>BMAW01049666.1:2430093-2622588 GCA_019974015.1 Nephila pilipes | reverse complement strand
GTGTGTGTGTGTGTGTGTGTGTGTGTGTGTGTGTGTGTGAAATGAATTTACTTAGTACTATGAATGATATTTAACTTTAGTTGAACATAAATGGAACAGTCTGCATACATGGCCGAAAAGATTTTTTATTTATTCTGTCCGACTTTAGTCATGCTTCGGCCATCAAGGCCGTAGCGAAAGACCTTAAATATCTCAGATGATCATCAGAGAAGAGTGTAAAAGTAAGAGAAGGCGTTTCGTTGTGTTTTTGGTTATATAGCAGGGATTTATCACAATAAACGTCAGTGATCACATGGTTTGGGTGGAGGGATTTCGAGGAAATTTAAGTGCAGACCTAAAGTCTGGTAGGGATCATCCTTACAGGTCTGAAGGCGTGGGATCTGCATATTCTGCGAATTTTTAAGAAGGCATGATTGCATAAATTAAAGTTAAAAAAGAATGGTATCAGTAAATAAGAATGAACGCTTTACTTTTAAATGAAAGAATGGGAAAAATTGGGAAGTTAAGTTATTATTATAAGAAACTAATATGAATTAAAGTTAAATCATAACACACATACACACACACACACACACATATATATATATATATATATATATATATCAATGTTCCACAAATCAATTCAATTCCAAATTGAAAAAAAAAGGGATTTGCAATTTTTTTTTCTTCTCTACCACTTATTAAACCATGGGGGGGGGGAGAGTTTCAGACAATATTAACAGGGACCTAAACAAGTCTTCGGTGCTCTAGTTTTGGTTCAGAATGATAAGGGCAAAACGAGATGCCTCATTAAATCGACTCTAAATGAATACTGTATTCAAACTTCTTCAGCAATGTGTTTGAAAATACAAGCAAGAACTAAAATTTAATATGTAGCATGGTTGAATAGGCTATTATTAAATGTAGCTCCGTCTTCATTGGATGAAATATATTGAAATTCGATCCTAGTTTGTAAAAGAAATTATTAAAATCTCTCTCTTACATGTATTTTAATTACTTGTCAAAATTTTTTTGATACTGTTGTTTTTATGCTTTTGTGTCCTCAAAGTTGAAAAAGTTTCGGTTATTATTTTATTAAATTTTTCAAAAGTTTCTCAACTCAATTTTATGTCAGTTTTTAAAATGTGTGGCTCTTTCGCCGTTCCAGTGCTTTTAATTTCAAAAAATGGCACAAATACTTTTGGCGGTATAGATTCATTTTATTGATTACCTATTTCCTATTAGTTTCAAATGAAACCTATATTTACTAATTATATTTTTTTAGCCTAAATTGATGAAAAGAGCCAACAATAAAATATATTATTGTAAAAAGTAGAAAGAAAGTAAAAAAATGTATGGATGTCAACATTTTTCATTGACATATAATTAAAGTATTTCATTGAATGATTTATTTACCTTTCTGATTATGTATTCGATGTGAATGGGTTTCATCTGAAATCAACATTAACGAATGTCCTAAAAGGAGTAGGTGTTTGAACTGATTATTAAAAAAAAAATCAATTGCTTTTCAAAGGGAAGATATAACAGACGATAAAAGAATGATTGTAACAAAAAAAAACTGATAACAATAGATTGTATGAAGATATTAATTTAAAGATATTTCTTATAGCCATATTGTATGTTTTATAAAAATATCGTCCTTGTATATCTTGTGAATGGAAAAACAAATTGTAGTTGTAAATACTTAATAAATAAAAAGCCGAGATTTAAGTAAATGAATATGATAATTTGAATTTATATTTATAAGAATACGATCTCGGAATTAGAATAATTGATTCTGAAAAAAAAAAGAAGAAAAAAACCTTCCTAAAAAGAATATGTTTAGTATAACAATAAAGCTTCCAATGCGCAGTAGCATAAGTCAGAGATAAAAACTATAAGCTCGTTTCTATAGACCAAACGATTTTTTCTTACCTTTAAGATTTTTGCTTGAAATTGGTAATAGTTTTTGATAAATGATGTAAGGAAAATCAACTTTTTTTTGTTTTTAAATAATGAAAATAAATTTATAGAATAGAACTGATAAGAATAGTTATTTTGCAGCTAATTTTGAGACTTTCAAAAATGTTTTATCTCTTTTTTTCTTATGACAGAAACAAAAATACATTTCATTTCATAGATGTTGAAAACTAAATGTAATGACAGATTAATGAGAATCAAAATTTTCGATTAATTCCTGTTTATTAATAAGTTGAAAAATAATGGAGGTTTACTTGAAGTTAGGAAGAATTTTAATTTATGTATTTCATTAATATAATGATTTAAACAGGTATCGTTCCAATACCATGATTTTCTCAATTAATAGTTCAAATAATTGAGTTCATCAAGAAGATGAAAAAAAATTTTGAAAAAATTCCGAGAGCTTAAAAAGCGGTTATAGCCCTTTAGAAATCAACGAGATTTGTTTCTGGAAAAAAAATTCTAAAAATAATTATTTAATCTTCTTATTGATTTCAATGTTTATTATTAAATTATTACGTTTATTAAAATGTTACAATAAATCCTAAAAAAATTCTAAAATTTTGCGTGTGTACAACGCAGTTAATTTACTTTTTAAATCATTTTTTAACCACTGAAAACCTTTATTTATCAGTTTTATCTTTGGATGTTATTTTATGATTTCTTTCTCGAATCACAGACTTTACCAAAGTATCTTATCCTGTTTATTCGCTCTAATTTCATCCCTCTTTATAAACAGCTGTAAAGTCCCACCCCAATTTTTATCAAGTGAGTTTCCTACCCGATAGATATTGTTATCTTGTCAAAATATCCTGCATTTTTAGGAGATATGACATTAATGTATCACGAGGACTTTCTTTTATACTTTATTGTTTCTTAGATACTGTTGCGTACAAAAGGAAATAATTTTTTAATGCTGGAATGTTAATAGAACAGTTTCTAGAACATTAGTCGAGAAAGAAGCTTAAAAATAAGTGATCTAAAAAAAATGGTGATATATTTATCACATTTACCATTAATTAAATTAATAAGTTAGTTATAAATTCTCTTTTTTTATTTTGTTTGTTATTGTTATACAACTAACTCCACAAATTTAAAAGTTCCACAGAATTTTGTTTCTCGCCCTGTTTTGTGATTTGAAATAATCTCTCTTTAAGACTTAATGAGTGCCATTGGTGACAGACCTAGCAATTTTATGGTCAAGTGACGAGGTTAACACTTAAACTGATCCCTAACCTTCTAACTTTCACAAGATGCCGCGTGAGAAGTTCGAGTTTCAAATATGAGAATTTAACATACAACATTCTTCCTTATTCCACACGACGTATTTAGATAGAATCGGGGGATTCAAGCGCAAAACTTTCCTCAAATGTCATCAGCCTTGAAATGTGATTCGAAGGATAAGCTAAATTAAAAAAGGAAAAAAAATTAATCAGATATATAAACATTCTTTTCAATTAAAAAATCTTACTTGATTAGCATTCATTAACGTTGTTCTAGAAAAACATGAGTGTTAGTGGGGTGACGAATATCTCGGTTTTAAATCACCATAAAGTGATGAGGGTGACAATTGAGCTAAAACCTCACAGTCCTCTTTTCTAGGCCGCGATAGCCTTATGGTCTTGGACTCACAGTATACTTCGAATCGTGGATTCGAACCTTGATTACTCTGAAGACCCGCCGTAACGCTGGGACTGATGCACATTCAATCTGTTGAGACTCAAAGTCCTCCGTTGGCGTGGTGTGGAAGTTTGGAGATGGTGGTGTTAGCTCTGGTGTCGTCCTCGTCACTTGACCGAGGTTCAAAATTACGAAGTCCATCGCAATAGCCCTCGTGTTACTTCTTGTGCGACGATAATAAAAACAATCAACCAATCCGATTTTCTAATTCAAATATATGATGACTTTAAGAGCCAAATGAGTTTAACGTGCAACCATTTCCATTATTCCACACTGCGTCGTTTATAAAATCAGGACTCAGACCCATAATTCGCCTCGTATACCGCCAACCATGATGTTCCGATCTTGAACACTAGTTTCCTTGACCTTAAAAGTTTTTGAACAGAAATAAGTTCTAAAACGATGTACTTCATTCATTCCGGAACATTCACTGTATTTTAAAAAAAAAATATGATATATTTTTATAATTTTAATAATTAAAAGAATTACTTGTTCGAACTGGACCACGCTATTTATCACCAAATTATTTGCACAACAGACCATAACTATTTCCATTTATTAATAGAGAGTAAACGATTCCATTAAAATGCTCCGAGACCTACATCAGTGATATTTTTAATTTGATTTGTATCTTTTTTTCCCCGCCCTTAATATTTGTCCCAAATAATTGGAATCATTTGTAAAAAAACCGTTTGGAAAACGTTATTTTTAGATATACTTCTCTTTCTGAAAAGCGGAACGAACTAACACAAGTTATATCAGTGTTTTCGTTTGCTTGTTTAATTGATTGTTTAGGGCCGCCGTAGTCTAGTGGTCATGGTTTCGGATTCGTGGCCGGCGGTTTTCGTTCAATCGTGGGTTCGATATTGGCCGCCAAAGTCCCGCCGTGTATTCGGGGCTGATGCACGTTAAATCTGTAAGGGCCCAAAGTTCTCCCGTTGGCATGGAGTGGATGTTAGGAGAGGGGGTGCCAGCTGAGGTATCGTCCTCGTCACCTGACTGTGGTTCAGAATTACGAGGTCCGTCGCCAATAGCCCACGTGTTGCTTCTAGTGCGACGTTCATAAAAACTAAACTAAAGCTTAGTGATTGTTTATTAACGTCTCTCTTAGAAGTGAACGAGGCCTATTGCCAACGGACTTCGTAATTTTGAGCCTCGGACCAGTGACGAGGTCGGCACTTGACTTAGCACCTCCCTATCTAAGCTTCCACGCCAAACAAACGGAAAGGATTTGAAGCTTCGATAGATTTAGCGTGCATCAACCCCTCTAGACTGTTGGTCTCTAGTGGCATCAACATTCGACGGAAACAACGCCGGTCCCAAGCTCGCGAGTATCGCACTTGGCTCACACGGCCACTTCGGCCTTTAAGCAATTTTAGTACTTTACAAAAAAAAAAAGTAATAGTAAAAACTAAAATTGAAAGAATACATGTAAATAAAAGATACGTGAAATGTTAAATGGGTAAAACACAACTTATATCACCAAAGAAATAAGAAATCTATGTGATTGTTTTCCTTTGCGTGGTGTGCAGCTTTTTTTAAAATCTAGTTCATGATAATCGATAAATGCACTTTCTATAATTTAAAAAAAAAAACTCTGCAAAATGGCAATCTATTTAATATTCTAAGTATTTGTGTTTCATATTACGCTATTTTCAATTTTGTTATTTTTGCTGACATATGCATTTAAAAGCGATATCTGAACTCAATGTAAAAGAGTAGAGCCTAAACTTCGATCACTGTGTCAGATAATAAAATATTCCAACATTAGCATTATACTCCGACTTCACTGTCACATAGAGATCAGCATGTCAAGGAATGTACGGCATGATCCTCCCGAAATCCTTAAATAATTTTTATACAAACAATAGATTAGGTAGAGGAAAACAAAAATTGCTGGGAAAAATATAAAATTTGTTGTGTCTTCACTGATAAAAGAAAAATAAAAAAGTATATTAAATATTTGCTGTGACTATGATCTAGAATAAATATAAACCAAACTGATTCTTATAGATCCATACAAATCAAACGTAACTTTTTTTGTACAACAGGATAGAAAAGTTAACCGATAAATATCAGTTACAACAGTTATTAAGTAACTCAGAGAAATAAAGGCCTGTACACCGAAATTTTACTGAATATCTGAAACATAACTTGCACAAATTATAAGAGGCGTGCCAGACACAGAATAATGTCCCCCACCTTGCAACAATTTTCTAGACTCCAACTGCCTCCAGTCTTCTCAGAATTCTAACTAATCGCATAATTCTAATATTCGATTTCCAGTTACAGATGAACACCTAACATTTCCCATTATGTTATTTATGGCTCGTGCGCCTTTACTCGAGTGTTGATTTTTCAAATAGCTAACCATACAAAGGTGGCTCAAAAAGTACCCGTGTTTGGATCGGGAAATGGGGTAACTCACTATGGTATTGGCCAATGATAGTTTATCCTTTTCAAAAAGTCCATAAGTATGATGTCCTTCTAATTCCAAAAATACTCCGTCTTAACTTTTCCTTCCCATGAGACCACCTTCGCCTTCTTTGGAGAAGAAGCGCTTGAAACAAAACTTTGTTTTAGTAGATACTTGATTAATGGTGTGTAAGGATGAATCCAGGTCCCATCGACAATGGCAGCTCGACGCAGCAACAATCAAAACTAATCTAAGAATCAGTATCAACTGTAACGTAGGGCAGCATTCAAAGATAAAATCAACTTGTCTGAACAACGCCATCTGTCGTCACAAACAGGTACTTTTTAAACAACCCTTGTATAAATCGTTTATCAATTATTTATCAAGTACAGTTTCAGTCAAAGCAGCAACACAATCTCAACATCAGTTTCAACGTTACAGTGTGGGAGACGAAGTATAAAATATTATATACAAAAAAAAAAAAAGTTTATTCTAACAGAAAGGCGCTGTATTGTAAGAAATGGATGCTAATTATATGACGATAAAGTTGAAACGTGATATTGATGATGGAGCAATTTTCAATCTTTAAAAAATGGGCCAAATTTATGTCCTGTTCTTTAATACTAAGCAAAGACAGCCTGATGACTTTGTACGCGAATGTATCATTGCAGCAAATCATTATACATTTTATGAGGTAGGTTTACCTTCTTCTCTGATTACGACCACTAAAATAAATAAACAAACACAGTAAACAAAGATAACTACATCGGTACATGCAAAAAACATTTCCGTAAATAATGCCTGGAACAGAATACCGCCTGGACATCAGAGAAAGAAATCAAAAGTCCAAATATAAGAGAAAATGCCTATTCAAACATATTCTAAAAAAAAAAAAAAATCATCTATCTCGAATCAAGAACATTAGGTTCTATTGGAAATTTAAAAAAATTTTAATTGCACATTTTTACTCTAAAATTATTTTTTAAGTTTGTGTATATGCGGAATTCCCCCGCCCCCCATTTATTTGCTATTTTTACATTGCATAATCTCAGGTTTGTTTTGTGTTTGCAGTTCGTACAATAAAGTAGATATGCAATTTTTTTTTTTTATTTACAACGATCATACGAACATGGATTGAATTTTTGTGTTTCATGTACAACATTTATAACTGATTTAAGAGAAAACAGTTTTGAAAATTTTAATCCGACTTACGACCTGTTATTCGAAACGCGATTCGGTCATACGTCGAAGATACACTGTATACGCTAGAATATGTTCCTCATTAAAAACTTTTACCGTATATTTCCGTGTATAAGCGAGAAATTTTGGAATATTTCTTATCAAAATTACGGAGGTCAGCATAAATACGGATCCGCTAGCTAGCAAATAATGAACGTATATATCCTTAACTGCGCGCAAGCGATTATCAGTAACTATTGGTCTGTTTCATGCCCTGAGATATGTTTTTATCTCAGGGTATGAAACGTAAAAAGACGATTACGAACAGCCTTTTTCGATTTTGGGATCTCCGCTATTTCAATACGTCTTTTTTCATTACTCTCGAACTTGTTTTATTTGAGGGAAAACAATATTGTTCAAATTTTCAAGAAACGCCCGATCTCCTGTACAATTTGAAATTTGTCATAAAAAAATTCTCTATACCCGTTCAACTATTATAAAAGAACTTTAAAGGGAATAGATAAAAAAAAAAACACTGATTTTATATATATATATATACAGATTACAGATGTCATATATCATCAGCTCTCTCTCTCTGTTTTTGGAAATATTCCGTAGTTTTACATGACACCTTCTTCCTCAATTTTTTTCGAGTACTTCTGGTCGATACAGACAGCGCAGTGTCTGCCGCCAACCTGGCTATACTTATTATACGTTACCTGTGACAATAATACCTGGTTTTCCGCAATGGGGGTCAATTTCACGGGGGAGAGGAGAATAGGACATTGTAAACATACAGGTTTAAAGATATTTTAAAGAACTAGGGGAGGTTTCTTAGAATGTTCTACCTTTAGTGTGTTCTGTTTGTTGTAAATCACTTGATAAACTTGGTGTGTCATAGAACTGCTTGGCCAATCATCGAACGAAGGTGGATAAGTTCGAGATAAATCTGACTTGGTTCGATAAGTTCCAAATATTTTAAAAGTAAATGTATATATACATGAGTTGTGTTCATAGAACTCAAAAGCTCATTTCTATCTGTTGTAAAACTTTGTCTGTGTGATGTGTGCTTGTTGTTTAGAATGCGGCAGCGAGCGATTCATCAAGGTAATGTTTCACAAACTTTTCTTTTTGAAGAAAAAGATGTAACTTCTCTTTTTCGACATGGAGTACCATCAGAATAAATAATTATCCTTAGAATGTATTTTTTAAACTATGAAGGCTTATTGCATTTTAAAATGATTAGTTATTGGTTGCGTGTTCATTAATATATTTTATAAATGAATATCTTAAAACATATTGTTACTAGAAAATACTTTGTACAGAGACTATTTAGTTAAAAAAAAAAAAATCTAAAAGCTGAAAATTCTGCATTATGCGAATTCAAAAAGTAGCTGAAAATCATATTATGAATATATATATATATATATATATATATATATATATGAGTATATAAAATTTTATGTTGTTCGATTTGTTATTAAGCGATCGTATGTCTTTAATTGGGATTTTTTTTTCAATACTTTCATGTTTATGTTACAAAATTATGAAATTTATCCGTGTGCAGCGTGATTTTAAAAAAGAATGCCTTTGAAGAATAAATAATAATGGTCTATCTATAAAGCTTATATTATTAGTTAAAGTTATTACAGAAACGTAGAACATAGAACAAATCAGAAACTCATTTTTTTTTTTAAAAAAAAAAAGAAGAAATCGGAAACTATTATCCTTCTCATCAAGACAAAAACTTTTGTCTTGATGAGAAGGATAATAGTTTCCTGATAAACTGTTGTCTGTTGATAAACTTTTCCCTCGTAAAAGATTTTTCATCGTCTTGGTATGTTTTTTTTTTTTTTTTTTTTTTTTTTGGAGAAATTTGTTTTGCTATTATTACAGGGATATTTAAGAAAAAAAACCTTCTAAAAACTTTTTATTAGCGGTTTAAACGAAAATGTCATATTCATTTTAAAAAACTTTCCATAAAACCGAGTATTACTGATATAAAAAAAAAATAGCCAGAGACTATTGGATTCTTGAAATAAAGTACATTTCTAAGACACAAAACTGTAGCTGCGTGTGCTTAAAAAATATATAATATAAATATAATCTATTAACATTATACAATTCTGTAAAACGTTGTTGCTTTTGAAGTTTAATATCCATTACCGAACATGTAAACTTTTTGATTGAATGTCCTTTTTAAAATCCTTTATTGTTACATTTTGCACATCCGAATTTGTATAATTTACTCTGACTTCCTAACTAAAACATACTTTTAGCGTAAGAAACAAATAGTACATTCAACAGTTTCGAAATAAAATTTGAAGTTTAACTGCACGAAATAAAATTAAAGTTATTATAAAATTTTCTCAAAAATTAACGCTGTTCCCTTAGTGGTATTAATTATTTCATTTGTTTTAAAATCCATCTTATTATCTAGAAGACAGAATTCTCTCTTTCATTTTTCTTTATGTTTATTTTTTCATCTGGAGATATTAAGATGTATTACTTTTGAAAGTAAAAAGTAATTTATATTTATATTTGGAACTGTATTCACAGATTTCTATCAATAAAAGATTTACTCACTGCTAACTGTTCTCTCTTAAAATTAGAGAAAAATTCTATTTGCAACTTTCATTAATTTCGAAGATTTATTATTAGTATTTATTGTATTCGAAAGCTATAAAAAAAAAAGTGTACAATTTCGTTGAAAAGATGGTTAACCACCTTGGAATTTCAGGGCCAATGGGATTTACCTTAACCTTTTATCCTTGTGTTGTTTCTAAATACTATTATAACTGCTATGACCGCATTGTGTGAGCCTTGAAAACATCACGAATTGTAAAAGCGGAAATAAAACGTCTTGTGAGGTATTAAATTAAATAATGGGGCATTATATAGATATTTCCGAGAAAAAAAATATTGAAATAGTGTTTTTAGTAAGTAGGAAAAATTCCTTTAAAAAAAGAGTATTAATTATTTTTCCTTATTTGATATGATGTGTTTTATCCTTGAGATGAAAAAAATATATACCTTACTAATTATATTATTCTTCCCAAATTGTTATATTACTGTTTCTTTACTTCTTGTTATTCAAAGTATTATTTAATTAGAGTGATTTAGTCAATTGTTCCTAGTGTATTTTAATATGTATTAAGGTTTAATTTACGACGATTGATTGAAAAGAAATCCCTTCAACGTTTTTATTGTTACCCAATTTTCACAGTTCATGTTGTTCTTGAAAACTATATGTATATTCTGCATCCCTTCCCTAAAACTTGCAACGACACATGATTAGTCGGGCAAATACATCGAATTCTTCGTGGTTGTTTTCGGCACCTTGCTTTGATTATAACTTTCAACTGATCATCAGAATAAAGGTGATATTCGTTAAGTTGCTCATTCATCTTTGGTAAGAGATAAAAGATCTCAACGTGCAAGATCGGATACAAATACGCCTTACTTCTTCCCCCCACCCCACAGGGGGGGGGGGTCTTCATCTTTTTCAGTTCTCAACATAACAACGACACCTGGGAACGAAAAAAACAAGTACATTACATAGAGGCTCCATGTTGCTTCCAAATAGAATAATAATTTTGAAAATCGTGTAACAAATAAAATTGTTTCGCCTTGGAGGCGGTAACTTTTCAATAATGTCTCGGTATCTATATTTCAACATGGAATAATTACATAATATTGGTAAAATAAATTACATAATATTGATAAAATAAATTGCGATGATCTGCAATATTTGTAAAAAATTTTATTTTTTTAAATTAAAACTTCTCTTAAGACTTTTGATGTATTTAGATAAGATTCTTATAATGAATTAAATATTTTTTCCCCATATATGTTAAGTTCATTGTTGCCTTATCTCATCTTGTATGTAAAGATAATTTTTAAAAAAAATTATGGAAAAAAATGAAACAGATTTTTAAACCAATCAAGAGGCTCCGTTTTGATTATGTCATTCTCAAAACATCTGAGATATTCTCTTCTAACCTTATTTGTTTCTTCTAACTACGCTATGGTCGCGATAGCCGTGTACTCATGGTGGCGACCTCGCTGCCAGCGTCGTTTCCGTCAAATCGTGGGTTCGAATCTTGATGCCACTTAAGATTCACCGTGTACAGAAGCTGATGTACATAAATCTTTCAAGGCTCAAAGCCCTCCTGTTGGCCTATTGTGGAAGCTTGGAGGTGTGGTCCGCCTCACTTGGCTGAAGTTCAAAAGTAAGAGATCCAATTCCAATAGATTTTGTATAACTTCTAAAGCTGTTGTTAATAAACAGGCAATCAAACAATCTTCTAGCCATGCTTAGGGAAGAAACTATATCAAACGATTTGGATATCGTTTTGAATTAGAATTTTAAATTGTTAATTATTTCTTCACTTATATATATATATATATATATATATATATAAGCATTCTCTATTTCGAGAAAACATTCTTGAGTGCATGTGTTATGTTCATGTGAGAGCAAAGTATAGATATCAAATATATTCCAGAGCTTTCTGTTTTTATATTTTTTCATAGTCACTTTACAGTTAATAATTCGATATAAAAACCAACGTTTTTAAAAACAACGTTTTTATATGGTGGCAAAGTTTATTAGAGAAAATTATTGAAATATTAGTTAAAACTGTTAGTTATTTTTAATTTTAAAATTCACTTAAAAAGAGACATTTGTGAGAGTATTAAAAAATTCATAATACTCATAAAATCAAAATATGTATTTGAAAGTTTGTAAGTCATTCTATTAAAAAAAGAATGGGAACCAGAATTCAGAAAAAATTATTGTGATAAAACACGGCGTCAAATATTGGAATCTTTCTTTCTTGCGAATGATTACTGACTAAAAGTCAGCAACCCTTACTATCTCGGAGATAGTAAAGAGGAGATAGTATCTCCCCTTTGTGAGTACAAAAGGTTTACGATACCTCATGCGGTGTGGGGAGTGACCGGTGCTCCCAGAAGGGGAAATAAATTTTTTCCTCAACCCTAAAATCGCCGAGAGGAAAGAATATTTTGACTTATTAAAACTATTGAAATATGAGTTAAAACTTGTCGCAAACGTCTAAATATTGCATTGTTAGGCGAGTACGAACGATTCCCAAAATTTCAGAGCTCTAGCTTGATGGGAAGTTGGTTAAATTAACGATCGAAAATTTGATGACACACACACACACACACACCAAGTGAAATTCAGAAAAACGTTTTAAAAAGGTGAATAATTTTAAGAAATTTTTTTATTTTTGTGGTTAGTTTTTCCGATCTGGGAGAGAATCAAAGCTTTAGGTATTTTAATTACAAAAAAATAATCAAAGGAGCAACGTGTGAAAATTATTCAATTGTTACTATGCAAATAAAGGTTCTCTTATTCTCACGCAGAGGGCACATAAACATCATATTCGTTTGAGAAGGCCTCTTTATAAATTTTCAGGGTTGACTAACTTTGCGCTCCCGACAGTTGAAAATATAGCAAGAGTAACAAGATTACATCACATTCAGCCAAAGAACACCTGAGTTCTAATGAGGACTTTTAAAGAATTATTTAAATGGTTCTTTTCCTATTTCCACTTTCATTGACCACCGAAGTCTTACCTCACTGTAGTAGATTTTTTTTCCCCTCTGGGGTTACTAAAAGATCGTGCTTTCACTAATAAACTTTAAAACCATCGCTTAGTTCAAGATTGATATCCACCAAAAAAATTCAAATGATACAAGAGATATTTTAACGTGTTATGAAAACTGTGATGCTGGTAGTCTATGTTTGTGAATTAGATAATATAGGATTATCTAAAAGATATTGTTTCCCATATTTAGATCAAAAAATTTCCATACAAAACACGACATCTTGTATATTAATAAATTCATAAACTGTTAAAACACATTAAAAAATATATTAATTTAAAGCTCCGTAGTTACTTTTGGCCAACCTGGTGTATTAAACAGAAGGAATATATTTATATATATACCATAGCTTAGAAATATTTTGAATTGTAAAATTATTCTTCACGATTTATCCTATCAAAAGATTTACTTTCAATTTTTAAGCAATTCTTGACCAAACATACGTCATTTTGGATAAAGTTAACAACAGCGTTTAAAAATTTCTGTAAATGAATGATTCACACTTGTTTATTAGACTTCCTTTTCTCGTTTAACTGGTCACCTACAGGAATATCATTGTTTGAGGCTAAGTAATTGTTGTTTACTTTGCAATGGTCTGAAAAACGCAAGAGTAATGATTGTTGTAAATTAAATCATTAAAGAAAGGAAAATGTATTAAAGGAAGAAATAAATTCTGTTTAAAAAAAATAAAGAAATTTTGAATGTAGATAAGTGGTTAAAGTAATAGAAAAACTTCTGGGTTGTTAATTGTAACTATTGGCAGATGTTCTATTTCATTTTACGTTGTTTATTTATTCTTGTTTGTACTCAATACGATTCTGTTTGTTTACATTTGGACTTCATTTGTGACCGGTCTTCATGACAATCAGCATAGGTTCTTTCTTGGTGATGTTACTCTGATTGTAAAACAGGTCATGCCGGGATAACTGTTATTGTTTTTAATTGTTTTATTTTCACATTAGTATTTTTATCGTGCATAAAGAACATGTATAATACAGTTATCAAGTTCCTGATTAATGCCGTCTTATTATTAATAAAGAGCTAGTGAAAAAATGCGTTAAAACTCCAGTAATTAGAGAAATATATACTATAATATTAGGAAAAATAAATGTTTATTAAAATAGAGCTTTCATCAAAAGTATCGCATATTATAGTCAAATTTCGTTACAATGATCCGCCTTATTGTGAACTGTTTCACTGGTCCCGACTGAACTCTTATTTAATAAGCGTTATTTTAAACAATCGCAGTGAATTCTTAAGGAAATGAATGTCTGTGTATAGTGAATTGAAATTTCTCTTCCAGAATTTTTTTTCTCAAGGTTTTCAAAGTTTATTTTACTCATGCGAATTAAAATCCAGAAGAACAGCATTCCTAAGCTTCCGTGTCATACCCCACTCTTTAACTCTCCCCACCATTTCTAAGAATCACTCCCTTTTCCCCATAGTCTTTCTTTTCCCCCTCTAGCCCACTTTCCCCACTGTGTTAGCTCCCGTAAATGTTTTCTCGACGTACTTAACCCTTTCGGGCTATTAACCCTTAAAAGGTATCCAAAAAAATCACGTTAATGGTATCATGAGTGTAATTTCTCAACCCAGAAAATACAATTTATTTTACAAATTTATTGAAGACATGTAAATGAGATTACATATATTGTATAGGAATTACATATTTTATGAAAATTATAAAGTATATTTTTTATAGTTATTACAAATAATATTGCGGTACCTTTTATAAATGAAATTGGTATATACACTGGTGTTTAAAATTATGAGAATTTTTCGATTTGGTCGATTATCTCTAGAACTACTAGACGGATTTTGATGAAATTTGGTGTGTACATTGGGTTGATATAATACAAAATAAATAAAAATAAACATTCAACAGTTATAATACTCACGCATTATCGTGCGTAACATTCATCAGAATCGCAAGGTATGAAACAGCAGTTGCAGAATAGAACAAAAAAAAAGGTCAATAGGGGGTATGGTCCCCTCTTACAGACATATATAGGCCTCGCAAAGTGATTTTATGCTGGTAATAAGGGAGTTAATGAGTTTCTGTGGCAGTTCGTCACACTCGTTCAGCAACTCTATTTTCAGATCATGGATGGTTCTCGGAAGCAGCTTGCGAATTGCAGTTGCCCTTCCCAAAGCGTCCCAAGCATGCTCTATAGAATTGAAGTCTGGAAATTTGGCTGGCCAAAACATCCGGCGAATATCCTCACTTTCCAAAAATTCGCCGACCAGCTGAGCTCTATGTGACCTCACATTGTCATCCATTAAAAGGAAATCAAGATCATTTGGACCCCTGAAAATGCGAACATAGGGCTCCAAGACCTTACCCCTACAACTTTTAACAGTTGCAGTGCCTCTTTCAAAGACATGGAGGTATGTGAGGCCATCCAACATTATGCCTGCCCAAACCATCAGCCGTAATGGTCGATTTCTTGGACATTGGAGGGTATGTAGCGGATTCCTGGTTCTCTCCATATGAAAGCACTGCGAAAATCACTGGTTAGGTTGAACTAGAACTCATCAGTGAAGAGAACAGTCACCCATTGATTCATGCTCCAATCTGCATGATCTCTGCATCATTTTAAGCGGACTTGCCTGTTCGCAGAACTGAACAGGACACAAACAGCTCTCTCTCATGAAGTCTTCTGGAAACAATCACCCTTGAAACTCGGGTTATTGTGGCTGCATGCAACTCATGAAAGACCTGAGAAGCTGTAGTACGCCTCATTGTAATGGACAAATTACAATGTTACTCCTCATTGTAATGGATAAATGGAGATCTTATCTAGCCACCAAGGCTCTTGGATGACCTTGCACAGGCTTTCTCTCGACGGATCCAGTATCGTGAAACTGTTTCCATAAGTTAGACACGATGCTGGGCGCAGAACTGCTTGCAAACAACCCTCTCTCATGAAGTCTTCTGTAAACAGTCACCCTTGAATCTCTGGTTATTGTGGCTGCATACAAATCATGAAAGACCTGAGAAGCTGTAGCATCCTTGTTAAGCCTCGCTCTAATGGACAAATGGTGATCTTCTCTGGCCATCAAAGCTCTTGGCCGACCTTGCCCAGGCTTTCTTTCAACGGTTCCGGTATCATTTATCTGTTTCCATGAGTTGGACTCGTTGCTGGGCGTTAAATCGAATTATCTACAAAAATGGATTTGAAACTCGCTTGCTTCTAACCTACCCACAATTAGCCACCTCCTCATCTAAATATTGGTCGTTACTCACTTTTACTGTTTGAATTTTAATTTAAGCGATTGCTGCAAAAAAAAAAAAAAAAAACCGAGAAATCGGCCAATTGCTCTAGCGAATGAAATGTGGATTTTGGCACGTGCTTATAAATCCTGGTTTTCGACTACTTCCACCCTCATACATGTATACGCTTACGTATTCGACGTACAAGATTTGAATCTTTGTTTCGAAACAGTATTTTTACATTTCGTTCAATAATTTTCATGAAATTCTGCAAAATATGCACATTCTCTTAATTTTGAACACCAGTGTATATATATATTGTTCAGCTCACAGTATATTTTTTATCTTCTTTCCTTGTGTATATACAATATCTTCCTTGCTTAGATGTGGTTGGTGGTATTCGCGTACTTTTCTCGCCCTTTCGGTGGTCAAGTATTTCGTATATTATTATCCTCAGATTTTGTGAAATATTCGGTATTTTCAATCGTTCTTTAAGAAATGGTTCAGTGAGAGAAAGTTTCACTTCTAACAAGTAATCTTGCTCAGTAATGTTTCGGATACCATTTGTAGTATTGCAAAATGTAAAACTGATATTCGAATTTATACCCGCGATGTTCAGTAATTCATAAAATATGCTTAAGACCATCTTCAAGTCCTTCGATTAACGGAGTAGTTTTTGTATAGTTGATCTAAAATGATCATTTCCTTACCTATCTAATTATAATTGTCTCACTTGAAACAAAAATATAACTACGGTACTTAAATTAAATTAAAAACACACACACTTACGATATCATGTGTGAAATATCACTCCAGATCAGTTTTCTTTTGTTGTGTACCTAACGAAATACATAACAAAAGATATCTTTTTTATGATAACAGTATCCCTGCTGGCTCTGTAAATGATTACAGGAAAATTCAGTGTTACTTTATATTCAATTTTTTAATAATATTAGAAAAATAATTTACATTGGTTAATGGTTAACCCTTCCTGATCCCTTACTCTGATCCCATTTATAAAACCTTTGAAAAATATGAACAGAAGAGGAAAATAAACGTAGAAGTGTTGTCTGATGCATCAGTTCTTTCGAACTCCGATCGCAGTTTCCATATCTATATGCGGGGTTCGGATTGGATAGAACTTAGGCCATCTCAATTGCATACTGAACAAAAAAAAATAGTAAAAATGTTGAATTTTGTAAAGCATTTTTAAATGATAATAAAACTAAAATAAATAAACGTACTGAAAATGTAGCCAGTCAATCGGTGATATCCAAAGAATTTTCCTTACCATAATCTAATATCCAACATTTTAAAATATCGCAGCACACCGTTTGTGAGGGAAAAAACCGTGAAGAAGCTACATTGCGTTTTAAAAGAGACTGGAGAAAAAGCTTTTTTAAAAAATAGTTCACCTTTCAACAGAATCGAAATCTTTCTGTGAGGGGATTCACATACTGCGAAACAAAGCAAATGGGTTTTCTAAATGTGTTATGGAAAGCGTTTCGTATGCTCTAACGGCAGGCTGAACAGATTAAGAAAAAACACCGGAAAAATATTTTCTGCGCTAAGGTTATGAGTGAATCATTTAGTGTCTCTGCATTTGTGTTGGTTTTATTAACATCGCACTAGAATAAGGTGACTAATTTTTAAAATTCGAAAACCATTGACGGGGGGAGTCATGATTAAAAATTTGGTACCTAAATAATACCTACCTTTGGTATTTAAATCAATTACAAACATAAATCATCTGAATAGCATATTTGTTGACATCACTTGTTTAACTAGCTCTAACACGCAGTACGGTGTGTATCGCATGAGAGACAGTTACAAAACTCAATATGCGAAGGCGTTACTTCCTGGACAACCAACAAACTCCTTACACCCTGACCCTTCTCCTCTCTAAAATTCCCCTCCGTTTCGAATTTTTATATAAGATGTAATTCCTTTACAACAATGTTTCAAATGATGCTAGATCGCTAGCAGAACATGTCGCCATAAGAATACAATCAGTGGAAGTGTACAAAGTTTTCTCTCTTCATTTTATAGCTACAAAATGTTTTCGTCGCTGCCAATGCCAAAAAATACCACTGTTCATTAAGTCCAAACAATGGTGGTTGTATTCTAGCTACTGTTCAAGGCGGACTTTGATAAGCAGTTCCCAATAATCAGTTCTCAACAATTATTTTTATTATTAAAGTTTAACAGTATAAAATTTACAAAAATAATATAAAACTCATATCCTGGTGAAATATCTACATGGAAGCCGAAAACCGTATATTCCCTTCCTGTTTTCCCGCCGTTCCCTAGCTTGTCGTGCATTCTTTCTAAAAATCGGGACTTTCTTAAGACCCCGTAAGACGCGGGAGAAATTGTTAAAATTCGGGACTGTCCAGCTAAAAGCGGGACGTCTGGTCACCTTACACTAGAAGCAACAAAAGGCCTTTTGTCAACGGACCTCGTTATATTGAACCTCGGTCAAGTGGCGAAGACAATACCTGAATTGGTATCTCCCTCTTCAAACTTTTACACCAACAGGAGGATTTATGACCTCGACCATATTTAATGTGCATCAGTTCCACTACACGGCAGCTCTTTAGTGGCATCAGGGCTTGAACCCTCGATGTAACGAAAAAACACAGGCCACGAGCGAGTCCGTGACTAAGACCACTAGGCTGTCGAGGTCACTAAAGACATACTGAATACAAGTTCCAAAAATAAACATGTAGTCGTTAACACAAAATAATCAATTTTTTAATCATTTTTTTTTCTTGAATATTAACTTACCGTTCACAGAATAACTGCATAGTGTTTTGATGCCCCGGGCTTCTCTACTAAAGATCTGTTACATTTAAACTCACTAATTAGTCAGTCACTAAGTAGTCAGAACAGACAATTACTTAAACTATTTTTATTCTTATCAAAGAGTAATAAAAATAAATGCCTGTATTAAGAATGTGCAGGAGTAACTAACTCGCGTCCCCAACTAAAGATTAACTGAAAATTCTATTTGCCTCAATAATCGCAAAAGTGGATCCGAGTCAAGAACAATACATTTTCCGTGGGATTAAGTCTACTAACAGCTATC
Organism: Nephila pilipes; assembly: GCA_019974015.1. Taxonomy (NCBI): domain Eukaryota; kingdom Metazoa; phylum Arthropoda; class Arachnida; order Araneae; family Nephilidae; genus Nephila; species Nephila pilipes. The sequence continues at coordinate 2,603,418 of BMAW01049666.1, read as the reverse complement.
CGATGATCAATTAACCTTTTGTCACTCAACCAATGTCGTGTGCGCAATATGCTCTCTGACCTTTAAACTCTTCTCAGCATTTAAACGCGTCCTCTATCTGATCTTCTACTCCCATTCACTATGTCCGGGTTTATTCTCAAGTAAAAGTTCTCAAATCAAATAACGTCATAAAGTAGCCCCGAAGGAAAATTGAAGAAAGGGGGAAACGCGTGATAACACGTTACAGTGTAACATAAATAATCTTATTTGTCTTGTTCTCTGAAAGCAGGATATTAAATATTAGGTATACCGAGGAATACAGTGGATTACTGAAGGAGAGGTAGGAGTTACATATTTTAAAATCTGCTGCTAAATTATTCACTGCTAAGGATGAGGGAAATGGAACATCGACTCAATACTACTAGCAATAGTTCGTTAGCGAACGTTCAATTTCCTTATCACTGATTATCAATCAAAGGAAATTTTAAGAAATTAAGTTACGACATTTTTAGTACAAATTTTATTAGGTTTATAGGGCCGCGAGTTTGACTTCTTTCTTTTAAAACAAAGCTTCTCATGAAACTATATACTCAATCTATGTACGTATTCATCACTACAAAATGCAACTGAAAACACACAAATGGTTGTTCCGTATTGCATAAGTATAACAAATTATAACAAATTAAAATTCAAGAAAGAGTTCGTATTCAGAGAGTTATATTTCCAAATTAATACATGCAATAGCAGAATTATATATATATATATATACATAACTTAAATGGATTTGTAAAAATTAGACATATCGAAGTAATGGCTATAGTGAGAACATCAGATCAGAAGAAGTATGTTTATTTCTTTTGATGAGAGAGATAACGTTTTCCATGTATTTTGAGAACACCAGCAGCGTGGTGTGGGCTTTCATGGCCGAAACGGGAGAAAAAAAATTCTTACTTTGCTTCAAATTTGTGTAGAGGAATTTCTGCAGATCATGTGGTATCTCACGTGGTAGTTGATGAAGGGATCTTAAGGGATTTCTGCTAGAGACACACGGTCTGGAAGAGATTATTCCCTACTGCTGTGCGATCGTGGGAAATGTGATTTAGCAGATTTTATAAGCGTGAAATCGCATATATTGAAGGAGAATTTAGAATTGTATCAGAAAATAAGGAATGGACTCTCTTTAATTTTGATTATTCGAGTAGAATGGGGGGGGAAATAGAAAGTTAGAATGATTTTATGCAAAATCATTATATATATATATATATATATAAATGATTATTTAAACAATACTATATACGTGTTACTCATTGATAGAAATAGTTACGATACAATTTTGAATATCAATACAAATAAAGTCATGATCGGTGTTAAGATGTTTGCGAATCCAAACTGCAGAATCAGAAGCACATTTTTTTAAACCTACCACCACATTTTTTTTTTTCCTTTTATATTAAAAAAAAAAAAAAAAAGGAAGGAAGGAAGCGCTCAAAATATGCAAACTAAAATTACAACATTTATTTCACACGATAACATAAAATGCTTTGGCGAAATGTCGGAATTTGTGCAAAAAAAAAAAAAAAAAAAAAAACCAATACTCCTCAAGTAAATTGTCCAGGCATATTCTAAATGTATGTTAATACCTCCCCTGTCTGTCGGCTGTGAATTGCTCTTTCATTGTTTTCCAGTACTCCGCGTCTTGTCTATCGAACTCACAAAGCGAACGCCGTCTTTCTGTGTATCGTGGGCCCAAAGACCTTGGCATCTCTTTCTTGCGAGGAAAACTGAATATTCGGTTTTTGGTGTCTCATTTTACCGCTTTGTTTTATTTATTTCCTTTCATCCTCGTGCAGTTGGAGCATGCGTCTGAAAAACTCCAGCATCACGGAAAAAATTTCACAGATGAATTCCCTAAATTGAATTGGCCTTGTTAAGGAAATACTTATATGAATGAATTTTTGTGGTAATTCTCTCTTACCGCACTCTCAAGACCAATTAGGTAAAATGAATAAATGCATGATGTAATACGGCCCGAGCGAAAAAGAATTATCTCGAGGCCCCCCCCCCCACTTTATTTGATTGGTTATATATTCTATCTTATTGTTTTATTAACTTGAAGATTCAAAATACAAGGGTAAATGATATATAATAAGTTAAATGGTTGTAATTTTATTTTGTTTTAAATCTAAATGCACTTAATTTGAAATCAAAGTGCTCATTGTAAAAGTCAAACAATACCCGAAATATCGTACAGTTTTAATTATTACTGGAGGTTATCATCAAATTTTAATTGTCTCTAAAAATAATTGAGATGTATACTTTATTTTCATTTATTATTTTTAAGATTTTCTACATAGTCACCATCCAGAGTTATACATTTCTCCCAGCGTTTCTTGACCTTTTAAAGCCCGTCACTGTAAAATCAGCGGAATGATATCCATCTTCTCCATACTTCGGGTTACTGTAATCTGCGGGTCCTGAAACTAAACAAATCAATATTAATAAATGTAATTTACAACATTATATACATTAAGATCAGTTAGCAAGCAGAATAAAGGCTATTTAGAAATCTCGACTATTTTTAATAGTAATTAAAACTTTACGATACTCACGATTGTCTTCCTTTTTTTTTTTTTTTTTTTTTGAAAATAAATATATTTTTCCTCTCACTTTAAGACTGCATTCAACAAATGTTAGACATCGGCATATTTTTTACTGAAAAATACTCCAAATTTAACGTTACTTTCTGATATCAGCTGCACCTATAATCTATGACTACCCTATATATAGAAAGCAACATAATTTATTAAACTGCTCATTTTTCTATTTTAATAAATTCGTGATTCGCTGTATAAAATACATATCCGAATCCTATACTATGCAAAGAGTGTATGTTCAAATAATATCTGACCTCTATTCATAAAAAGTTCTCGTATTCAGATGTTCCTCTAATTTTTTTTCAAAGTAGTCCTCCCGTCATGATTTGGTCTCGTATTCCAATACCACTGAAGATTCGTCGTATTGAGGAACCAATGCACGTTTATTCTGTCGCAGCTCAAATTCGTCATATTGGCATGGTTTGGAAATTACTTGTAAGAAAGGAGGATATCAGCTTAGCAATAGCCATCGTCACTCGATTTTGGTTCAAATTTATAAAGTACGTTGCCATTAGCCCTCGTGTTGCGACATTAATATATAATCCATCAATCGACTAGGTCTCCGGGAAAGACTCTTCCAACTGCGAAATTTCTTTTTAATTAAAATGATTAAGCAAATCTAATCTCCATGCAGACTGAAGAGTGACTATGGCCAAGTATGGATCCCGTTCGATACCAACGTTTGCGATTTTGGTTCATTCTTCGAATTTACGTATAATGATTTTGTGATACATTAAATTTCTAATCTGGTGTTCTTTATTATTAAAGCTGAGTTTCATAAGTATACGTTTTAAGTAGGAAGTGTTGGAGGAAGCTTCCAGGTCATTTCCTCAGAAACCTTAAGACCCAGCATTTCTTAACCTTGAATCAATACTGCTTTACTTTATTAAATTCTTCCAAGTGTGTATTTCTGCCTGACACACAAAATTCCTCTAACCATAGCTAATGCACACTGAGCATTGAATAAAAGTCAGATGACGAGGTCAACATTTAAGCTCCCCCCCCTTCACTTTCGTGGTCTCCGAGTTTTGAATCATTATTATAAGGGTGCGAAATCTGTCTTCTCTCATGCGAATTGCGTCGTTTTGTAATATGTAACACTTCAGAACAATTTGCGGCGATTCTCCTCTATAACAGCGTCAGAAGTTAAAACGCCTTTATTAACTAGCCAGAAGAGACGTCTTTTCAGCCTAGTTGGTAGAGGAACAGCAAAAAGCGACCGGTCAACTTTCCTTCGGACCCACTGGTCCAGGGTTCGAAACAGCAACGGTACTCAAGATCGCCAACAACTCTTTATCCCTCCACGGGGCACGGGGAAGAATAACATCCTTCGATATTTCACAGAACACGTCCTACGCAGAAAATTATCATTGGTTTAAAGTCTTTTATTCATTTAGGGCAGTGATTCCCAACCGCGTTGGAAGATATCTAAGGCGGCGCTTATGATCCAAGGCTAATTTAGGGGCGTTGAGTATCAACTGACATGCCCGGGAATATTCACAAGAACGAGCTGAAATACTTTAATAATACTAAACAATATTGAACACTTGTTACAACAAATGATTCTAAATGTCTTTTAAGCAAGTCTTCTGTCGGTATTAAAAGTAAGCTTTGGAACATTATAACTTTATTCACAATACCTTTTAGACTACTTGAGCATGAACGAGTCGCAGCATGCACAGTTCACTACACGGAGCACACAGCCTGTGCGTGTAAGTTCCGGCTCGATCAATAAAGCTTATATTGTTGTATAAAGTTTGCTCAGGTTCACAAGTTATGACAAAATTAAGGCTCCCATAAGCACTTCATCTCGAATTTCCGATCGCATTATTAATTCTATATTTCCTACTTTTCTTCTCAAAAATAGATTATTGATTTTAGTTGCATAGAATTAAAAGCATTCGAAAAAGTGAAAAAATGAATGTTTCTGCTTTGTTACTCACCCCCCCCCCCGACTTTTGGAAGTACTTTTCAATATTTGTTATAAAACTGAAAGCTCAATACATTATTGAACAAAAACTGGAATCTCTCTCTCTCTCTCTCTCTCTCTGTTTGTTTTGGTAAAAGGGAGTACGAAGCATATTTTTTTAGTGAAAAAGGCAGGGAGTAATTATTTTTTCCAGAAAAGGGGGTATAGGATAAAAAAAAATTTGAGAACCAATGATTTAAGGTAAACCGTAAAGTTATCAACTTCCTTGAAATTTCATTCATTTCTTATCTTAAAGACATAGTAGGACAACAATTGCACAATTATTTTTCAATATTGCCTAGGAATCTCTAATCAAACAAATTTCTTTAAGTAACCACTAGATGTGTGTGTGTGACAGATTTTTTTTTAACAATTGGAAAGGCAGATTTTGCATATATTTTCTTATTTATATCCTTTTTTTTTAATCGTACAAAAGTAATAATTTTCTGTTGCCCATTTCCTTGATTAGTTGATCAACCGAATAGATAAGGTATTCTAGTTTTTGTCTTTAATACGAATTTTATTTCTCTTTTCTTTCTTAGGCTGATTTCTCGCGTTTTTGTTTGTTTATTTAAAAATTATTTTGGAAAAATATGTTTGTAAATAATGTTTGATTTCCTAATGGATAATTTATGATTCTTTAGTTACTTAACACTTATCTTAATGTACACAAAATGTATATGTTCTAAGAAATTTATAAGCCAAAAACATCACCCCTGCCGAATCATTTTCATTATAACTTTGTAGATCTATAAATGAAGTCCGAAAAGTGGTGAAATTTGAAAAAAGGATTAACACCATAACTATCGATAATATAACCCCACAAACTGTATTATTAGAAAATGACCCATGGATAATAAGTTTGACATCTTACCTATTCTTTGTATGACTGAGTTGATACCTGATATGGTACTTTCCTCTTTTTATTACCGGAGTTTATGCATGTTTTACCTGTCGAATTCCCAAGCCCTCCCGTTGCCGTAGTGTGGACATTTGAGAGGGAGAGGAAAGTTCAAATGTTGTCCTCGTCACTTGACCGTGGTTCAAAATTACGAGGTTCATCCTAAATAGTCCATGTGTTACATCTAAGTACGACGTTAACAAATAATCAATCTTTTTTTTTTTTTTAAGTGCCTCGTCTTTCCTTTGTGAGGTTTGAAACTGAACATAATTGTGGCCATGGTAACCGAGTGGACAATTCAGCGAGCTCACAGGCGGATATGTTTCATTTAGGTCATGTGTTCGAGTCCTGATTCCTGTAAAAACCTTTGTGTAGAAGGGGCTATACATTTTAAGCGTAGGGATTCAGTCTTTACGTTGTCATTGATATGAAGAGTAGGGTGCCAGCTCATATGCCGACCTCGTCATATGACCGTGGCACAAAATTATGAGGTGTATTAGCTCTGGTTAAAGAGTTTTTTTTTTAACGGACAGGAAAAAGGAGTAGGAAAAATTGTTCAATAAACAAAGTTTAACTGAAACTCGAACTTGTAACTCAAAAATTACTAAATCTTTGGGTATCCAGTTCATAATAGGCGTCTGAGCTATTGTTGCTATGCGTCATTTTTTTAAAAAAAAACCACTCGTTTTCCTGCCTTTAATTCACGTGATGTAAAAAGCTATTTTTGTTTACCTTTGGAAGATAATATAGCTTAAAAATTCTCTCGGTTGCTTCGAAAATTTAGTTATCATTCCTAAATATTCCTATCAGAAGTGAAGAAAAGAAAAGAATAAGATAAGATTGTATATCTCTTACCATAGGATCATCGACCGATGTCTTCCTCTAGTATTTCCGCTGAAACCTGATATAATACTAAAGCCAGACAAGTTTTAAAAAATATCACAATTTAAACCAATTGCATATAATAAGTGTCACTTTTAGGATTTTTTTTAAAACTGAAGAAGTTTGAATGGAATAAAAATAAAATCACATTAATTTTTCGGTAGCTTTTAATTTTACTTTGTCGTTTAATATTTTATTTTATTTTCTATCGATTACACTTATTCCAACTAACCGATATTTATTTCACCCAGTTAAGGCAAATAGACTTTTGAATTGAACTGCATTTACTAGTTTTCCTATACATGATTCGGCTTTAAAAAACAGTGAGAATAGGAAAAAAATTCTGCTGAATTAGTCTGCGAATTATCACTAATGTCCTTCTGGTGTGTCAGTGATTCACTCTGATTCAAATATAGAACTAACAGAGCAGCATATCAACAACCTGTTCAGAAGTATTACCCGCACTATCGGAAATCTTGAGAATCCACACGCCAAAGCTCGATGCTTATTTACTAGTAAAAACACTAAATACAAGCATCCTTGCGCAACTACAGAATGCTCCCTTTAAAGTCTCCTTAAAATCGTAATGGGTTCTCGGATGTTTTGCCCGTGAACCAATCTTAGAGCTTCTTTATAACGTTATTTAATTTGGAAAGCTCGCCTTGTGAAAGAACCGCGATTTACGTAAATTAGCATTTCTTTGTAAAAAAAGTCTTTTGAATAGGAAAAAATCAGATAGAGAGGTTATAGAGGATCAGTTCAAGATTCTTAATTTGTAAGTATAATTACCAATAAGAAGAAGGTTTGCGAGATTAATATTCACATGACATTGAGGCAAAAAGTTGAGTGATCCATCTGAGAGCTGATATACAACTCGGACTCAGTTCACAAGTGCTTGTTCTCGAGTTGGATCCTATTTTGTTGTTATTGAAATAAGTAGAAATTGTAATCATAGGACTTTAGTTAGGACGCGAGTTAGTAACCTTAGTTAGCATAATTTGGATTATTTTTAAATAGAATAAATATACTTTAAAGACTTACTTGACTGATTACTTATTGCGTACAGATGACACAAAAATTTTCTTGTGAAGCAGGAGTGCCATACATATTATTGTATTGAAATATATATTATTGTGAGCTTATTGTAGTGTCATACATATCATTGTGAGCTTATTGTATTGGAAGCTTCAAGCTATGTGTTTCTGTACAACGCAAATATCCACTAACCATAGTCGATACACCATGTATATTTGAAACATAGTTAGATGATGAGGTCGACACCTAAATTGGCATCTCCTCTCCACATCCAGATTACGTCAACTTGAGGATTTCTGAACCCTGACAAGTGTAACGTGCATCAGCCCCTTTACACGAGCAGTCTTTTTTTTTTTTTTTTTCATTGAACACGACTCGACTGAAACAACGTTGGCCACTCGGCTACCCCGACTACGTGTTTATCAAAAATACTAACTGCATGGAATAGATCACTCGAGTTTCTCAAGAGCGTAAAAGCCCTACATATATCCCTGAGGGCCACAGCTTGGGAGGAATTTTAAGCTTAAGAGTATTTATTGTGCAGCAATCCACGTTATTCGGCATGACAAATCTAAGAGGAATCAAGCTTCGAATATCGCTGACCACGAACTCTAGACCGTAATCATAGGCTATCACGACCTCGCGAATTTAAAAGAATTTTTTTTTAAATTTTAACTCTTATGTAAAAGAATTTCCTTCAAATGAATAAAATGTATGAAACTTGGCCTCTAACTGAAAATGGGGAATTCAAAATTGTAGTTTTTGAGAGAAAGGCTCTCAGAAGTAAATTATTTTGATTTTTCACCTTCTAAGATAAATTTGTTAAAGATTTTCGAGATTGATTAATTATTTCGTCTTGATGGCTCTTAGTATGAATAAAGACGCCAGTTCGTTTCAAAATTCTTTTTCCATAACAACTTACAAAGCCATGCGAGTCTCCATGAGATACTCCTCTTCATCCTACATCGATACCCCTGCAACTCCTATAATTTTTTAAATTCTGTGTTTTATGTAACATCCCTTCTGAAATTTTTTCCAATGTTTTCCCCCTATTAATGAGCAGGAAATTTTTCATATGCTGTCACTCATCAGTTATCTTATTTTAGTTAAATTAAGAGAAGAAAAAGGTTGATTAATTATACATTAGGCTTAGGCCCTATGTAGGAGGTATTACTTAATTCATGAGGGTAGTTCAAAAAGTACATGTGTTTGACGATGGATAATGTTGCTAATGCAAGTTGCTATAACTTGTGTGCCATCGTATGTTAAACGGAGCCCAAGCAAATGTGGCATTAGTTCAATCACTTGTTTTGGTTGCGACTGCTTTGAATTATAACCATGGATGAGACCTGAATTCATCATTATGCATCAGAAACCAAACAACAATCAAAACAAAGGGTTACGCCAATGAAGGCGAAGATAGTCTCATTGGTGGTAAGTGACGTCGACGATTATTTCTGATGGGAAGGGCGTCCTATTTATGAGCATTTTCGGGAAAAAAACGATCAATGAGCAACTCTACAGTGAATTACATTATTCCCATTTCTCATTCTTAATGTACCATTTTAAAATATGTACTTTTTGAATCACCGTCGTATATTGTATCTGAAGCTAAATTGAAAACTGAGATAAATTAGGTCTAGATTTTAAATATTGAATGTATATAGTCGGTTATTTTTTTCCACAATTGTATTTAATTGTCTTCTGTTTCCTTTATGACACAGAAGGAAACTGGAGTTAGAAGTTTTGTTATTCCTCCGAAGCTTAGAGATATTAATGTATTTTTTTGAAAAATATTAATAAAATGAACTTTGGAACTCTCTTAGTCTCTGAATGAGTTTGGATAAAATTCTTAACTATTTACTTAGAAGTGCGTGTATATGTGTGTGTGTTACAGGGGCTGTGTGATATCTTGTACTGTTCTGGAGAAGAATATAGCGAATTGCAGACTAGTGTAGCTTTCGACCTCCCAAACTTTACAGTAGTTATACTGCATTAACAAATATATAATATTCTGTGATTCTTAAAAAAAAAGCAGCGATAAACTTCCCCCCTTTAACTTCGTAACTATTTACTTAGAAGTGTGTGTGTGTTTGTGTGTGTTACCAAAGAAACGCAACGGGATACAAATTCATCGTTTTTTTTAGACATTTAGCAATTGGAAGCAAAATAAATTTACAAAATAATAGATTGTATCTAAAGTTGGTTTAAAATTAAGAACAGCAAAACTAAAAACAACATCGGAAATTTACCGATGAGACAGAGCTTGATTTATAAATTTTATTGTTGTTTTCAAACATTTAGCAATAGCAAGCAGGATAAGCTTGCAAAGTGACAGTTTTTATCCAAAAAATTTAGAAAGATAATTTCAATACTAAAACTAAATAAAGAATAATTTTAGAACTAGGATAAAATGCAACTATAAGTTAAAAATCCAGAGTATATTAAAAATGTTTAAATCATTTTATTTCCGTAATAATGTTCATAGTATTGAATCAAAAGTACATTCTTTTTAGAAGATTTCTGAACAAAGGTACTCTTGATGGTAAAGTATATATTTGAAAACTAAACCGTTTATTTGTATTTTAAAATTTTTCAACATATATTTTAATCGTGAAGCAGCTAAACATTCCAGCAAACATATAAAAAATTGACATACTACGGCCGAAGGCTGCATATCGAAGTACTCATTTTATGAAATATATGGTTTTTTCACGGTCCATTTAAACTTCTTGAATACATAGAATTTTGCACAATATAGGTACTTGAAGCTAAGAAGAAATGAAAAGTAAAAATATCTTACTGAAAGGGCAAAAAGGATTAAAATACCATCGTCTAGTGCTAACATTGATGCCTTATCAGATAAGGAGGATCAGTGATAGGAGTTTCAAATGAAAATGAATGCGTAGATGTAAAAAGATGATAATGCGATTGAAAAGATAAAACTCTTCAAAGATTGTCATTTTTGTCGACGTTGGCGACGTGAGATCATCTTGTGCAATTCTACAGAAAATTTGTTGGTGAAACAAATGAGGGTTGAAGAATCCAAAGGGAAAAAACTCATTCCATAGAAACGTGCGTGATTAATATTTAAATTGGAGGGTTTTTCCCTCTTTTGAAAAATGGTTTTTGGAATCCTGATGCTTTCAATATTTATATTTAATTAATATTCCAAAATTTCCGGAAGTATTTAAGACAGTCTAAAGAGGCAAGTTATTTATGTTAAATTATATGTAACCTGCCCCAGCCATGTTCTTTCAAAATAAAACATATCTTTCTGGTGAATCGGTATGTTTTGATATCAATTAGAAAGCGGGCTCAGATTTTTGTTTCTTTGTTATTATGAAAATATATAGGTTTTCATACAGTATAAAATTGAGGGGAAAGATGATTCGAATAAATTAATTAACTCCACAATTCAGTGCTAAGTCTGAATCAACTAATGGAATTATTGTGAAATCTACTTCAGTTTTTCATAGATCTTAATTTTTGGTTCTTTTACTTTAATGTAATTTTTCATATTTTTTTTCTTTATGATTATGATTTTCCGTTTAATCTCTCTCTCTCTCTCTCTCTCTCACACACACACACACACACTCACACACACATATATATATATAAACAAAAATATTTCGATTGAGAGGGGTGGAGAGAGAGATGCATTTGAATTTCACATAGTTAAAATACTATTTTGGAACAGCAATTAACATATTTCAATTTACAGAAATATAATTCTTAATATTTTGCAGAGCAATTTATGCCTTAATACCACACAAGTTCGATTGATTAGATTAGAAAATTTTAAAATATTGAGAAATTCATCTTTATGTTATGTAGATCAGGACTGCCATTATAATTTTTTTAAAACCAATATATCATAAAATTACTGAGCATCTGTTTTTAATTTGTATTTTTTATATAATTCTTCGAGAACTTTTTTATTATTCAATTATAATATGCAACAATAGATTAAAGGTCTAGGTTATTTTTTCTCGTTTTTATTACATTATTTTGTTTTATTTTATTCTTTCTATCTCACATCTTCCAGCGAGCTCACGTTCATTCTCCGAAGTTTATGCACATAGATATGCTCTGAAACGAGCTGAATTTTCAAATTTTTTGATATAAACTTGATCACTAAGCTATCGAGAAAAGAGACAATTGATTGACAATTGAGTTGAGAGTAGAGGTATCTCATTTTTTTTCTTCTTGTCTCTGACGTTGATAAATCAAATTACATATATGTTTAGACTTAGATGTTCATAGTTTAAATAACGCAATTACTTGTAATGAATAAAAGAACGATTAAGTTTAGTCTGATTAATCGCAAATCTCTTTATCTTGTCTGGACATGTCTGTAGAAGCCGAGTGGTCATGGTCGCTAGTCGTAGTTAGCAATGTTTCAGTCAAGTTGCGGGTTCTAATCCTAGTTCCATTGAAGACCCAACGTTAAGAGGAACAGATGTGCCTTAAATCTATATGGGTTCAAATTCTTCGCTACGTGTGGTGTAGAAATTAGAAGAATTAGATATTAGTTCATGTGTCGTCTTTGACATATTACTGTGGTTGAAAATTGCAAAGTCCGACACCACAATATCCTTCTCGTTGCTTCTTCTGTGACGTTAATAAACAGTCAACTCAACTCGAATCGGGACACATTCGAGGGAAAATAATCAAATTATTTCAGAGGGACTCTATAATCAGGAGAGAAAAATCTGGATAATAGCACTGGGAAGTGTGGCGTACGTGCATGTAAGTGACGACAAAGATATTATTCAATTCAGTGAGTATATTAATTGCTCATCTGGATTCGTATTGTTTCCCATTTAGGGCTAATTAAATTTTAAACATTTCAGATAAGAATATCCAACAGTTGGACTTATATCTGGAATTACTTCATTACTACTGTACCGAAACCAACTTCATTACTGACTACCAAGTATTCAAAACTAAAAATGATGTCTCACAACATATTCCTGCTCAACTGTTACATCAGCAGGCAGTTGAAAAACACATTCAGAAACCGCAGACATCACCATGCCATAATTTTAAAAATCGTGATGCTTTCTGACACGATAGTAACGTACTTTGATAAGGATATGAAACAACTACACCGAACTGATACATCGAATAACGCATTGTTTTTCGGTATAGTGGTAAACTGCGGTTATGCCACAGAAAATAACGCCGAATAATTTAACAGAATCATCACCGATTCCTTGCATTTTGCACCTACACGTTTCGTTAAATTGTTGCTTTAATTTGGAAGGACTTCACCCATATACATTATACCCATATACGTTATTTTTTTTTATCAGTCATTCGATGGTTCGTGTATTCTATAACCCAGCATCGATCTAGACTTTCGCTTTCGGATTTATTCGTGTGGATTCGGGCGTTTATTCACAAAGGTCGCCAAATCGCGACATAGCGTTATTCGCATTTTCTTCTAGTATTTGTTATAATTGGCAGGTTTTATTTCAGTACCGTAATTCTTTTTTCCTAGTGAGTTGTATATCACGCTTGCACGATATTATATCTATGTATATACAGCATACTGTACAGTAAAATGTTCGCGAAACCAGCAAGCTTCTTTCAAGAGCAAATAAAATTAATAAGTATCAGCATGCGACTAGTGTGGATCGTCGTGGCCGTGGTCATCACATCTCACGGCTGGCGTTGTTTTCGTCAATTCGTGAGTTCGAGCCATGATGCCACTGAAGACCCACCGTGTAGAGGGGCTGGCGAACATTAAATCTGGCCGAGTTCCCAAATCTTTCCGTTGGCATGGTGTGGAGAGTGAGTGCAGGCTTAGGTATCGTCCTCGTCACTTGACTGAAGTTCAAAATAATGAGGTTCGTCGCCAATAAATCTCGTATTACTTCTCAGTGTGACGTTAATGAGCAATCACATGACATCAACTTGGAAACTAAAATAAAAATGTTCAACTGCCATATTATTCTCTTATAAACATATACATCTATAACATTTAGTACAATATATCACATATTTTTTAAAAGAAGCTGTGCATTTTTTCACAAAACTATATGTTAGTTTATTCAACGCTTTCCAACTACCTATTTCTGCCCGACAGAAAGTTCGCTAACCACAGCCAATTACGCTTCATAATTTTGAGCCGTGGTCAGGTAATGAGGTCGACACCTGAGCTGGCACTCCACTGTCCACATTTCCGCCATGCCAAATTATGTACTTAAAGCTCCCGTCTACAGGCCATTTTGATTTCGTCAGCATAAAATAATGATGAAAATAATGAAAAATAATGAAAGTTTCTACTTAATTATATCTGCATGCTGGAGATAAAGGGTACAATATCCCTTTTAGAAATTTACAGGTCAGCAAAAAACATTTTCGTGTTTCTTTATTTACAGCCTGCTTTTTAATGATTTTTTTAAAAAAAAATAAACCCTTGTATATTTTATTCTTTGGAACATTGAATTTTAAAACATAATAATATTTTAAGCCTTATCACTTTTTAAATTTTACTGGCTACTATCTTATAAAATGGATATAGTACCCTTTACCTTGAGCATATAGATATTATCCTCCGACTTTTGGGAATATTTTAAAATATTTTTAAAAACTGGGCTACGCACAAACGAATCATTAAAGAAACGAAAAAATACTTTTAAAAATGGGTGAAAAATATGATTTTTTAGAAATCTTTTTTTTTTTTTTTTTTTTTTTTGCTCTTTCGGATGCACTTTTTTTCCGCATTGATTCATTCATTGATTGATTTTATTGAGAGCAAAAAAGGCTTTTATTCTCACTTTTTTTTACATTGAAAAAGATAAAATAGTTTAGATTTGAGGAAAAAAGTAAAAATTCCATAAGATTAACATTACGTTACGTCATTAAATCAAAAAATGTTTAGTAGACGGAATCCTTACAGTAAAAATTATAACTAACTTATATCTGTATATTTGAATTAATTCTAGAGCTACAAACAGAATTTCTTAGTTTTATGTTATGGTCAAATGGAAAGACGATTTCTCTGTATTCGAATATCACTTTTCAAACTTCCTCCCTCTATGTATAATCTTCAGCTACAATTCATGATTTTAAGCAAATTTCTCCTTTTTTTTTTTTTTAAGGTATGGTATATTCGAGTTTCAATAGTCTAGATATATTTCTATACACACGATTATTTTTTTATAGAATTGTTAAGAATGTCTAGTAATTTTCCTTACAAAAGGCTTTTATCATTTCGCATTTTTTATTATAGTTAATATAATATTTAAATATTTTTGTAACCCTGTTTAATATAAATACGAAGAATTTCTTTTAAAAAAAAAAATGCGTTTTGAAGATTTTGTATGAAATGAGAATTTTTTTGCTATTGAAACAATCACAAATATAATTGTCCATTAAGAGCATTTCTTTGTTCAACTTTTTTAAAGGAGCTACTGACTTGTTTGGGTTTTTCAATATCTCAAACAACACAATCAATCAATCATAACAAAATATTCATTTATCTTTCTCGTACTGCCATTCTCGTCACTTGACTGAAGTTAAAATTACGAGGTCCGTCTCCAGTAGCCCTCGAGTTGCATTTCAGTCCGACTTTGTGAACAATCACTCAATTCATCTTTTTTTTTTTTTTTTTTTTGTATAAAGTAATGATTAACTATTTTTATTAGTGGTATTTATTTTTCAATAAAAGAATGTTAAAACTTTGACGTTTTAACGACGAAATCTATCTGAAGAATTCCAATTCTTCGGGGAAAAAATATTCCTTTCTTTTTTTTTACTACAAAATTTCTCTACGGGAATTCTTTTTCTTTTAACTGGACAACTTTTGACCCAAAAAAATTAAGATTATATATAGATAATGAAGTTGTTGACATTTTTTTACTTCTTTTGTGATAAATTTATCCTAATAATGTGTGAACAGCTTTTATGCATTTCTAGCACACCATTAACCAATTTTTTAATGAAGATTGAAAATTTTATGCATATTATTACATGACCTTATTTTAAAATCGATACATTAATGACAGCTGTGCTATGTATTCGAATTACAAGCCAAGGATTATTCAATTAAAATCCCATATTTGATTATTTCTTCCATTGTTTATGCAGCGGTAATTGGACTTCATTCAATTACCGCGCAAGAGCCAAATCGTATTGCCAAATGACTGCGATCATTAAGACACACGTTCCTTGTTTTGTTATATGATTCATTAACTGCATTTCTCATTATATGACTACTTCTAAGAAAATCACGATAATAATCATAATTAAAAATTGACATTTCTTTTCGTTTCTGGCCGTAATCCGAAAAACTCGTATTTCTTTTTTATCTCTCTCTCTCTATATATATATATATATATATATAATGTATACATTAAAACAAATTAATTAAACTTGCGTAATCATAGATATAACGTCCAGCACAATTTCCCTGAACCGTCTTGTCCAGCATCTTGCTCCCTCTCCGTCTTTTCTAACTCTTCCGAATCTCTCTCGAAGCGCTAGGCGGCGCTCTTGGAATATCATGGCTGTTTTCCGATATGGTAGATCGGCAGATCTTAAATCCTATATATATTTATATGAGTGAGTGATAGTGGGGTTTAATGGCGCAAGAGCGCAGGTGGCTACAGAACTGAATGTAACGCCCAGTGCCATCAGCAATTTGGGGAAACAGTTTCAGGACACCGGATCTATATCGAGAAGACCTGGAAAAGATTGACTAAGATCCGAAACGTCGAATGAGGATTGTTATTTAATTTAACACTTTCAGCGCTGTGTGTGCGACACAAGACTGCTACAGCTTCATGGCTCTCATGTGAGTTATATGGTGCCACTAGAACCTGCGTTTGATAGTCTACAGTGAGAGAGAAGGCTGTATGCCATAAAACCCGTTGTTTGCTTCCCGCTCACTCCAGCACACTAGAGAACGCGTTTAATATGGTACAGACAACATGAGCCTTGGACAAGACTTCAGTGAAGCCCGTGCTTTTTAAAGATGAGTCGGTATTAAATCTGGACACTGATTCTAGGCGTACATGTATCTGCAGAATACCTGGGATACGATACCATCCCTCCCTCATCAGAGAAAGGGATCATTACGGTAGTGGAGGGGTAATGATTTGTTCAGGCATTATGTTGGACTGCCACACACTTTTGCATGTGCTTGACAAAGGCCCCTTGACTGCTATGAGGTATAGAGAGATCTTTCAGCCCTAGATGCCACTTTTCAGAGATGATGCAATTGGTCCTGAGTTTCTGCTAATTGATGACAACACTCGTCCACATAGGACTCAGTTGGTCAATGTTTACCTGAAAAAAGATGATATGTGTTTGCCAGTCAGATATCCCGCCCTTATCCTTATAAAAATATGTCTGTGGTTTAAAAATGAAACATTTCATCCCAATAACACGAAAGGTGTCTTGATTTCTTCTATCAAGATGCGGCAAGAAGCATATGTGTGTGTGTGTGTGTTTACGAAAGAAAGAAAAAAGTGGCGCCATTTTTTCAGTATCTGCTTTTATGTAAATGTAAGATATCCAGCGCGCTGTGTGGTTTTGTTATACAGTTGTACCTCGGTTAACGGTCCAGAATTATCATCGTTAACTAAAATACATCGTTATTCAAGGTGCGATTTCCCACAAGTATAGTAATGATAATTGATTGATTCTCTCCGATTCCTTTCTCGAATAATAGCGTCACGTTGATTAACCTAATGATAAAATGATCATTCTGGAGTCGAAATTGAAACACTTTTTCCGATAAAAAAAAGCACTCGGGCATTAATTTTATTTTCTGACAAAGCTATCCCTAAGAGAACCGCATATTTTATAATTTTTCTCATTGCTATCCTAATCAATCCCTTTTTTTCTGATGTAAAATTGTTCCATGTTTCGTCTCCTATATTGCAAAGCTAAACGGCCTTTAAAGTGCACGCACTCGCGTGAAAAACGGCGTATTTTGAGAACGTTCCTAAATTTTAAGAACACTGCATCAGAAGCGGATGTACTACGTGTTACAACGTCAAATCATGTATAAAAACTGAAACAATTTTCTGCCTGGAATTGTGTTCGAAGTTTTGAGGAGTTTTTTTAACATTGGGCAAAAATGGCCTTAACCAAGTACGGTACCGTCGTTGACCAAGATAACTCTATTTAAAATGTAAAAGTATTTGTTAAACATTTTGAAGGTGAGGTGGGTTCGACCATCCCCCCTTTTCCCCCTAAGCCCCCTAGACATGCATCTTGCTTACGTGACTGTTCAGTTGTCCGTACCAAGTTGACTCGAGTTTTGAGCGATAAACAGGAATGCCATATACATTTTTTTAGTCACTTTTCGAACGTGACCCCTGTCTGTTTCCGTTTTCCTTTTGATTTTTTTTTTCAGTTCGGGAGAATTTAGAGGATAAAACTTCGCAAACAAGATTTTTTTTTTTTTTCGCTTTTCCGAGCAAGAAAGTATATATTTTTACATAATGTACAAAAAGTCGAAAATATTTTAAACTGATTACTACAACTCATTTAAGAGAAAATGCTCTAAGAAATTTTGACCCTTTTAAAATTTTTCAAAAAAAAAAAGCTTAATATTACATAAAGAAATAAACACTATTTCTTTTACTATGTTTGTGTTAAAAAAAGCAGTACCATTTATATATATTTATATATAAGCCCCAAATACTAGGTTAAAATTCAATTTGAACTTAATGCAGGTGAAAGAATGAATAAATGTGGAAATTAAAGGATAACATTTTATTCACACATTAATCCCCTTTTTTAATTATGAATATAATTTTACTATATTTTAATATATTACAACTAACATACAAATAAATCGAGCCTGTAATTATACCCCATGAACGCAATAATATATTTTTATATCTTGACTTGTATATTATTCAATCATTACAGATTTTTAAAATTAATAATAATTGAGCAATTAATTGAAAACCTTAAAAACCTTATTTTTAAATTGATATATAATGAAGATTATTTTTGGCACACAAATCCCTAAAAACAATGTACGTGTACTATATGTTTTGATTATTTGAATATTAGTCTCCAGAAATAGATAGCTGAAATTCAAGAAAAACTTTAACATGATTTCTGCTATTGTATTAATTTTTTTTTTCTTCGGCTTAAGACTGATACATATATAAATAATTTAATGTTAGAGTTATTCATTTGAGAAAATGTAAGCAAGGCAAAAAAGATTTTTAATTCTTTTTGTGATTGTCTTCTCCTAATACAGTCGGACCCCGTTAAAACGCTGTTCAGTAACTCGCGAGTCTGCTTTACACGTGGTTTTACTGGAGCTCCCTCGATAAGTAATCGCTTATAATTCACTCGAAAATATCGTAGCGTCAAATTTCTATTTTTGCTCTTTATGAAATTCAGTTAAATATTTTGCTCGGAGGCAGTCATAGCTTCCCGTTAAGATTGGACATTAATGCTTTTTTCTTTCTATTTTATATACATAAATCACCATTTTTCGGCAAATGAAATATTTCTGTTTGATTACTTTAGGTAAAAGATTGTTTTCAAGATCTTCTAGTCAGTGAGATTAGCTGTACGTTCAATCACTTTGTATTGGTCAAATTTCAAGAGATATAAAGATTTTTTTTTCTTGTATAAATAGTTTCCATAGCAATTAAAAATAATGCCGAAAGAGTGTAATCGAAAACAAAAGACTTTTATGATCGAATAAAAACTCAATATCATTGAACAAATTCGAAAAGGGACAAGACAAGCAGAAATTGCCAGAGAATCTAATTTGAGCTTACACTACATGGATGGTTAAAAAACGAGAATAAAATTCGTTAGTTCGTTTATAACATTGAAAATGATAAAGGAAAGACCGCAGAAAAAGGACTAAGACAGCGGAAAACACTTATCTTGACAAAGGTCTTTTATTTATTTTTAATTTTTCGCTCCTTTTATATTAATACTCTAACTCACAGCTCACTTGGCATACAGATTTAGTAACTATGAATCCCGCCTACCGCGTGTTAAGATTATATTAGAGAGTGTGACTTAATTAGACATAATTTTTCATACATAAATAAATTTCAACGTTAGTATTAGGTTTAACTGAAAAGTAATATCTCTATGAATATAATTATTAATTTTTATATTTATTACCAGAGAGATTTTCACAATTTTAGTTATACTCGAAAGCTACATGTATTTAGGTTACATGTAGAATAGTATTCACTTATCCAAATAGTCCACATCTCTTACCACTCGTTTGCGCGAAAGCGTTAGTCGATCGAAAACATCGGAGCATTCCGGTGTTTTAATTAAAAGGAAATTTGATAATTAAATGTCTTTACTGTCTGTTAAATGAAGGGTTCAGAAGCGTTTATTTATATATTTAAAAGAATTAACTACCTGTGCTTACAAATTTACAGGAAATTGAATTCCGTAAACTTACACAT
The DNA here is from genome assembly GCA_019974015.1 of Nephila pilipes. Lineage (NCBI taxonomy): Eukaryota > Metazoa > Arthropoda > Arachnida > Araneae > Nephilidae > Nephila > Nephila pilipes. The sequence continues at coordinate 2,583,576 of BMAW01049666.1, read as the reverse complement.
AACTTGTCTTAAATTCAGCTTACATTTACTTCTTTTGTTTTATTTCCCCCCCCCTTGATGCAGTTTAATGGTTTTTACTTAGTATTCTTTTTTTTTTATTGCATAGAGTGTGCTTGTAAAAAAATAAACCTTTTTCCGAAGGAAATAATGGATACATTTATGCTAGCATTTGGAGCAAAATCATTTTCTTGGCTTTGATGGGAAAGTCTAACAATCGGAATAAACATTTTTTCTTATTTAATGGAATACGAAATTAAATTATTTTTACTTACCTTTTTCCAACCAGGAAGTTGTAAAGGTTTTAAAAGGCATTCCGAAACATTTTGATACGGTTTTTTTTTTCCATGAACATGATAAAAAAAATTACGAGGTTCGATTGAAAAGTAATGCCTCCATGGCGGTAACTTTTTCTATTTGTTACCGATTTTCCTTATTCGTGTTGTACCTGAAAGCTATGCATGTCTTCTACGGAATGCATGATCTATTTTTCAATATGGTCTCCATTCCTTCCCACGTACTTGCCCTAATTCATAACTTGTTGCGTATACATTTCGGAGAAAAATTCAAGTAGTTGTTGTCGACATCAGACTTTAATGGGAGTTTTCCTGTCGTCTTCAAAGTGAATGTGATAACCCTTATGATACTTTTTCATCTTTCGGAGGAGATGAAAGTCTTTTGGTGAAATGACGCCTCGCTGCTTTAACCTCATCTCTCCACTAGGGTCTCTATCTTCTTCAATTCTCAGTACATTTATGACATTTGGAAACAAAGAAAACAAGTGCATAATATAAAGGATGCATGCGGCTTTCAAGTACGATAAGAATGTGAAAATCTGATAACAAATAAAAACGTTATTACTATGGAAATCATACGTTTCAATCAAACTTCGTATTATAATTTGACTTCATTCTCCTTCAGAGAGAAGCCTATTTTATTATGTTATTCATTTCTTTTTTAATCGATCCACTTTTTCTCTATAAAATGTATAGTATAATATTAAATGTATTCTTAGTTTTAACTGTTAGAGTGAAAAATGGCGGGTTTATAAAATGTTTCTAAGCTTCAAGGAAGCAATATGAATATTGATGCACGTGTTATATTATATCTACCGGACAGTTCTGTCGGTTTGGGAAGCGAAAGAAATTAATAAATTTTTCATACATTCAATAATATTTTTTGTGCAATACACTTTCCGTCGTTTCTAGGATTGATAAAAAAAAATATTCCAGATGGGTGCTTCATGAAATAAGTGAAAGAAATTTGCTTAATAAATCCGCTATATGTACATCTCTGTTTGGAATAAAAAGGAACTCTCTTGGTCCAAGTGCTAGTATACATTTCGAACTTTTAAAATCTAACGAAAAGCTCAATTTGGAGAAATACTGTCAGCAAATAGAAGAAGAAATAAAAGCACGCAAGGAAAAAAGACCGGCGATGTTCAATAGGAAGAACAATTTACTGCATCAGGAAAATGGCAGATCATATTCTGCTTTGCCGACGCAGAGCTAGGCTGAAAAACTCATTCATATCCACCATACTCCTCCGAACTAACAATTTCTCTCTCTACAAAAATTTTTGAAGGAAAAATAAAATCAAAACTGAAGCAATATCAACCAAGTGCTGTTCGAGTTCTTCACCTGTAAAGACAAGGTGTTTTCCGAGACAACGTTTTGATAGGTGCCGCGTCGAGTGATCACAGTCGATGAGACCTGGACTTATCATTGCCAAGCAACAAACAAAGCAATGTGTTATTTCCAATGAATCTGCTCCAAAGAAGGTGAAGACAGCAGGAAACGTTATGGTGGCTATTTTTTGGGAAGCAAAGGGCGTCTTATGGACTTCTTAGAAAAAAGAAAAACTGTCAATATAATGTAATGAGTTACCCCATTACCATTTCCCATTCACAACGCAGGTATTTTCGAACCTCCCTTGTAACTATTTGGTTTCTTTTACAGAGTATCACTCAATGTATAGGAACAAATTGTTGTATTTAATGTATACGCACTTAAAAAACTTGCATTTTGCACAAACATTAATTCGTCTCGTGACTGAACAGCCTATCTTCTGAGATGAATAATTATAATGAAAAGTTTCATCTCTAACAGCAGGGATGTGCTATAAATATTTCCATTGATAGAACTTCTTTAATATCTGCGTAACTTTTTCACTGATTTTTTAAATGAATATTACTTATTATTACACTAATTGGCATGTTCTTGTCTACTGCTAGTGCATAACAGCAGACAAAAGCTGATGTTGCACTTGTCTACTATTATTTTCGGCATCTTAATTCTCTGTCATGACTACTACGTTATTTTCTTTCCATAGAAAAAAAAACCCAACGAAATCATTTGTTATTCACGACAAAATTACCAGTCATTCTCGGTAAAAGGAAGTACTCGATAAATCCTTTTCGCACGTTTAAGAATTGCATGATAAATTTTTTTTCTAATACTTCGATGATCAATTTTCGTGATCGGTAGTGATAATAAACTAGTTTTTAATATGAAGGAAAACTTATTAACGGCCATGCGAGAAAGTGATCATATTCAATCAACTTTTTTCCCCATCAACTTTTAATCGAAGTTATGGCTCAATTAAGCTAGAGAGAGGGGAAGAAAAAAAATCATAAACTGTGCAAAAAACAGAGAAGAAGGAAAATGACTAGCTTATAGACCCACACTTCAAACTGGGTAAAGAAAGAATGTTATCATGTACGAGATTCATTGGCAGTTAATGCTTCTCGAATGGCCCTGTAACCTTATGTTTTTAAATCCTTTCCTGTCGAGCTTGGTTACAAACTATGCATTACGAATTAAGTGATGGTCTTCCTCGTCGCCAGAGGGCGTTTTACCGTAGGAGCAATCAGGCTTATCTATCAGAGCATCTGGTCCGACAGAAGGAAAGGTTTTCTTTTTCCCGTATCGTATGCGTAATGGGTTTACATAAGTTTATTCATGCAACAAATATATCAATGCAAAGATGAAACAGATTATCAAAGAATTTGATAGAATTTCGAATGACTTGAGATAAGATTATTTTTACTTTATCAGTATAATGTTTCAAATTTTTAAAAAAAATGAAAAAAAGAATATGAATACTTAACCATTTGTCAACTTAATTGAATCTTGATGAAATAGATTTAAAATACGTATGGATAAGATTTAATGAAGTAGAAAGTTTTTCATTTGTGTCACATGAGTGGAAATTTAAAAAAGCCGATTGTTATTCGCTTCAAAAATATTTATAAGCAATCAGTTTTACGTAGAACTTTAAACTATTATGTTCAAAAACATTTAATCTTCAAATTAATAACAGTGAATGTTATTCTGAAAGATCAATTAATCAATGCGAAATTCCCTCTAAATAATTTTTGGAACACTTTGTTTTTTTATGTACGAACTCTTTTTACTTTAAATAAAAGTGCTAATTATTAATTACGAAAAGATTAATTTTTGTTAATACGACACAATATGATTTACTCAGTTTTCCATTGCTTACTTCAAATTCATTAATTTTCTATTATACTTTAAATCATACATTTTAGGTGTAAATTATCTTCCTTCTCATCATCATCAGGGTGGACCAGGACCTTCTTTTGAGGATTCCTCTAATATAACCGCCTTTTGAATGTGTCTGCCAATTCCAATCCTCAATCTCCTTAAAATACGATTCATCACAATTAAGCAACCTTATAGTTTGTCTTCCTCTTTTCCTACTAGCCTTTGCAATAAAAATATTCTTTACAGGATTTTTTTTTTATCCATTCTACCAGTATGAGAAGCCCAGTTCATTTGTTTCATTTTAATACAGTTAATGATATCAGGCTCATTAAAGTATTCTATTAATTATCTTTCTACTAATACAACGGAATTGCGAAGATATTTTTATATAAATTCCTTTGAAGTTGTCCTAAGTCTACGTATAATCCTGTTTAAACTCTAAATTGTTCTTTCGATAACTTTAAACTCACACACAATCCTCGCTAAAAAATAATTAGATAAAATGAAATAAGAAGCGATATGAACTAATTTCAAGAAAACAATGCAGCCATACTAATATTAATCTATTCATAAGTATTTCCTCGTCAAACTACAGGATAAGCCCTCCCATGCCCTTCTTTTATTAAAACAATTATCTCCCATAAATAAAAATCGAGGATCTGCACCAATGAACAAAAACAAACCAATTAATGTAATTCAAACGGACAAATGCTCTCATTGTATTTAGGATAAATCACTTAGAGATAAATTGGTATTTCATTCGTTTTTGTTTTTGATATAATGATATCGAACATCTCGGTTAAATAAACCTCATCTCAAAACAAACTGCTTACCTTTTATTATCGACTTAAATTTGTAACATTTCTTTGATTTATTAACTATATAATATCACTTGTAAATCACTTCTTGAGTCTAAGCGGCTCCTATTAACTCTCTTACGGCTCAATTTATGGCACAAAATTACTTTTTGGGGGGAGAGGGGAGGGGAATTTTGAATTTGTAGATAAAATTTATTCTGTGTATTAATTAATTTTTATATATACAATGTTGTCATTTACAGCTATTCATGCTGATTTGTTTGGTTTCAAAAAGCTGTAAAGTGAAGTAGCCGCAGCATTAAGAAGTTTTAATTATTAGTGAAAAAATAATCGAGATAAAAACTTAATTTTTTAAAATTATTCTCCGTATACACAGTTCACATTCAGAGTTACATTTTTCTCCCAGCGTTTCTTTTGAAGGCCATCGTTGTACGCTGTAGAACTCAGCAGATTAAATATCGGTTCCCAACTGCGGATCGTGATCACGGTAGCCTAGTGTTCATGGTCGCGGAATCGCGGTCAGGGGTTTGAGCCTTGGTGCCATTAAAGACCCGCCATGTAGTGGGGCTGATACGTGTTAAATCTTTTGAGGCTCAAAATCCTCGTAGTGTGGAAGCTAGGAGAGAGAGAGAGAGGTGCCAGCTCAGGTATCGTCCTCGTCACTTGACCGATATTCAAAATTACGAGGTCCGTCGCCAGTAACTCTCGTGTTGCTTCTAGTGCGACGTTAAAAAACCAATCGATTAATCAACCGTAATGCAGATCGCTTCAAGCTACGGCCTCCTAAAACGAAACAAATCAACATTAATTGCTATAATTTGCAACATTATATATATATATATATATATATATATATGTAGGATTTTCCAGCTAATTATTAAGCTATTAATTTTATTTTTTCAATCTACTATAAAACCAGTTCCTCCGATACTCAATAGATGTCGCCACGAATGAGAGTCATGTGATAAGCTCATGTAGCGCCACCTATCCCAGAACAAAACTAAGTGACACTTCGTTTTCGCTCTCTCTCTTCTCTCTTTTCCGCCACTTCTCTTCTCCTTCGCTACCCGCGTCGGAAGTAAACTTCAAACGCCCGAGCGCGTTCCAGTGCCCATCGCCAATATGGGTTAAATGAGGCAGCCAGCATCTTTATCTGACGAACTGGTCAACTTACTTTTCATATAGTGTAAATACTTTTCATTCTTCATCATCTCTCCTAATAAACAAGTAAAGCTACTGCAAGCTTCATCCTTGAATATCATCAACAACATTACATGGAATCCGAAATTACCCCCCTAGACAACCAGCCCATTGCGTAAAAGCAAACCATCGTAGATTCGGGATGAACAATCTCCAACACCCCACGGTCTACATATATATATATATACGGATTAAATAACATTAGAAACAAATTTTATCGTCATCTGGATTATTTCTCAGTAATAATTAAAACTTCACGATGCCTCCCTGTATTTGAGGACTGAAACAGGCAATTTGTTTTGAAAAAAAAAAAATTATATATAGATACTATATTCTCATTGAAATAAATTTCAAATGTTATCACAAAGAAAAACAATTTTTAAGAGAATATTTTTATAATCACTTCCCAATAAAATGTACCCTCTGAAAAGCAGTCAGAAAATTCACTCTGTACAAGCAATTTCAACAGAGTTTCTGTCCAAATATTCTATAATCCGATAATTAAGTATATCTTGTTACGTGTCAATGGATGCGCTTCCCATTTTCCCCTATTAAAATAAGCACTGAAGCATCTCTCAATTTTCTCTAACCCATGATCTATCTTGTCCTCTTATTCTTTGAGAATCATTCTGATGGCTAAGCGTGATTGAATCTTAATCAATATATCTGAAAAATATTTGGAACCAACGTGTTCCTTAATTCAGTTTGTAACAAGTTATCAAACATATTTCTCTTCAATTGACCTTAAGGTTCCCGTCTAGCGGCTATTTTGATTTCCAGTACGTAATGTTAATTCTGTAGAATCATTAAAATAGGGATAAAACATTCTTGAAAATAGGAGGGAGGAAAACCTTCGTTATTTTTGCTCCTTCGAATACACTTTTTTGCATTCGAAAAGATAAAATAGTAAAGATTTGAGAACGGTAGTAGAAATTCCATAGGATTAACATAACATTCATGATATAAAAATTGCTGGTAGACGGGAGCCTTAAGGACTTTTCTACACCGTTGTTTGATTCGAAAGCCTTTATTTATGAATTATGAAAATCAGATTAATTATATATAAATTGAAGTGTAGTGAGTAGAAAAGGAGATTATGAGAATATGAGAATTGGAGGAATCAACAGTAGCAGTATTACGCCTCCCCATTATTGATTTCAGTATTCATTATTACTAAATTTAATAGACACGGTTCTCTTACTTCAACTCATATCTCAAAATTTATTGCAAATTTCATTCCTTATTTTCAAGGCGAATAGGGTACTTATAGGAAGTATGGGATTTCGAATATTAATTTCTTTCTGAAGAAATATAAAATATTCAGTATAAAAATGTTTCAGGCTTAAAATTCCAATATACAACAATTCTTATGGGGAGTACAACCTCCATACCCCCCCCCCTCGTCACTATACCAGTCGACTCACTCCAAATTTGTAAATTGATAATTTTCGTATATGCCTTGAGGAGACTTATGCATCAAAATGCGTTTTCTGTACATTATGACGTACTTGCTGTTCTCAGTTGGGGATTAACCAACACAACTACCTTCACTAATGTGCTGTACTAATTTTATAACGTTGATTATTCGTGATATTTCCCTTTTATTCATCAGTAGGTTTACTTTCTAATATTATTTAAATATCCAACTCCTTTCTAATTAAATGAAGCGTGATATATGCAGATTAAATTGAATTTAAGAATGAATTTAAGAAGAAATATATATAAACGATGTTAACTTGAATATTGGAGTTAATAATGAGTAGTCGGTAATTAGCATATGATAGAAATTGCAGTTTAACTAGTGATTTCAGTAGCAGACGGACTATCATTAAGAATCCTTTGTGGAGTGAGTTTATACAGAAAGCAGTCAAATTTCCTGAGTTCGAACCTTCAACCTTGGAGATATTACTGACTCGAACCCAAGTGAGTTGGAAAGATTGAACTTAGATTTTAATTGTAAGTTATAGTTCAGACACATTGAGGATTAATAGCGGTGATCGTTTGTGGCATTCTACATGAACATTTATAATTTGAAGAGCTTTAATAAACAATATTAGGTTTAATCTAACGTCTATTCCTTTAATTGAGTGAATTTCCTTTACTTAAAATTTCCTTTAGGGACTATTCAACTAAGAAATAATGACCGCAGAAATAAATGAGAGGGAGGTGTTACAATTTTATTAAAAATTTGCTCCAGTAAATTGAATTTATCCAATGCTTTGATACAGTACAAAGGTTTATATTTTAATTTTATCTTTGGACCGTAAGACTCTCTTCAATTTTAAATCGATTTTTCTATGTAAGAGAGGGTGCCTTAGGTTTCCGAAAAGTACAGTAGCTCTTGAAGCAAAATTATTACTATGACTAGAAAATACCATACAATTGAGCGAACGTAAGTGTTGCTTGAAATACAAAAGGGCAAAACACAGGGCTTAGGGCCGGTAAAAGTCCGATTGATGCTAAGCCTAATTCAGTTTGAGACACTAAAACCCCATCTAATTTCATCGCTTCAATCAAGAGACTTCAATCGCCAGATTATCATGAGAAACGCGTGGTCCGAAATGGCGGTGGGCCTTTTTCAATTGAACTCTTCGACAAACGTGACGTTTCCCTTTGCAACGCTCTGGTTCCTTCCATCATAGCGTGCCGAATAAAAACTTAACGGTTGACCGGCTCTGAGAAAAGGGTTCCTTATGGCTACCTACGACCGCATTCTTCGTCAACCCTTCGAACGGATAACCAACTCCCTCCGCCGAAGCAATCTTTTCACCTTCGAGACCAAGACTCCCATGCGCGTGTGATCTTGCAAGCATGGATTTATCTCTCTTCTCGTGTGATTAATCCTATTAAGAAGATTTAACATTGTCATGCGAACTGACTTTCCGTTATCCTGCGTAGAAAATTTGTCTCAAGTGTGAGTATATGCCATTTTCTATCGCCTACTATCTTTCTATTTGCACAAGAGATGACATACTATTGTTTTACGAAAACCGATTGCGTTGTGGTTTGAGGGAAAACTAACCGAATTGACAAAAGGACCTATCATTATGTTTGAGAACATGTTTCCTCTGAAGATGTTATATTTGTCAGGTGATGAAACGCCGTTTGGGAAGAGTTATTACTAAACTTGTTTTTCCATCCATATGGTGTATAGAATTTTCAAAAAATAAAGAACTCTAGACTTTGCATTGTTGGGTGTCTTCGAAACAGATTGCGTTTATGAAACGAATTCAAATTTCAAATCTTTTTTTATACTGAAATTCGATTCAATTCGAACTTACTATCAAGTTTGAATAGCTAATTCAATTGTCAGCCTCAGACTTCGACACGGACTTGAATGTTTCGCCATTGTTTTGTAAATGTACTGTCTATCTTTCATGGTACTTTCTTTGCGATAATTTATGAGCACGATTTGAATAGGGGAGAAAAACATTTTATTTGAACGTGAATAAAAAAAAAATAATAATAACACCTCGGAACACTGATAAAACTTTTTCTTCATTGAGAAAATAAAGCGATTAAGTGTGAAAATACTGCGTACAATATTCAGTTGAATGGAAAACTCTGGGAAAAGTACAAAATGAAAAGTCTTTATTTTTGAAGAACTTTCATTCTTAAAGATTTATTGATGCACTGAAATATATCTATGAGTATATGAAATAGTCTCTAGCATTTTTTCGAAGATCGAAACATATTATTATCCGTTACAACTTTAAATTAAAACTATTTGTTTTATTTACAAAGTTACAACCAATTTCAATGTTTTAGAGCATGAGGAATATTCTTACACACTGATTTTTTTTACCATATGATACAGTTCATGTTGCCAGATTTAATCTCATGCGTTTATTTTCTTTCACACGATAAAAGATCAAATAATCTTTAACGATTGCAACTTATTAGAAATCTATTTTTTAATGTTGATAATACAAGAACTGTTCTGAATCATTTCTTAAGAAACAAGAAGCAAGAAAAGAAACCTCAAAGCTACCCAACGACTATCAAAGTCACTCATTTATACCGCGGAAACTTGCAACCGATAGTCGGTGTTCTTATTGACTCAGGCTGCTTTCTATATCTACGGTAGATAACGCGTAATATTATGTTATTGCATTTGGAGTAGTGACTCACTTTACGGAAGGCAGAATATCATGAAAGAAGAACAAGAAATACAAGAACTAGAGGACGAGGTAAGTACAATTGATCAATTTTACATTTTGTCTTTCGTGAGGTCTGTGTGTTTTTGTTTCATTCCCGAATCTGGGCTACATCTGGGCTGGGAATTATTTTCCTCTCTTTTGTCTATTTTCGCGTGAGAGATTTGAACAAAAACTATTGATAAAATCATAAGAAAAGGTCTACAAAAGTCGTCAGTCTAGAAACATGTTCCCTATTTATGTTGATTAGCTGAGTGTATTTGGTCCCAAAACTGTCATGGTTGGTACCTCTTCCTGAAAGAGGAGCGCTAGGTTTATATAGCTAGAAATCTCATACAAAAATTTAATAAATCATAGAGTAATTAAAAAGTAAACACAATTCATTAAATTGTCATCGTACGAAGGGCTAGTATACTGTGAAATATTATGCGTATTATTGAGTCCAAGCGAATATTAAAAATACAATTGCGTTACCTGTTGAAAACTAATATTTAATTCGTAAACATAAAATATTCATAATAAAACATGAAATAATAAATAAGTATTATAAGAAAAAGAAGAATTCCTTTAGAACACCTAATTTTTATTAAATTTTTATCATAAGATTTAGAGATTTAAAAATTACGAAGTTTACTGAGAGTATTTCTGTTACATTTTTTATTTGCTTTTTAAGATGTGTATTATATTTGCCAGATATGTTTCCCGATCTGATGAAAAAATTTTAGTGCTATTTTTCAAGATTGTCATACTGAAGCTTAGTAACTATAAGTTATCGGAATATTTAGCTAATTTTTAGAAATTTCGTTTACTACTGACAACGATTTTTCCTTGTATATATTGACTATTAAAAAAACTCAAGCTATAATTTAGCATTGTGCTGAAAATCGATGTATCATTTTTTAGTAATTTCATAAGGACTCTGACTTGATTATTTCTATATTCTTCTTATAGTTTAATTTTTTAAAAACATTTTAGTGCATTTTTGGCTACATCTTATATCTTCGCTTTGAAAAAACGTTTTTTTTTATTAGTCTTTCTACAATTTGTATTACAATTCAGTCTAACAAGATTATCTGTGTGTATATCTTCTTAAAAATTCGAAATCTTTAATTCACTCAAAATCTTTGTTTACATCCATTCCCTTTATATAATAGCTTAGATTTTAACTGCATCCGCTAAAAAATTTAATATCATGTTAAACTTTTGAACATAGAAAAAGAATCTTTATTTTTGAAAAAAAAAAAATCATTTCTACAAAACAAGTTTATATGAAAAGGTGAAGAAAGAGAATCTATAATATTTAGTTCTTATATATTTTTTCTCTATAATCTAATGCAAATCATTCAAGTATGACCATGCGAATAGTCTTATTAAGCATTCTTCAGGCAAAAAAAAATTACTGCTGGAACGAATACCAATGATAACCTTATTTTAAGAATACCAATCATTATTTGATGCACCCCACATTTATGGAATGATTTTAAGATAAGAATATTTTACAAAGTCTATTAAACTGATTGTTTTACATATTGAAGAGAAATGCTAGAACTACTGTCTCTTAGAATATTCTCAGGATTAAATTGAATAAAATAGTTGAGACTAGCTTAATAATACAGTATATGCTTATTAGATTTTTTTTAACCTAAATACAAGTATTTGCTATTTCATTATTTAACATACACTTGTACTTCCTAATAAGGGACACCCACCGAACCAGATATTTTGTCCCTTAAGTAGAGGTGTGCCAAAAAAAAAAAGATAAATACATATTCAAAGGAACAAACAAAATTGTCTTTTAAATAGAGGTGCTCCTATCAACAGGTACTATTGTTCTAATAAGAAAATAAACTCAATTCATGACGATCATGTGACAGATGCAGTAATGTGTTTTCCGTTGCAGTCAAAACGATTATCCTGCTCGAGCTTTTAGTAGTACTTGTAAGAAAATATCAATTTAAAATTTAATAATCAAGTAATTAAGTGCTAGCATTAAAATTTCCTCGACATATTTTTCAAAACAAAAAACATTTATTTATCTTTGTTTTTTATGTATTGTAATTATTTTAAAATCAAGGGTATTTTCTTTTCTTATGTGTGTTAACATTGTTAAAAAAAATCTATTTATTAAAGAAAGTCTATGTAAAAAGTGAGGAGTATGAAATGATTGTGGATGGTAATACATGATTGCATCTGTCATGTGACTATGACGTCACTGTATCAAGCACATTTTGAGTATAATTGGCGTCCAGTTCAAAAATATGGTACTCTTTAGAAGTAGATAATTTCAAAAACACACTGAAAGGGGATTACTGTGAATAATTTTGATTGTAACATGACCGCACAACATTTCTCTCGTTATAATCAATTTCTATGTTATTGCGAATTCAATATTTCCCATAATTTCGAGAGAAAGAATACAGACTACAACAAAATTAGCAAAATCAACAAGCGAAAGCTACGTTAGAGACCCCAGTTTGTTTTGACACGTTTGATTGCATTTACATGCTTCGAGTTCGCGCTTGAGAAAGCGTAAACATGTCGAAAGCTATGTCATTCGCGAACGTTGCATCATTGTAAAATTCTATGTGCGCGGTCGATTGGCTAACATTCTATGGTTTTACTCGCAGAAAAACGAATCTGATAACAATTGAGTTTAATAGCTCAGAATTTTGTTGTAAATGTTTTTTAATAAAAGGAAAAGTACATTATTAAATAGGAACTCAAAACGGAAAGTGATCATTTCAGTCATTGAAAAAGGAAAGAAAACGTAATCTTATCAGCTTAAAATACTAAACCTCGTTCTCAAAAGTAAAGAATCTACAACCTTCTGAAAGAATTCTAATTTTTTAAAATGATTCCTTTCGAATTTATTAACTCTTGCTTCTTCGTTTTTTATTCGCTCAAATAAAATAACTGTAAATCGCAATTAAAATCTAAGCCTTTGACTCTGCTTCAAAGTAACGTAGGCTTAAGAATTATTTTTATTTATGTATATTATGGTGTATAATGATTCACTCTAATGTAATTAACTTAAGCTTTAATTTTTCTGCTTGGTTGACACCACTATACTTAAAACTTATTAAAATGTATATAAGGAAGGTCACGGGAATTAGAGAATTCTTCCGAAAAAATTCACATCAAGACAGCCACAATTGAAATGAAATGTACAAATAAAAATATTGTTGTGCCACTTCATATTTTATTAAATATTTCTACCTCCTTTTACAATGAAAATCATACGCAAACAGTTAAATTTCTTTTTAATTTCATTTCGACAAAACAAAATATTAAATATAAAAAATATTTGAAGTGTAGCTATAGGTCATATTTAACATGTACTTTTTTCCCTAATCTGCGATATATTATCGAAAAAAAAAATATCTCTGGAAAAAAATGGAACATATCTACTATGGAACATTTCTCGGCCGATTTATTGTTTCTTTAAGTGATATTTTTTATTTATCAGATCTGCGATAAACTCAAATTAGTCGGGAATTATTTTAATATTTTCTATAATCTTTAAATAATATCGTTATGTCGTTTATAAAATTTCTTTTTTGTTACACTTACGAATTATTATTACAATTAAGTTACTTCAATTGAAACTATTTCCATAGTTGAAAAAAAAAATCTTAATTAAATATAGTCTTTGTAGATTCTGCTATTAAATAATTTAAGAAAGGTTGGTGTGTTCAAATACATACAGTTACGCATATTTGGTACTACATATCTTAACATTGAATATATCTCCTATTCTGAAAACATTTCAGGTCACCGTACGTTTGACGTCATATTGTAAAATTAAAATTAAAATAGGTGTGGTAGGGTGTGTTAATGGTTATGGTCCATTATTTACTTGATAAAGTATTTAGTCTGCCTGCAAAAATGCACCTACACACAATATACAATTAATTTTAAAACGTATTCAAGCTCCGTCTGAAGTATGTTCATAAGCGAATTAGTATTCAAAATGATAATTTGCCAATTTATGTAATTAAATTTGTGTATGGAGCATTATATTAACATTAGAAATAATATTGAACTTTATTCCCTAACAACAAATTTACATAATAAATTTACAAAGTTCTTTATATTTATAAAAGGCTGCACCCTGAAGCAAAAATTATTTAAATAGCTTTTGGTGCAATCATATAACACGTTCCAAAAGTAATATTAGGATATTTTTGGAACACTTTTCACAATGTACTAAATTGTTGTACTCTCGTTGTAAAGTGGGCTATTGCGGTGTTCCCTTCACTAACCATGAAGACTTTTATATTCGAATTGTTTAAAATAAAAACTTCGCTCCATTAAAATGAAACGTTATTCGTGCAGATTATATTGAATTTGAGAAGTGTAAAGAATGAATTTGTGAGGATATATATATATATAGCTGTGTGGTAGTAGACCAAATTTGAATATTGATCTTTTTGGGGGCAAGTCCATGCAGGAAGATTTTCGGCTCGAATACTCAACCCCAGAGATATTTAGTGAAATGGTAAGAGAGAGCTAAGATTATTATTTCAAACTACATTTTAGGCGCATTAAGGAAAAGTAAACTTAAGAGAACAATTCTACTTGAATTTTCAGAATTCATAACTGGAAGAATATTAGTAAATTTTTCAGAATACTAATAAATATTAGTAAATTATTTAGATCTTCATTTGGCTATGAATTATTAATTATCTTCATAAAATTATTAATAACTGCTGAAGTAAATAAAAGGGAGACGTCACAGAGTGATGCATGTAGTCATAAATTTTAAGTCGATATCAGTCTCGTATTTGTTGTTGTACTTGTGTATTTCATGTTCAATTTCAAATTTAATTATTTGGTAAAGATATGCTAGTATTAAACATTTGCGTAAAGCATTTTCAGAATAGAAGTTATTAATTTTTTTGCTTTTTGTATTTAATGTAGAATTTTTTTTTATATAGATTGATTTTTCTACTTGTGTTAATTTTGTCAATAAATGTATTTTTTTAAAGAAAATTTCTTTCAGCAAAATCTGCAACGATAAGGTTCATGAACTGATTATACTAAAACTCATAATACATATGTCATGTGACTATATCGCCAGGTGAATCGAGCTCATTAATCAACTACGAGTATTATTTTTCGATTTCTTCTCTAAAGCGTTTTTAGAAAGTAAATGAACGCTTTATGTAAACTACTCATTATATTTTATTGAAGATGTAACAAAATATGTTGGCTCTTCTATTTATTTCATACAAGGAAATAAACGTAAGCAAAAAATAAATTTGAAAAATTGAATATCTCTTCCCTGTATTGTTAGGCGGAACTACATTAATATTATTATTGTCTTTGGATTTTTCTTGCTTTCAATAACAGATTAAGTACATGCAATTTTATGCAATTATTTTTTTATTTATTTACGTCAGTTTTCTCACTTTGCTTTTTCCCTCAATAGTAGAATTTTAAAAATAATTCATGTGCCAATCATCCTTTTTTTTTTTTTTTTTTTTTTTTTTTTTTTTGCATTAACTGATTCAAAATCATATAACACACCTATTTTGAGAAAAGGCGGCTTTATGATGTTTATTTTATTTTTTTTTTTTTTTTTATGGAAACTGAGAAAAAGTTTATAATCTTTTATTCAAAGTCTATGTTATTTTAAACAAATCAGTGGTTTTATGACGTATGCAAGAAAAATATGTGTCAATCATGCGGTAATATTGTTACGGTTCTTTAAAAATTTATTCGTAGCAAATCTCAAAACACCAAAAGAAATTTTTGTTTTTTTCTTTAAAAAAATGTAACACATTTTATTTTTCAACTGAAGGGTGTTCATACCAAAAATGTGGACACATTTCAGCTGTTCAATCATTTCTTGAGTTATTGGTTATTCCTTGTTACTAAAGGTCTTCTCCCTGCTGAAGGGGATTGTGGAAGGAAATATGGTTTACATGCAAGGGGAGAATACGCCAGTCAAAAATGCTGAATAGGTAAGAGTGACCTTAGTGATGTTCGCCAAATGTTACCATAGTGCCAAATTTGGTGACAAAAATAACTATTCCGGGACAAAACCAGAAATATATAGCATAATTATTAAGAGCATGTATATGTGAGTGACTGCACGTTTCAGTTATACATATATGTCTTATGCGATATTGTGCTTACGGATTATGAATTATCATGTTCGATGATTGTTTGAAATTTGAATTCGTGTTATCGTGAATTTACTTATATACATGAATTGTTTCTTGTTATAACAGGGGAAATATTGTATGTACTGAATAAAGTCTATATAAGAATACAATTCTAATTTACTCGGAAAGAAAGAACTTGTTAATTGCATAGACTTTTCCTAATATTAGTTAGAAAGCCGTTCAATCACGTTTCAAAGTGGAATCCCGAAGCTCTGACGTCAATGTCTTTTCTGTTCAGTTCATATTTATTCCCTAATTTTCATTTTATCAAGCGTTTGTCTTTTCTTGCACCTGCATCACAATATAAATATGAAATTCGCAAAAGTAAAATGTATTCTAGTAAAAAACTTATGAACGGAAGTCTGTTTATATTCTTGGACATCAAAATACTTACAAAGGAAGCATTAGTTCAAGACAGTCAAATATAATTAATTGATGTTATTATTAAACATAAACAACATCTCATCTAAGGATGGAAAGTTTTTTTAACTGGAAGGTTATATAAGGTTTTTTTTGTAAATTTATGTAGCTTTACCGATTTACCTTTAGCTTAATAAATCCGTACACATGGACTTTTAAACGGATTTATTTTGAAATGTATGTCTTATTTTAAACATTTATTTTTCTTGTGTTTACTAATGCAGATGTTTTTTTTATTTCTTACATATTTTAGATGATAAATAAAAAAAAAACTATTCAGCCTGTTAATCACATAAACCTGTTAATCACATGAACGAGAGAGTAAAAATGCGTGAAGAGAGTTTAAATATACTTAACGTGTAAAAACATAAACACAAGAACTTGAAGCATTAAAATTTTAAATACAGCTCACTGCGCCAGCAAAAATTAACTTTTGTCATTTTACATTAAAAAAAAAAACAAATTCTTTGAATCAAATGTTCACGACAGAAATTGAAGAATATCAATCGGGTATAAAGGGTTCTCGTCCGTATTGCTTTTCAACTAAATACTTTGGGCTTTCATATGATATTGATTTTAGAATCTGTTTTTGTAAATAAATTGTGATTTAAGTAGATTAAATAGAAATATTACAGTTCAGTGAATAGGAATTATGGGATAGCATTTATAAAATTGCGGAGAATATAATAGGAGGAATGATAGGAAATTAACAACAAAGCAATTAAAATTGTGCCTGCTCTGAGTAAAAAGTTTGTGAAGATCTGAATACGGTGAATTAAACATGATTAACAACAGTTAAGTAAATACTTTTGATATTAATCTTTAGTTTCGGACGTGTGTAGTGACTTTATCCATAGATTTAATAATTTAGGTCTTGTATGTTGAATATTTGTGACTCTGAATAAAATAATCTAGTTGTCTCCTATTTCTAATTTTCTATTCCTTTGACTATTAATTAGTGACTATTTAAATAATGACTAGAGATGAAACAATCACGAGAATGAAATACTTCTGGGGTATTACAAAATTAATATTGTAAGGTTGCATTCAATTTCCCATCAGGTCATTGGTCTTTCTCTCTGCAATATCTTACCAAGATGCGTTGTGTAAAAATCTTGTTGTCATTAAAAAGTTGCAAAATATATAAATGAAAATAAGCGTTTTGTGTATTTTTTGTTGTTTCTGTTTTTAAATTGAATCAAAGCGAATGTAGTTTTCGAAATTCGCAGGAAAACGTTATGACAAAATCTTAGCTCACAATGGCAATAATGAGCATTCAGTACTTATTTGGCATTTGACGTTTTCTGTAGAACGCATATGTTTGTGCAACACAATGGCATGTTCAAAATTAGAAAATTTAATTCATTAAGAGCAAAAGTTTTGTAATTAAAGTTGTTAAAAACTAATCTTTATCTCATCTGTTAAAATTGTGCATCTCAGTAGTGCAAAATAAAATTAATTAATTTAAATAATTAATTAAATTTGTTAACGAAGCACTTCAGATCATTACAGTTTCGTAAAAAAGTAATGCAATAAAAGAAAAAAACAATTTTTATTAAGATATATAAATCTCTCAACAGTAAGAAAATTAAATGTCGAAGTGAAAGAAGATAATGATTATTGAAAAAGGTTCAATTTTTTTCATTGCCTCTATCAGGAAGATATGAAAGCCTCGACGAAGATACAAAGTTTATTTTTTCCGCCAACTAAATATGCGTGGCACTTAGGCCTAACAAGTCAATTGGTATGCACGAAATTTGACATGAAAAGCCCCATCGCCAAAAAATTCATACCATTGCAGGTGCATACTGCATCAGCTTCTAAAATCTCGAATGAGGAAATTTTTTGAATTTTATGCAACCTTCGAACGAATCTCAATAAAAGAAATTTCAATTCACAGAAATCATTAAGGCTTCAAAAAAAGAACAATGCGGTATCTTTTCATCAAACGACCACATGCATGTTATTCGAAACCGGTATTGCACAATCTATTGTTTACGCTAATGAACGACACTTTTCACATTAACCGTGCATCCGGAAGTACGATATTGTTCCATACATAGGATTTTACCACTGATTATTGCTTTAATGGAATGTTTAAAAGTCGGTACAGCTGCCAAGGATTAACTTCGCCATTTTTTTCTGAATGCATTTTTCTTAATTCTCGGTGAATGAACTCAGTCTGTGTATGCACATATGCTGTAGATTGTTTAAAGGCTTAGAAAGTGTGGATAGCAGCTTTTTTTTGAATGAGTCAATTCTGGAATTTGTTTGACTTGCGTGATGAAAAATTTTTCATTCGTGTTCAGCATAAAAAGTATACCACTGTTACGCAAAAATTGGATCTAAAATGAACATCGTATTCGATTGGCGATTACTTTCAAACAATTGAAATTGTCATGTGCGCTTATGTTTGTTGACTGAAACACAGGTTGCAAAATTTTATGAGAATTTTATTAATGAGAAATGGAATGTTTCTGAATTCTACCAAATGATTTGAACTAAGTGAATCTGGTAATATTTCGCATTACGAAAATCGCAGCTGAAATTAAGAAAATGAATAATGTTCGAATTATAAATATGTCCGCGTGTAATCAATAACAACAATGGAATCATTTGAAATTTCTTCGATGTGTTTGTGTTTGTGAAGTGAATTTTCAAAAACTCAACAACCCGTAGTTTCTTGCATTTGAATTGGATTTGTATTCGAAATTTATTTGTAAATATTTTGTATAAATATCAAAAATGTGCACTCACTGAAAGCAAAAAACAAATTTCGTGTAAATTAATTCAATTTTTTTTATGTTCGTCATTGACTAATGTTAGTAAAGACAAAAAAATACATATATAACTGCGATTTCAGCTCCCCCAAAATTGAGAATATATTGCTTCCCTTCCCTTCTTAGTCGTAAAACATTATTCTCAAAATACTAATTTAAGCCTAACATTTATGTAATCGATAAAAAGCACATGAAGAACTGTAGTAGGCTTTAAAAAACAGAAACGAGGAATTTGTTTCCGCAATTGTTACATTGAATTTATAGATTTTTAAGTCACAAAATTACGTATACAACTATTATAATTACTTTTTCTCGATAAACATGAATTAATATTTTATTGCCTATTTTTTTGAATTTAGAACACTTCTCAAAGAGCGTTCTTTGATTTGAAAGGGTACGTGTTGTTTCTTTGGATATATTTGTCCATGTTTCTAATAATACTGTTTGTAAATGTTCTTTGCTTCAATAATATACTTCTGGACATATTTTTCGTTTGAGACTACAAGTTTTCTATCAGAATATGATCGAGAGATTGTTATGGTACATGCAATTGCATTTTATAGTTACACGACAACCATAATTTAACAATTTTAGCTTTGTGTTTTGAGTTCGCTGTCTTGCTGAAACCTTAATTTAAGTTTTGGACACTTATTTTTAGATTATTCTTCAATATATTCAAGTGTTTAATTTTATCTGTTACTTTATCTATAAAAGCCGATTTTCCCACTCCTTTTGCAGTCATACAACCTCATACTAGAACCATACCATCACTTAGCCGCTTGACAGTGCAGATGGTAATTGGGAAAATAGTTAAGTTTCTCCCAAACATACCTTCGACTATCGCTTCCAAAACATTGAACTGCTTTGATCTTTGAATATTACGTTATTCTAGAAATAGTGGAGCAATGAAGTATGATTTTTAGCAAATGTAATCCTTTTTCTATTTTCTTTGGAATGGAAGGATTTTCTTTTAGCTACGAGACCACTATAATTTATTTCTAAGCGCACTCTTCGAATTGATTCTGCAGAAGCATATCTTCCTATTGCTGTAAAAATAGATGAGGCAATTTTTTAACTCTCGTTTTATGATTTTTTTCTTTGCTTTCGAATGACGATTTCCTTGGTCATCGAACTGATAAGTCTTTTTCTCTC
The DNA here is from genome assembly GCA_019974015.1 of Nephila pilipes. NCBI lineage: Eukaryota > Metazoa > Arthropoda > Arachnida > Araneae > Nephilidae > Nephila > Nephila pilipes. The sequence continues at coordinate 2,563,376 of BMAW01049666.1, read as the reverse complement.
TCTTCCAGGTTTGTTTGCAATTTGCTTAATTTTTTTTATATATATACTCATGAATGCATAGAAAAAATTATACTTGACTACAGAAAACTTCCTTTACAATACACATAGAAATCTACCTTCTTCAGACAATTAGTTGACAATTTTTCGAATTCCAGTATTATTTTCAGTTCTCTCTGGAACTGATTTTCACGTCTTAAGTATTTTTTTCTCTTGGAAATCAAATATATTGTTTGAATTTATTTGTGCTCCAGAATTTCTTAATTAATTGTCAACAGTATTAGTCCAATGTACACTTTTAATAAATTATGTAACAAGTAATTTAAAGCAAATCAAATAGTTTTACATTTCCTTTTACTGTCGAAATTTTTTTTTAATTATATCTGAGAAGGAGTACAAAATTTACATGTTTTTGACAACAAATAGCTTTGATAGAGGAAGTTTTCCTACCATTGTGTGCCGCCATTTGTTAAAAAGAGTAAAAATAAATGTGATACTGGTTTATAGGTTGGTTGTGATTTGGCAGCTATTTCAGACTAAATCAAAATTTGATTAGTGCTGCGACTAATTGTAGTAGTCATTTTGTGTCTACTTGTTATTATAGATATTTGGGTTCATCTTTATACACCAGAAACTAAGCTTCTATCAAAACAATGGGTTGATTTAGGTGAACCTACTCCAAAAAAACAAAAAGGTAGTCTCATAAGCCGGAAAATTTATGGCGACGATTTTTTGGGATACGGCGTCATAGTCATAGACATCTTAGAAAAAGGAAAAACGATTAATGGACAGTGCTTCAGTGAATTATCCCATTTCCCATTCCTAAGATGGGCACTTTTAAGGCCCCCTTCGTAATAAATAAAAAAAATTCAGTGTTCTTTCTTATATCTCCAACGGCATCCTCCTAAAATGATGTTTCAAACTGTTTAGTATGAAATAAAACGATTTAAAAACGAAAATCGAAACGATATAATGTTTCCATTTTTGTACACATTCTAAACTTCACGAATTTAATTGTTGCATGCTTTACAAATAGACAAATACCTAAAATCCCCATTTTTTTTTTTTTTTATTTCACGAAGATTTTCTTATTTGCATATGTACTGAATGAATAAATCTATCCTGAATTGATCAAACACTGATGTGCAAACACGGCTTTGTAAAATTTTATGAATGGAGTAACCGATTGACAGAATTCACTGTTGCATTACTTAGATTTATTTATTTGCACACATTTCGTTCAGCAAATACTCGGCAAAAAAATGGTTTAAACTTTGAAGATTAAGTTTAGAAGAGCTATCATTTAAATTTTGTCCGGATGCCTAATTGGAATTCGATTAAAACTTTATGGAATATTTAAATCCCTTATGCAAAATGGAATTGTACGATATACTGTTTCAAGAATTAGACTTTTTTACGCTTTTTTTTTCTTCACGATTTTAGAATAGTAACGACCGAGAAAGACGTACAATGACAAGGCTGATTTATTCTAAATGGTTTTAGAACCATTCATATGTTTATCACAGCCCTTTTCCACAGAGAATAAAAAAGTTTTGTAAATTTCTTTTTTTATAAATCTGAGGTGTTTTTATTTACATTTCACTTTAAATTACGAATAAAAATTTCTTAATATCACCGCTTAAAAGGCTCCACTACGCAGATTTGTATGAATGCTATGGAAATCGGAAAGCCTATTATCTCTTGGACTCGTATAGAGAGATAAATGAAAAATTTTGTAGTGTAAAATAGGTACGCATACGTAAGCTTACGTCTTTTCCCCAAGATTGTTGCAAACTTGTTCTTAAAACGGTCTTTTGTAGGTTTGTACTGTGAATGCTTACATGCTGTGCAAAGAAGTATATAATGAAAAACATGAAACATCCTATTTTAAATTTGTGAAGCTGTTGGTTATGTATTTGAATTCGTGGTTTATTAGGTAACCATGAAATCGAGTTATTGACCATATACCTGTATTCATGGACTAATTTAAATGAGCGAATTTCGTCAAAGTAATTAGGATTCCCTTAGAATTTGTTTAGTCTATCTCTCACGATTATCAATATCAAGATTTTTGGAGCTGATGCAATAAACTCGCATATTGGCGATGAGGCATTTTATGCCAAATGTTATGCATGACTGTCGCCATATTACGCTCATTACAAAAATTGCTAAACTTGACGAGGAAAAAAAAATGAATTTGACATTCGGATATACACTGCATCTATGCCAATATATTAACCATATGTTTTAATGAAAAGTTCAAAAATTTCCCATCCCTTTTCAATGCTAAAAATAACTAGCGATTATTTTGATGATTATTTTATTCAAATGGATTTAAATTCTTTGTTTTTACTTCATCAAAAAAGCATTATTTTTTTTATACATTAAACTGTTTTAATTCTAAAATTTTCTTTCGATCCATTTTTGCACATTTATTTTTCTGTGAACGGAAGTAAAATGTCTCAGATCAGTGCCTGCATTCGAAAACGGCCCATTTACATAGATAACAAAGTTCAAAGTAAAATTGCTTAAGTAACGAATAAATAAGAAAATAAACGGTCATCAGAACAATAGAAGCTCGTGAAGATCAATGGATAAGCTCATATTCATCATCGACATCGAAAATCTTTTAATATTCATAGAAAATACAATAAAGTTTGACCATAAAAATGCCTTTACTGGTCTTAGCAATTAACATATTAAATGAAGTGTTCAGATGAGTTTATAGATATAGTTAAGTGCTCCTGTATCTATTACGCATTGCAAAAGTGATATTGTTTTGAAAAGAATTGCCTGCCTACTTACAAATTTACGGTGAATTCAATTCCGCAAACATTATACAGAATCGATTTTAAATTTAATCTTCATACACATATTTGTTTTGCTTTTTCCTCTTTTCTTGCTATCCTATTGTTTTTTCCTCTCTTTCTTTTTTTTTTTTTTTTCCAATTATGATAATTACAAAGCGGGATAGTAAAGAAATAAGCTTTTTTCCGATGAAGTAATAAACGTATTTTTTCTTAGTATTATTTCCTTAGTAAATCATTTTCTTTGATATTTATTGTTTATTGAATGGAAAACGCCCTCCTCCCCTTAACTCGTAGCACAGTAAGGAAACTTTAAATCAAGAGTAACGAATTTATTTATGTTCAGACGAGAAGGAGGCAGATACATCGGGATTAGTGGCGCACGACGCACGTCTATTTTTTTTTAGTAATTAAGTAAAAAAAAATGGCAGATTTGTTTCACCAGACAGTTCCCTGTTTGTTTCACTAGAAATTTAAAATAAGGGATAGATCCTAGGGTATACAGATCCTAGGATACGTATTATTAAGTATTTTACAAAGAGACTAAATGGTGTGGATAGGGAATATCCGTAAGTCACGGTATCGTAGTGGTCATAGTCGTGGACTTGTCACGGGAACTTTGTCAAATCGGGAACTCGAGCCCGGAGACAATTAAAAGACCCGCTGTGTAGTAGGGCGGATGCACATTAAATCTGTCGAGTTCCAAAGTCCTTCCGTTGGCGTGGTGTGGAAGCTTGGAGAGGATTGTGCTAACTCAGGTGTCGCCCTCGTTCGTTACTTAACCAAGGTTCAAAATTACGAGGTCCATCGCCATTCCCCCTCGTGTTGCTTCCCTGTACGACGTTGATAAAACATTCAAGGGAATGTACCAGTTCAGAGAGTGGGAAATGCTGATTTCAGCATATCTGAAAATCACGTGATTACATAAATTAAAAGAAATGGTGTTCACGAAATAACAATCAGCGCATTACTGTGACGTTAAACTATAAATTAAGAAATTAATTAAAGTTAATGGAAATCACTATATATATATATATATATATATATACTAGGCTTTATTGAAAAGTAATGCCTCTATAGTCATGACTTTTTTTTTTGTTACCCGATGTTCACAATTCTAATTATATATCTGAAAGCTATCTCTATCCTCTATGCAGTGCACTATTTAATTTGATAATAGTCCCCAACCCTTTGCAATAACTTGTATCAACGCGTGACTAGTTGTGGATACTATTGGAGAATTCCGGTGGTTCTAATTAAAATAAATTATGATCACTGTAAGTCTTTACTGTCTATTAAAGGAAGTCTTCAGATGAATTGATAGATAAAATTTGCACTGATGTTTGCTGCGCATCAAACGCTTTTATACCTGTTCATTTTGCAGAAGAGAGACTCAGCAACATTATTCTAACAGAATAAATTCATTGCATATAACTTTGTCAGTATTTTGCAAATGTCAGTATTTTGTGCTTTTATAATTTCCAATGTGGCTGTCGCAGTAGCCAAATGGCTGGCGATATTTCTATCAATGAAGACCTGGAACCTCTGAAGACCTGTCGCGTAATGGGATTGATACACGTTAAATTTGTCTATTTTCCAAGTCCTCGGGTGTCGCCCTCGTCACTTGATCTTGTTTCAAAATTGCGAGAACAGGTCGTCAGTATCCCTCGTGTTGCTTCTGAGTGCGACGTAAATAAAACAAAAAAATCAATATACAGTTTACCTCTCTCTCTCTCTCTCTTTCTTTGGATTCTCTATAGTTTTACTCGAAAAGAGTTCTGTTGTTAGTTCTATAATATGTTATTGATGTGTTCAATGCTAAACATTTTCTTATAATATGTTTAATCACCAAATATTTATGATTAAAGATTCAATATCAAAATATGCAGAACAGACAGAAACAACGATTCTCCTCTTTCAGATATCTATGAAAATATATTGTACTATTTTTCCCCGTAGCTTTCATTAGCCATCGGATTCTTGTTGGCAAACACAGACACAATTAGATTTAAATCCCACGTTAAAAGAATATAAATGCTAAATGTTTACAATATATTTGAAGATGATAACGAATATTCTTGATAATCGAGATCCTCTGTTATCAGTAAGAAATGGTAAACATTGCTTTTCAAAAAGCGGCATAGATAGATAGCATTTATAAAAATAAAATGCTGGGATTTGAAGCGGAAGACAACAAGGGACCTGTTATCTAATACCACGTATTCTCTCAGAATTTCCTAAGAACTTCAGATACTACAGATGTTGCTCTTTATCTTGTCATGCTGTTCTATAATAACTTTGAGTTCTATCCGACCCCAAACAGTTTCGATTTGTCATGTGTCTCATGATGAAACTAGAGTTGCAACAGTACCATATATGAGACCTGTCAGTAAATAAATCACTGTCACCGTCTGAGTCACTGTCGTCTAGTTTACAAAAACACGTTGAAATTTCGATTTTCAGCCAAGGATTCTACAACAAAAATTCTGCACTTTGAAATGTACGTCTGCGAGAGTGATAAAAAATTTGACTGGTTGGTACTAACTTATGTATCATCATCGTCATCTGATAATTGTTCATGGCTATGAAATTCAACTCTTTTATCATCAATTTCGTTTCGATAAGTGAGACGCCTTCGACAAAGAAAAGTGATCGTATGCCAATTTTAAATAATCTTCCCTTTTTTAATTAAAAGCGTTGGAAGTCATACTTTAACCTTGAGATATATGTGTCTCAGATATCTTGATATAGACTTGGGACCTCGACAGATTTAATGTGCATCAACTCCGCTACATATGGGTCTTTACTGGCATCAGGGCTCGAACCCACGACTAGACTGTTACAATGCCGGCCTCGAACTCATGACCATGATCCCATAACCACCGCGACCACCGCAGGGCTTTCTGAAAAAAATATATCATAATATTCAAATCAGTTTCATGAGTGACTTTCAGCAGCCTTTTGTTCTATCAGACGACATATTGACCACTTTTGATTTGTATAATGTTCAAATATTTGTATAATGAGTATTTTTTTAGTAAATGGCAGAACATGTATGTTAATATAATTAGATTAAATACTTATTTTAGCGGTAACCGAGTGGAAGGGAAAGAAAATTTCGTAAAAATGTCCTCTTATTGCTGAGCCCTAGGTGGCCGCTGTAGTGTAGTGGTTATGGTCACGAACTCACGGCCGATATTCTTTTATGTCGAATGGTGTTTCAGAACCCTGATACCACTAAAAACCCACCATGTAGGGGGGCTAATATACGTTAATTCTATCTAGGACACAAGTCCTCCTTTACCTTTTGACACAATATATCCCATGAGAATTCAGGGCCATTACATTTTCTGCAATCAGTCAACTAACCAACCCAAATCCTCCCGTTAGCGTAGTATAGAAAATTGAAGAGGGACGCTCCGGTCAGGTGTCGTCCTCGTCCCTTGACCGAGATTCAAAATTATGAGATCTGTCTCAAGAATAGTGTTTTGGTATATTTTCTATGAGCCTCATTTTTTTAAGGAATCAACGATTAGTTTCCTTTTCAGAATAAAGAATTAAACAAGTTTAATCGTAATATATTTATTCTTTACTTGATCCGAAATTATTTTTATAGCCTGCATTTTTTTGTAATAATTTAATCATATTTTATAATCTTTTATCTAATTTTTCAGCATTCAGCTTAAATTTCGTCAACATATTGAAAAGACTTAGTCCTTAAATCATTAATATTTTTCATGAGTTTTTTTTTCCATTTTGTTGTTGCTGGTCTAAATTTCGAAATCGATCTTAAATTTCTTAATTTTTAAAATCCACTATTAACTTTTTTGTGTGCGTAGAGAAATTTTGACAACCTAATTACGTAAACATACATTAAGACACTACAGGAAATCTTAAAAACCAAACGCACCACCGTGAAAACAAAAATAGCGGATTTAAAAAACAATATCTTAGCACTTAATCTATACGGAAACATACACCATAGCAATCGAAGTTTTTCTTAAGATTTTCAACATCACCATAATCTTTTGACCCGGGTTAAGCGATTCTGAGCTCTTCTCCCATGGAATCCTTCAAGGACCAGCCATAAAAACAAACAAAACACAATTGACAGTTACTCTCACATCAGTGAGTCATTTGATGGGGTTGGAGAAAGTTGAAGGTGGTTTTGACTTTTTTTTCTACCGTACTTTTAAAAAGCCGAAACAAATCCCATTGCCGCATGTCTTCCTTTTACGTAAGTACGGACGAATGAATGTCCAGTGACAACACAGGGTAATCAGTGGCAACGAGGAACTTCCTTAAAAAATTATCTCAAATGTTATGTCAATTCGTTTTTTTACGACTGTCTTAAAGATAGCGACACAAGGAAAGTGAGTTTTAAAAGTTTCACTGGATGAAGTTTTTTTCGAATTTGTGTATTTTAATCTAAGTTTCATGCTTTTTTTCTTCTACTCACATTGTATGTCGGGGTCAAAACTTTAAAAGCTTTTTTCTCACATTTTAAAGTGCTCAATTTAGCTGAAATTTTCTTTTCGCGATTTTTTTGAATGATAATACGACAATTTATAAAATTATTTAATTAAATTTTCCGCCAAGTCTCCAAATTGTCGCCAAATACGTCGCCAAGGTGAAGGGGGTCATTGCTTAAACTCTTTTTTGTTAATTATTATTTTGTTAAAAGAATTAATGAAAGATAAATCTTTGATTTTAATTTTTACTGAAATTTGACAACAACAATTTTGAATAATAAATATTCAAAATTTAATTCCTCGTCTACTCAATATGTGGCAATAGAACCTGAATGCGTCTGATCTAACTTTTAATATTATAAAAATTGTTTTCTAACCACACCAATCGGATTCGAATCTTTGGAAGATTTAAAGATGAGGGCTCGAATCCTTGATGTTAAGTAAATTCTTCCCGGCTGTGATCCGATAACTTTCTACATTTATGCATTCATCTCAACTCTCTACCACTAACTAACTTCCTACCGATCCCAGTATTAAACTCTTCACTACTTATAAATGAAGTTTGTCAAATCTATTCACTACACTTCACTAATTTCAATCTAATCTACGTACTTATAAATCACGTTTCATCTATTGGGAGAGATCCCTAATTTAACCAATTTCATTAAAACTCTCCAAAGTGTTAGTTGATGAAGAAACACGAAAGGGTCTGGAATGTAATTTTTTGAATAAAAAAAAAAACTATGCTATTTGTTATTCCCGGTATTTGAGGTGAGTTTTTCTTCTTTTTTTGCAAACTGTGTGTATGCTCATGTTATTGGTAGGTAATATTTATTTTTGCCATATTAAACACTTTTTACATGGTTGGTACATAATTTTGTTGTTGTTGTTGTTTAAAAATGGAATTAATTATAATGTTTTTTATAAACAAAAATGTTCATGAATAAACTGAATTTTTTTTTTTTTTTTTTTTTTTTTCCCAAAAATCATATAATTCACAGATTTTCTGAATCACTAGATCCTATTCTTCTTCATCAGAGTAACTGAATTATTACTTAATTAATTCTTTGATAGCTAATTTGGGTTACCTGATCTTGAGGGAAAGTTGAGACCGCAGTAATCGAGTTATCATAAGCATGAGTTTACGACAGGGTTGATTGATGCACGTTAAATCTATCGAGGCTCCAAGTCCGCCCTGGTGTGGTGGAGAAGATTGGAGGGGGAATTACCATCTCACTCTCGTCACTTGATCGAGGATTAAAATTATGAGGTCCATCGCCAACAGCTCTTTTGTTTCTTCTCTGTGCGAAATTAATAAAACAGTCCCTATAAATATGACCTTTGCATGATGTTTCGTTAAAACCAAGTTTGTATAATTTTTAATGACATAAATATTTATTGTGACTGAATTTTTGAAATTGACATGTGTTTAAAGTGATAAAATTTGCTCACTAACGACTATAACTATAACGACATCTCTTGTCACAAAAATATTTATATGAAGAAATATCTTATGTTTTAAAATACCTTTTTGATCAAATATATGTAAACATGTTATTCAGTCATGAAATTTGATTGATCTGGATATCCTTCTGTGCACAGAAGAAAAAATTTTCAATTTAAAAAGATGTCGACGTATTTTTATCTTTATCGCTACATTGAAAGACTAGTAAATTTTTAACATTTAAAGTGTTTTTAAATTCATCATTTATATAATTTTTATAGGAAAATAAATATTTTACTAAGAATATTCTTCGGGAATTCTCAGTATTAACATAATAATTAAAATTAATTATGTTAATTTAGTTTCCTTTTATAACTTGCAGAGTTGTTGTTGTTTCATGTCCCCTGGTCCATAACACCATGTCGCTACAATACAACTCCATTTCCCCCCTCGCAGTTCTTTGTAAATGACTTTATTGGACATATTTGTAGACTATATTTAATTACAAATGTTTTCTTCTAAAAAAGTAATTTTTCAGTGATTTCTTTTCTTGCAATTTTGTTCAAATTATGTAATAATGTGTTGCATAAGTCCTGAAACTTGTTAAAGTGATGATAAGTCAACAGAATTAATGATCCCTCAGCGTTGCGATTTTTAATATCATCTTTGAAAATATTTTATATATATATATATATATATAGTATTAACACAAATATTTCTATATATATATATTTTAATTAACTGAAAGATGAATATTAAAAAAAAAACTGCATTTCACTGTCGTTTTTAAAGTAATATATTTGTTCAAGCTCTTTTCCAAGCTTCACTGAGCATATCCGTAAATCTCATTTCCGAATTCGATTTATTAATTATTCTATTTTTATCTCTTGCAGCGCCATCTCTTATATTTTGAATAAGTTAAAGCAGTTCTAAGTATTGGAATAAACAATTTTTTTTTTTTTTACATATATTAATTTGTGGTTGCAAATTTACCGACTTTTTCTATTGCCAGTAATTCGGGAATATTGTCAAACAAATCCGATATACCGGTTAATTACTGGGAATTCTTTAAAACCGCAAATTTAAAATAAAATTTATGATATTAGGACATTTATTTGGTTCTTTGTGACAAAAGTTTGTGAAAATAAATTGTATTCCAGAAATAATTTATAAAAATTCAACAATTTTACATCAAATTGTTGGTTAAACATGAATAACATTTTACAATTAAAACAATTATAAAATAAATAATTAAGCAGGTAATCTTATTCTTACCGTAGTTTTAAAAATAAGCACGTAAGAAGCATAATTAACACTTTGGCCTCCGAATTATTATCTATTTTTTGAGCAAAATAATCTCTCCGTAGGGAAAGCTATTTCAGATTCCACACTTGTTGGTTTTATAATTATTAAAGAACCCAGCCCTGTTTGAATATATTTCCTCTTTATATTTTCTTCTGAAAACAGTTCTTTTTTAACGATTTTATTATTACTATTTTGTGCCGGAAGGAGATTAATATGTTATATTTGTGTTTTTGATAAGTAAGTTAAATTTTTCTTTCGTGTATAACGTAATTAATTGCAGATGTCGAAGCAAGGTTCATAATTTATATAATTATCGGAAAAAGCAATGTAGAATTATCGATAACAATATGGGGCTAAAATTCGCAATTAATAAGTTGACGAACAGGTTTACCGGTGTTGCAATCATTAATATTAATTTAGGTATGTTTCTTTCGTTTATCTTTGAATTTAAAAGGGAAAATTTTATTTTATTTTTCTGAGTTCTAACGAGGAAAAAAAATTAGCCACTTAAGGGGCTATTGTTTTATGTGGATCACTTTTGGAATACCAGATCACTTTTCAACTTTTTATCGTTTGCTTCAATTTTAATTACGTTTAGCTTAAATATATTCAAATAAATAATTTATCGTTTGCTTTGATTTTAATTCCGAAAAAGTTTACTATTGTCCATTTCTCGATATTTCATTTAAATCTTATATTTAATTGAGTAATTCTATAATAATTATAAAAAAAGCGCACTTTAGGTGGCTAAATCTGTTCTTTGCAAAACTTCGCATAGATCTTTTTTTTAAAAAAATTTTGATTTTAATTTTAAATGAGAAAAGCCAATCAAATAATAAAATATCACCCTTTATCATCATACCTGAATTGAAATGGCGACTTATATAATTTTTTTTAATTTTAAATTTTTACTTTTGAAGAATATTAAGAAAATTGTTTTTGAAATACTAAAAGGAATTTTCGATCTCCAATGTTGGAGCACAAAATGTATTTTTAGAACCAGTTTTCATGATATTCATTTTTATAGCTAAGCTAACTGACATTATGTTAATGTCAATGTTCCTGACATGTATAGAAAATGCTTTTAAACAGTTCAACGTTCCTATTTCTGAATAAAGATTACAGGTAGGACAAAAAAAGGGGAAATAAATACATTAAGAAAAGCAACTGTCACCAACCATCAACAAATTCAAATAAATCACCTGAGTAAAAGAAATCAACAAATCCATTTGCACACAATCCTACAAATTTAATACTGAAAAAATAAACACTTGTTGGTAGATACGATGTTCCGCTCTTTCCCCTCCGACAAAAGAAAATGATCCATATCGGTTACTACACAGAAGAAAACACTAATTACTCTAGATGTAATCACTTAATTACATGTTTTAATAAATGAAAACTAGTCTTTATCCCGCTTTCTTCCACAAGCAAATGTGTCATTGCCAATAGCTATTGGCTTGGCGAGATATCGCCAAAACATTGACCCACTTACTCAAATGGCCGTCGGGATGCTATGTGTCTGCGGATCACGTTTGAAATGATGCAGACAACGAACTTTAACCTTGGACCACCTCATTTCGCTAACTCCGCATCTTCTCTACGTGGAATAAATAAGAAACTCGATTAGACATGGGGAGAACTTGGCTTAAAACCGTAATGCGCCAAGAGTTCTTATCTGTGAAAATAAACACGATACTCTCATAAAACTATTCCCTCAAGGATCAAATATCAACCGTGGGACTCATTTTGATCTTCGGTACTTATTTAAGTAGGAGGGATGATTGTTGATACTGTCTTACGGCTCTTGAGAGACTTGCTCTTGAAAACATCTGGGTTCTTTTTTAGTACAATTTTTTGGGATCAATCAAACAGACAGCGTTTGTTTTGAATTTTTTTTTTTTTTTTTTTGGAAAAAAAAAAATCCCGTTTTCGCAAAGTAATTTTGAATGATATATTTATTTAACCAGAATTGAAATTCTAAAATGTTTTACTCTTCGTTTACGAAATTTATTTAAATTTTTAAGGGATACTTCTGTAAAGTCACGCCTAGAGGGAAACATTTTCAATTGCACCAATCCAATCATTATTTGGCGACGATTTTCTGGTTTGGTGAAAATGATAGGCATAAATTTACACATCTATCCTTTAAGGCAGCGGTTCCCAACGTTTATCAGTCCATGTACCCCCAGCTGGTTGGATTTCTTTCCGCGTAGCTGGCCCCCTACCTTGAATCCTCCAGGCATTTCCTTCCCACCGGTTTCACACTCTATAAATTCTGTAAACTTCGCCAATTGGGACTGTATTGAATTACAAAGTCTTGAAAAATTAGGCTCAAAAATAATAAATATGATCCTTAGTACGGAGCAGCGTTTAATTTGCTTCACTATATTTTATTAAGTTATGTATGTTCCAGCGGACGCAACATCTCGCCATTCTTTTGCGGTATAAACGGGAGAAAGACAAGCCGATCCTACCAGCGGACACAACTCCTATTTCACTGAAGAGTTTGTTTTGAAAGGGGACTCACTATTATAACGATAATATTAAGAATATATATAACTTGCTTTTTAAAAAAATTTAAGCTTTTTAGTTAACCCTTTTGTTTTATTATTTTTTAGGGCTGGGTGGCCACCATTACCGTTTTCTTTTCTCCTACTCCCTAACGTCTTATCGTGTACCCCCTTGGGATACGCGAACTCCTGGTCAGGATCCACTGCTTTAAAATAATTTAAACCTTAGAATGCTTCAATTTTTGCACTTAAAAAATTTTAGCAGTTAAAAAAAATAGAAAGCTCTTCGATGATTGCATAGTTATATTATTCATGAGAATTCAATTTAATAAAATAAGAGACTGAAAAATTGAATTTTAAAGTTATAAACAAACACGAGACAGAGACAACACGATAGAGAAAAATATCTGCATTTGTGTTTTGTGCAATAGCATATATGTTATATAATATATAATATATAATATCATATATACATAATATAATATAATATAATATATATATATATATATATAATATATATACAATATACATATAATATAAATACATACATATATATAATATATAATATACAATATACATAATATAATATATGGCTACAACATATACAGAGAAAGAGATATAGCTGTCCCGTTTACACTTCCCTCAAAATCTAGTTTATTCACAATTATAAAATGAAGTTATTTCTTATATCTTATACAGTGAACGCAATTTTTGTATAACTTACACTCATGGATTTTAGATATTTCATAGTATTTGTATAAAAATTAAGGGAAATTTTCATCATAAAATTTAAATTTTGAATTTATAAATTTTTTATCAGTGTTCAGTATGTTATGTTTATATATGTGTGGAGGTTGGCGTCGGTATTTAGTAAAGAACCAAGCTCACTTTAGGATTAAATATAGTTAAATAATATATGAAAAATTAAAGAAAAAGACGGACACGCATTTCTGCGTGCTTACACCTCGAGATCTAACCATCGTAATCTGCGTTGAAGGAGGCGCTGCTGTAGCGCAGCGGGACAATTCCCACATATGAGTACTCTTTAAATTTTTAAAAAGTTATAAATGCTGTGGATTTTTATACACGAAGTATTTAAAAGTAAGTACACACATACTAATGTAAATACAACTATCGATTATTATTCGCTCATATATAATTATTTATTTGGTTTCATTTTCACAATCGGATGCATTAATATACAGATATCTCATTTCTTAAAAATTATTCTTTTCATTGTTTTAGCTTTGAAAATAATGAGGATTAAATAAACTTGGATTCAAATCAGCTCATTTTTGTATTCAAAAACATCTCGGTTACCTTAAATTGATGTACAAAAAATTATTAACTGTCATTAACCCTATATGTTACATAGTAATATAACATCATAAGTTGTTACAAGTGTTATTGCGAAATCTGACCCTTATTTTTTGAATAACTTATACAGTTCCAATGTGATTAGGAATCCAAACACACTCAAGACGAATTCAGAACTACTCGTAAAATATTTATTTTATGGAACAAAGTAATTTTCGAAACTATATGCTTCAGAAGTACGAGTAAAAACTTCAGCTGGATATTAACAACCCAATTTAGCAACTTAAAGATACTTAGGAAGGCTCGCCCCTCGGTACGCCATTGGTGCTGATCAGTACTTAGTGATTACGATATTTAGATCTGCTTCTAGATCTGCAACGCACCAACCAAATAGCTCGAAAATTATGCTGCAATCAAGGCCGACACAAGCAAGAACAGGACACGGAGAAAGCAAACTTGTGGGAATTGAAATAAATTTGCTCAGTAAAATTATATTTTATCTAATTTCGTTATGTGACATAAATCACAACGTACAAATTTGTACAGTAAGGAAAATATGGAAATCATAAATAATCCAATTATTTTAAATATAAAAATTAATATTTCTATCACACGAAAATAATTAATAAATTTAATAACAAATACATAGTTGCTTTGTCTACTTATAAATTAGCAATTACGGACAAGTCTCCTATAACGCGGTTAATTCATACCATGTTATATGGAAACCGTGTTATGAGAAACATAAATAAAAGACAATTCAGATTAATTTATTCCACGTTATACGGAAACCACTCCCGTGTTAAATGAAAACTGCGTTATAAGAAACTCAGAATTATTACAAATTAAATGAATGTATACCGTGTTATATAGAATACCTGACAGGCAACCATCTGCAATACTTTTCCTTGTTTTTTTCTCATTTCTTTTTAAAGTTCGGATAGTGGATTCATTTAAATTTAACGATTTTGCAGCAGGCGATATTTTTTCTCCATCATTCAATGACTTAAAAAATTTGAATATTGTCCACAAGAAATATATATATATTTTCCTTTTAACTGTTTTCTGCTTTTATTTATTTCAGCCATTTTGCAAACATTTGGATTATTTTTTTTTTTTTCTTTCTTAAATATTACGGAAAATAAATTTTTTTTATCTGGAATGCTTTCTAATGTTGTACATTTTTAATAACCTGAATTAAATAAGTCAAAAAACTTTATTACACACACATCTGAACACATTTAAAGACAACCTTGAAATAAATTAAAAGTGAGTAATGCTTTATTGTGTTTGCTCATTTTTAAGAAAATTCCCTGATAATTGGAATTGATGAACAGGGGAATACCCCATAAATGTCAACTGCAAAATTGTAAAGCATCGAATAAGCACTGCCATAGATAAATTTTTCAAGCCATTTGAGAGATCGGAATGTTTTTGTGTGAAAAACACGTTATAAGGAGACCGCGTTTTAGAATTGCAGTAATTTTCGCTCAGCATTATATGGAAAACGCGTTTCAAAAAACCCGGTGTTATAGAAAACTAGACTGTACTAGAACGAATTTACGATATATGATTTTGTTTCATTTTATGTGTTTTAAAGCTAATTCAATAGATAAAATAACTAAGGAGGTTTATCGCTCTTGGCTAGATCTCAAATGTATTTTTATTATTTTCAGCCTTGAGGAGGATAGTTCTGCAGGGAAAACTAGACCACATTATGATTTCGTTAAATAAATCAAAACAATCAATATCGTCTTGCAAGGTCGCAATATATATTCGGGTTAAAACTAAAAAGAAAAGAAAATGGAATCATTTTGAATTCTCCAAAATTAATTGGCGGTGCAGCCTTCAGACGCGGAACCTTGTACACCCGCACCGCTTTAAAACCCCTCGAGCTGACCCTGGGGGTATTTTTTCTTTTCATTTAGAACGAAATAGCATCATTATGTATATTAGACATAATCACTCAATAAAAATCAGTTCCGATATATTTAATTTGGTTTATTCACGTGTTGAATAAGCAATATCAAAATAAATTTAAAAATAGGGAAGTCACACAGTTATTATAATCAAGTTATTTTATTCAGATCGATGAATAATCAACAATCCATCCCTACCGAACTCAATCTGATTATATACTTCATACGCATCAAAATCTAATGTTTTATATAATAATTAAGTACTTATTTTACCGAAACAACCGAGCTCGAGTTCTTAGAAGATTTTTAGATGAGGGTCCGATTCAATGACCCTAAGTATATCTTTCCAACCTATAATCCGATAACTTTTCACGCTTGGCAAAACGATCGCTATTCCTTCATACTTAGTACCTTCATACTTAGGGGACTTAGTACCTTTCGAAATCAAAAATAGAACATTTTGACAAACTCTCTCTCTCTCTCTCTCTCTCTCTCTCTCTTTTCGATTCTTCATAAATCAACAATTTTTGCTCATTTCAGTATGAAACTTTGCCAGTTTGTGTAATAAAGTGTATAGTTTAAAATATTGGCTCTATTTTGGCTATTAAATTAATATATTTTCTTATACAAAATGAAATATGCGTAAAAAATTTTAAAAAATAAATTAGCTTACTTTACGTTACCCACAAAATAACATTTGAAAGATGTACAGTAAAACCATAATTCTTATACCAAATTAAAGCTAATTAATGACCTTATTCTGTAAACCTCAAATTTTAAATTTATCTTACATTTAAAAAAATTGAAAAATTAAAAAAGTTATCAAGTTTGTATTTAGTAACTTTTTTTTCATGTTATAAAATAAAATCTAATCATCCTATTAACAAAATGGAGGTTCACAGAATAAAGATCTACAAGTACAACACTCATGTAAAATTTTAAGGCTCTACATGAAAAACATTTTTTTTAATCCTGTGGGAAAGTGTGAAAATAAACTGAGAAAAAGAGATTTGTTTACATTGCATTACATAGAACAAGCCACTTGAGACATTTACATTTTTTGTTGCACAAGGCGTAATAATTATCGAATTTTGACGCGGTTTGCTTTAAAATGCTCCTAACATTCAACACTATTTTTTGAAAACAAATTTGAAAAATCGAATTTTTAAAGGTGCAAAGGTACTAAGTCCCCTTAAAGTAACGGCTTCACTCTCTGCTATTGACATTCATTTCTTCTACCAACATTCATTTTAATCGTTTCACTGCTTACATTTGCATCTCCTCGGTTATTTTCATTGCACTTCAGTTATAAGGATTTTCAATTCAACCAAATTCATTTCGAGTCCCTAAAGACTCAGTTGATATAAACGCGATATAACTCACTTTATTCCACTATTAACTACATTTCTTGTATTGTTAAGCCAACTTACATGCGTCACGGCTCTTTCACAAGGCCGGGTTCTCATTAAACATCATAGTAAAATAACCCTAGAGGGAGAAAAAAAGGGAAATGTGCATGAGAACCTTTTATTTATCTGATAATGAACAAAATTCTTCCAGCCATTACATTATTTAAAAATCTTTCCCAATTTCTATTTCTTCCTCCAAGTATTTCTAACTCAACAGTGCTTTGCTTATAGTAAGTAAAGTTTAAATACTTCTTCGTCTAATTCCAAAGAAAGTGATCCTCATCCGATATCAAACTGTATGTTTGCTCATTAAGTATAATGACTCACTATAAAGAACATATAGTTTGCATTTTTTTTCCATGTGAAAACTAATGTTAGATTCGCTTTCTTCTCGAACGAAGTCGTATATCTCTCTCTTTTTATGACACAAAGTTTTTTTTTTTTTTTTTGTTTTCTCCATCTAATTCTGAAATTTTTGGGTTTTTTTAGCTTAAGTTATTTTTTGAATATATCTCTCATTGCATTGTTCGAAAATATGACTTTTTTTTCCTCATTGTAACATAATTTCCCGGAATCGAAATTACTTAAGGCAGCATTCGAAATGATTATCTTCGAGTTGAGAAAATAAATTTTTTATAAAAAGTTTTTAATGGATGCATGCATTTTGTAGGAAAATTTCTTAAAATTCTTATAAAGTATTCCAATTATTTTTTTCTCATTTCCATACTGTTTATTACGATATTATCATTAAAGTTAAATAACTATTTATTTATCATTAAAGTTAAATAACTAGCATATAAAAAAAACTAAGATACCCTCTCTCATATAAAATTTTGAATTTTCATTAATAATGTGAAAAATGTATACGTGATATGTTAAGTTATTAATATTGTTCCTATATCCTTTTTTAAAAAATGATTGTTTTTTATAGCTTTTGCCATTTTGTGGCACTCATCGAACATTTAAGATTTCTATGATGGTTTAACTATCAAGACTTTTTGTCCTTTTTATAAGTGGTTAAATAAGTGGAAATAATCAAAGGCTAAATTTAAAAACTATTTCTAATTAATTACTTTTTATTTTTATTTACAATGCTAGTTTTGGTGAATAACGATTTAGTTATTTATCAAATATTTAATTGTACATATTTACTTTTATTTTTTTCACTTGTTATATTTATTGATTTTCAGTGTTTTTAAGTAGTGTTTATGGGTAAAAAAACGTGTTAAATTTGAAGACTGCTTCTAAATTTATACTTTTTTTTATTTACAATTATATTGTTTCGGAGAATAACAATTTAATTATTTATCAAAAATTTAATTGCATATATTTGACGTTATTTTCCTTTGTTGTGTTCATCCATTATTCTTGGGAAAATGCGATTTTCTCTTGATTTTATCGCATATTTTTATAAAAAGAGAGAGAGAGAGAGAGATGAATAGCATTCGTTGCACTGGAAAATATATCCTTGAAAATGCAAAGCCTAAAATGTCAAATGCAACTGTACTGTTTCACTCATTCATAACAATGGTATTTTCGTGAATAACTGACAGGTTGGGAAAAACAAGAGGGAAACTTAGACCATATGGAATATACAACTTCGGGAAACATTGAAAACTAAAGGGAATCCTAGAAGTGAAATTAGATCGGAGCCTCTCTCTGTTAAAAAAAAAAAAAAAAGAAAACAGATATATATTTCAAGAATAAGGCACTAAATTCTTACAAAATTTGAGCTCTGTGCTCTTTAAAATAAATATCATCCACTTGTTTTTGCTAATGCATATAAAAATTGCATAACACTAAAATTATTCTGAATACTGTACTTATTATTCTTAATAAAAAAAAAAAACCCACAAAACTCTATATAAACCTATTTGCCTATTATGATTGTCAGAATCCTTAATTATAATTAATACATTAACTATACGAATCAATAAATAATACAAGAAATTATCTATAAAACTCCATGTGATTTTTGATCCTGCCTTATAGTTATTATAAAGTTTATATGTAACTTTATGAAATCAAATCTATACGATCGCATAAAGTACTATCTCCATCAAAAACTCGTCTTGTAGAAGGATTGATACACATAAAATCTGCTGGTGTTCAAAGTCCTCCGGAATGCAGAAATTTGGGAAGGGAGGACAGGCTCTGGTTTTATCCTTATTATTTGAACCTCAAAATTGTGAGGTTCGTCGCCAGTTACCTTCGTGTTGCTTCTAAATGCTACGTTAATAAACAATCAATGAATCAAAAAATGAAATCCCTAGTTCAAAATATACAATGACCTTGAACGAGATATTTGTTATAGTTTTGTATTGAATACGCGTCAATGTTTGATAAACGTCGAACATGTGCAATTCCAAATAATTCTTTAATTTTGAATCAGAAATTCGGAGAACTCTTTCTACACAATAATGAAGGAATCGTTACACAGATTGCTGCGGAAATTAGTTCTAGAAATGCTTTAGTTTAACACGTTCTCATTCTCAATTTACCTCAATACTGAATAGCACAGGAGGAAACACTTTTAAAAATAAAAGCGAGTTTTTAAAAAAGTCGTTCGATATTTTTTCCCGTTCAAGAACCATTAACAGCTATTTTAAGACATGATTGGATAATTATAGATTACAGTTATAAAAAGTCTATTTAACGTTCATGTCGATTATTTTGGCATTCAAAGAAAAAAATATGTAATTTACGTCCCTGCAAAAGGATAAAATGTCTCGATTTCTTTTTCTAACGTTTTAGTTAAATTACTTAAAACTATAGTTGTGTTTTACAACTACTGTCTGTTGAAATCGCAATACGTTAACGTGTAATTATTTCTATCTTTAAAATATTTATTACCGTTACAAATAAGGAAAACATGCACTATGAATTTATTTTGTTTCATTCTTTTAGTTGGACAGATATTAAATAGTTTATAATCAATAGGATATATGATGAGTCAAACTTTTTCATTTGTACCTAAAAATAAGATCCTTGGTACTCGTATTCCGAATTCGGATCTGTGAGGAAAAAATATTTTTTGATTTGTTGATTGTATAATTATATAGATTAAAATTATAATTATCGTAATCGGTTGTACATAATTTTTTTTCAAGGAAAAAAATGATTCAAACGTAATGTAGTTTTTTTTAATTGAGGATGTTATTATTATTTTATATTGATAAGTTTAAAAAAAAATGATTTTTCAGAATCAAATGATTTTTTTTGTATTAATAATACAGTAAAACCTCTTTAATTCGGATTAATTTGAACCATAGCCGTTGAGGGATGTCGAAAATCCGGATTAAACGAAGAATTGGGGGGGGGGGGAATAAAAAAAAAAAACCAAAAATAAAAAAAAAAATCATTTATTACATGAAGACGTCTACTTTACGTACAATTTAAAGCCCCCCCCCCCATTCAGGCAATGTAGTATCTTTTGTCATTCGTCACTTGTTATAAGAGGTGTTGTAGTCTTTATCCGGAATATTTACAGAGTCCCGCCTCCTACACACACAGTTTCATTTCAATCATTCATAGCTGTTAGAAGATTTCTATTACAAAATAATTTTTTCAAGATATATGGATGAAACAAATAAATATAACGAGTATTATGGAAATGAACGGATCATTTTTTAATTTTTTTTAAAATGTTCTTTTTGCTGACCGATCCGAGTTAAAGGGGTATGATTTAACGTGGTTATACTGTAATTGTTATTCGTTTGTATGGTTAGTTTTCCACTATTTGTTATGAAGAAATAAATATACATATAAATTGAATCTGTCGAATATCCAAATAAGGTGTTTCCGTGATAGTTTACAAGTAAATATTCTGCTGGAAAATTATGGTAATAAAAAAAATTGGTATAATATTATAACTTAATCTTATCTCTAAAATGGTTTTCTTCAAATTATTAATTTTGTGTGATAAATACCGTAAATATACTACCCATCAACAGCTACTAGAATGTTATAAATTTTTTGAAAATTTTAAGAAGACAGAAACAGTGGACAGAAAGTACCTAAATAACACGATAAAATGAAACAAAATTTATCTAACGAAAAAAATTACATACTGACTTGAAAATTCAGGTTTTTCTTCTGCACCTTTAGAGAATTGAGAAACACAATAAAGTTTATGTGATTGAATGTCTAGTAATTATTGTTCTGAACATTAATTTCACCGTTATTTCATGTTTACACTTTGTAAAGGGTCTTTTGTGAGAAATTGATTCATAGGGAACGAGAAATTCTGAGAATTTTTTAGACTAAATAATTTTAAGGGGAAAAAAATTTCTTCCTTACTTTTTAACGCATTTTAATACATAAATGTATAGATGTAGAAAGTTGAACATTATCTTCTTCTTGAATGTCTCAATGCAATTGATTTTAAATATTTACAGTCACAAAGGTGAGATAATTATTAGACGAAACTGACAAATTACTGTTATAAAGAAATTAAATGATCTGTTTATTTATAAAAGTTCTACAAAAAAATTCATGAAAAATATTTAGGAAATTCAGGTTTTTTCAATTTAATTTAAATTTTTTTGAACATTTGGAATCACGAATTAAACTGAAAATGCCTTTTATTACTTATTTTACGTTCATTTATTAATGTTAGGAAGATTTACGTTTGCCATATGTTTAATTAAAATGAGATTTCGATATGAGAGGCCGGGATATAGAGATCGGTTAGTGTTAAATATAATAAGTTTTTGCAAGATTCAATCACACATTTTATTTATATTTTAATAAAATTATTAAAATGTATAATTACTTACCGCAAACCGGTTTGCTTTTGTAGATACTGGCACAAAACATTTAGGATCTTGATTTTTATCTCAAATTTGATCCGTGCGAAATATTAAAAATAATTTCTGGAAAAGAAATCGTAAAAATCGCTGCATGTACAAAGACTTTGTAGACTCTATGCTCTCAAGTCACTAATTTTTACTTCTATAACCTCTATTTAATCCGGCGCTTTCGGGACCACGACCAAGCCGAATTAATTATTTTGTCGGATAATCGAGTGATAATATAGTTAACTCGTTTTTTCGAGTGATAAAACGTTCCAGATAAATATGTTAATGATTAAAACGTGTATTTTAATACATTTACGCACAAGAAGTGTGGCTATTAAATAACGAAACTGATGCTGCGACAAATAAAATACGCATGCGCCTAACGCCAGCGACCGACAGCTGTTTATCGTGATGCCTTCTCTTTCGAATGCAGTGCCTCTCATTTCTGTAAACAAATTCGTATACCCGTGGTCTTTGTTCGCATAAGAATTTTTTTTTTCCCGCCGGAAAAATGATAAGTATTGAATCATTTTTCCGGCAAACTGTAGAGAAATTTCACATGAAACTAGGAAAGGCCGCTACTGAAACTCATAATTAACTGAAAGAAGTGCCTGGCAATGAATGTTTATCGCATGCACGTATATTTTTGAGAGATTTAAGCATTTCCAAGATGTCCGAAAAGACGTTGCAGATTATTCAAGGCCGGGTCGCAACGCCAAAAACGGATGACAATGACTAAGAAATCGGTAATCTGGTTCGATCTGGCCATCAGTTAAGTATCCGTGCAATTGCTGAGACTGTAGGAATTGACAAAAAATACGTTCGGCAAATTGTTCCTTCCGGACAATGCGCCGGCTCATTCCACATTGCCTGTCAAGAGGTTTCTAGCCATGTACAATATCCCAGTGTTAAACCATCCGCCGTTTTTCGCCGGATCTTGAGCCACGCGACTTCTGTTTCTTAAGGTGAAATCTTCATTAAAAGGAACATGATTTAAATTCGTTGAAGCTGTGAAAGAGAAAGTGGCACGCGTTCTGAAGGAGCTGACAGAAGACTTCTAACACTGTTTTGAACAATGTGAGATTCGCATGGAGCGTTGTAAGCATAGGGGAAGGTTATATATTGAAGGTGATAATAAGTAAATATGTATGAAATCAAAATAAAATGTTTTACAGCGTCAGTCTCATTATTTAATAGCCACACCTCAAATAGTGCGCTCTATATATACAGTTGCAATATTATGCAAACATGATATGAAAAACAAGAAACATTCTGGCAACTACAAAATTAAATTCAAACATTGAACATTAGTTTAGTTTAATTTTTGTTATGATTAAAAAACACGACTCAAAATAAAAATTAATACCGTACAATGATAATAAAACCAAGTTGTGATGAATTGCTTTTGTCACTTTCTTACACTTATTAATTTTGTTAACACTTGGAAGAATACCTTTCGAAATACTTAAAAAGGTTGATGAAAGGCCGCGAAATTATTTTGCTGAACAGTATGTTACATATACACAGTTGTAATATAATGCAAACGTGATATGTAACCCACAAGAAAACAAGAAATACAGTTAGTTTGAAACGGAAACTGACATTTACAATAAACACAAGGGTGCAAATACATTGCACATTTCCGCGCAAAAAATAAAAATCAGCAGACGGTTAGCTCGATTGGTGCCGGATTATAGAATGTGCCGAACTATCGAATGTTGCGTTAAAGAACGCTCTCTGTACTACTAAACTTATCTAATGTGTCGACTTTAACATTTTTACTTGAAAGGAAAATAATTGATTGAAGGATCATTAATTCTAACACCTTTTTAACCACAAAAATCGTTACTTTGTAATTAATTTTTAAAAAGATAATTATTATAGTCACTGATGTGTTGAGAAACGCTCGCGAGAAATACTTATTACCTTAAGATTTTCCCTCTGCACGTGCGACATCTTTTGCGTGCATCCCTCTTGGCGACGTTTCGGCAACCCTCCTCCCCGTAAAAGTGGACAAGGAGGTCAGTGGGTCTCCTTTCTATGTCTTTTCGTTTTCATCCCATCCCTCGCTGTGTGAGTAAACACTCTTCCAGCATGCTGGCCACGGAGAACTTCTCCATCAGTGAGAGGAAATGGAATGATCTTTACATTACCAGTCTGGTAAGATTGCCTGTCTCGATCCATTTTGTTAAACCGTTTTTGCAGCATTACTTTTATGATATCGCTTAATAATATTGCACGTCTTTTCATTCTTCATATCATTGATATATCGTAATTTTTTTTTCAAACAATTCAAATATTGATGTATCACAATTATATGTTTACCATAATTACGATTTAATAATATTATAGTAAATATTGTTTATCGTAATTTTGGTACAATTATACTATAACATAATTATTTTACTTTATAGTTTTTATTGCATTGTTTGATGCAGTAATTTTTTTTTTTTTACATCGCTTGGTAATGTAATATTTAAAATATGTGTTTTTATAGTATCATTTTCTGTGTTATTTAATAACCGTTTCTGTGACTGCATAGATTTAGAGAATAAATTATTAAAGTTATAATAAGTTAAGTGTTATTAATAAAACAGTTCAGTATAATTAATTTTAGAATTAAAGTTTTTAATTTGTATTCTTCCTTGTTATAACCAAAGTGTGGGCTTGCCTTTTTTTTTTTTTTTTTTTTTTTTTCCTCTAGGAATAAAATAACCATATTAATCAAAATTATAAAATGTGTCTCCGTTATAATTCTTAAAAAGACAAAGTTTGATTGATTGACCATTTATAATTTTAAAATTGCCACAACCAGAGATTTAATAAGATAACTTATATATATGTATATATATATATATATATACATATATACACCCAGTAAAGGTATTAAATAGTTTTACTTCCATTTTGTTTATTTTTAAAGGATTTTCACTTTTTCAATTTTCTCTTCTTGTCTTATGTATTTGTTAGTTTCCCTCTCCTTTTTTTCAAATAAATTTTTTGCAATTGTTATATCTTTTTACTTTAATATTTAGCTTTAAATAATCTTTTAAATAATTTTATTACATATTATTGTTCTTCTGTATGCTATAACTACTTAATTTTAAATTTATATTTCTGATTTCTTTTTGTGTTTGTTTAATGTATTTTTGTTTATATGACAGTTATATTATATATATATATATATTCAGTTTTGTTATTAAAAGTTTTTTTTGGAAACAACGCATTGTGTATTTTAGTGTAAATTTTCTTAGAAAAAGTTATTAATTTTTTTGGTTTCAAAGTATAATTTCTCCCTCTCTCTCTCTTTCTGAATTCGTTCTAATTAACGCGTAGTAAGAACTGGAACGTTTAGATAAATGTTTATAATCTTTCTCGTTGAATTTTAGTGGGCACGTCAAACCTTGAGAGAAATCCAAACACAACCCACAAAAAATGCCTACACAGGCTTTTAACAAGTTTTTATTTTTTCCTTCCACGAAAATTTAAAAAGAGAAAACTAAAAACTTTATTTTTATATTCAAAAGGCTCTGCGTATAATTTTGTTTCAATTTAACTTAAGAAATTTGTATTCTAGTGAAATGATTGTACGCGTAAAACTGTTGAAAAAAAATGTGAATCGAGACTTGATATTTTGACAATGGAAAAGTTATTCCATCTGGTTATGTTTATGACATATTCATTTATGCCAGAAATGAAATGAAAAAATAATTATAATAAGATAAGATTTTGTTAGTTGGTATCGTAATTTTTTGTAACCTTTTTTTTTTATCGTTTCTAAATAATAATTCATTGACAAACGACTTTTCATTTGTTTAAATATAATTCAGTTTACATCCTCTTCATAAATTTATATTTTATAGGGAAAAAAATTTCTTAATTGACATTTGATGAAAAAAAATGCATAATCCTTTTTATTTTACGCAGTTAATCCGAAAATATTTTGTATATTGTTCGAAATTGCATTTATTTCTTTAGGAATATCTTAACTAAATATTTAAAAACAATAACAACTGATACTCCATGCTGGGTATGAATTAGATATTTTGACAAATATATTTGCCATCATTGCACTGTTTTTGTAGGCGAACGATGTCTTTTTAAATTACGTACGTGGAATTTTTTTTTTCCCACATTTTGTTGGAACAATCAGGGGAAGATTTAGGAATGTTTCTTTAGAATTTTTAATGAGAGCAATAAAACTGTTTGAAATTGTGTCTGTTAAACAAGAGGTGAATGTCACTTTTTTACATTTAGGGTGGAACTTTGTACCTGTGTTTCTCTTTTTCTTTGAATTTATCATACGGATGCGGTTATCGCTGTGGTTTGAAAATAAAGGCCCATCTTACTCATACAGTAAATAGTTACTTCGTGAGTTTCTTCCGGATTGGGCGATATTTATTTTTTAGTCATTAAAATTGTTAGGAATGTTTATGAGACATTCATCCTTTTGCAAAATAAAGAGTTAATTAAATAAAAAGCCTATTGCATCCTTTTCCGGGTGAAATTAATGTCGTATCTGAAGAAGGAGGTTACTTTGCGACTTCACAACAATTCGGTTTATATATTTGTTATGAAGAAATTAATAATATTTATTGCCGAGTTTTTTCCCGAAGTATAATAAAATAGTTCAAATTACTGGTATATATATAATGCAGCTGGAATTAGATTGAACTATAATTAATGAGGAATTGCTGTTTTTATATTTTAAATACTAGAGTATAAAATAAAGAGTTAATTTTTTTCAATGTGTTAATGCTTTCATTTTGAACAAATTCTCTATATGAATACAAAAAAAAATAAATATAAATTTAGTAATTAGAAATAGATTTTAGTCGTTTATTGATACGTTTTATGTAATTTTATTTTCAGACTTGATCGCTTTCATTGTGAATTCATCAATAATCCTTAATTTAGATTACCACATCTCGTTTAATTTCAGTATGATCTATATATGCAGATAAGTTATGCAAAGTCAAGAAAATCACACACATTAATAATTAAATATAAGAATTTAAACAATATATAGAATTATAAAATTATAATAATAATGCTTTATTAATTGTCATTATAAATTCAAATTTAAGATATAGCAATTGCAGAAAAATATTTTCAAAAAATAAAGTTTGGAAAACAAAAAAAAATTAATATTACATTTATTAAAATCACTATCTAAATTTTATTATTTATTACAAATAAAATTATGTATCCATTATATTTAAGCTTATGTTTTACCGTTTTTGGGTTTTTATAATGAAAACTACATATTTTTGTGCTTAAATGTACTTATATTTATAGAATCTATTTTTAAAAAATAAATATGGAATGCAATTAAAAAACTTTCAATGTACGAGTTAATGTTAATCTTCTGAAAACTAAAATTACAATAATAATAATTTATAATTTTATAGAATAAGAATTTTTATATATTATTAAATAGTTTTCTATTTGATAATTTCTACTTTACGTGCAAATATATTTTCATTTTTGTACAAAAGTTTATTAGTTCTCGATTTAAATTATTATTAAGAAGTATTTTGTTAAGCAATGTAATTCCAAAAATATAGAGAAAAAATTCTGACATTTAAAATGAGAAAAAAGCAACAGATTCGTTAAAAAAATCTTTTTACTATGTTTAGAAACATTTAATTTAATTTTTAAATCGAAAGTATTAACCAATTTTTATCGATTAAAAATATGAAATAATGATTATTTCATTATTATAACCTTATTGCAACTTGTGCATATTTGATACTAAAATAATGTTTTTAAATGGAAACATTAGGAAACTTTTTCTTTTGACCTTTTGCTCATTCCCACACTGGTAAAGACAGAACCCAAATTTTTTTATTACATACATTCATGTTTTTTTCGCTTATGGTATAACTGAGAATATCTTTTATTCGAAACAAAAATATTTCTTGTTTCTCACTTTCTTGTATATTTTTCTCGATATAAGTTTTCCTAATAAGCTTCATTAATAAAAATCTAAATATGATACTTTCATTATCATCAGTTCTTTAAAGCTTCCGTCCGCATACAACCTCGATCTTGTGACAGTAATACTAAAATCCTATAGATTTTAATCATTCCTGTTGAATCTAGAACATATCTATATTTATTTTCTTTCAGTAAAACTCATCCTTAGGAGAGAAACGAAAGAAAAAAAATTCACCTGCTTAATTCTTTATCTCAGATTTTAAAAGCCTTTTTCAATTCATTTTCCCGAATTGATTGTAGATTTTCACATATCCTTAATAACATTTCAAAATGTTTCCGAAAGTAGAAGTGATTATAAGCGTTTTTTTTTTTTTTTTTTTTTTCTTTCTATTTTTACTATTTTGGATAAACTTTTAATTACATTTGGAAGGAAAAAAACAACAGCTGTCTGGTTATGAGCCACATAATAAAAAATTCAATATAATCATTGAGTTTAGAAATTCCAAGTTGGTTTGATATAAAGTGATTATTTAAAAATTTACTGGTTATTTCCCGATTGCTCATTGCTTAAAATCACGAAAAAGCTAAAAATAGTTGATAACCCGTAGAAAAATTACAAATTCTAATATTCGACTGGAGGGAAAATGTATGACCCATTTGTAGCTATTTGCGTTCTGCCTTCAAGAGCCCCAATCACACAAAACGATCAAAAAACATGTGTTTTTAAAATCATAGCGTTCGCAACCTCCTCACCTGGTTTCAATCATTCCATCTCCTCCATCAACCCATTACCTCGATGACAGACGATTTGTTTTCAGTCTAGTCACCCTCTGGGGGAGGACCGGGGGCTCTTCCAAAAGATAATCTTTCATCTTTCGGCAGTTTTGAGAATCCCTTTTTTCCGTTACATCTCACGGTCGACTGACTCGCTCCCACATGGTTTAAAAAAGAAAAAAAAAAAGACAAAAAACGGAGTGTGTGTATATATATGGCACGATTACCTGATTAAGAATAAAGTGATTAATTGGTGAGAAACTGGTGACATTTCCTTAAAACATCAGAGATTCGTTTGACTGGCTTTGTTTTAACTTTTACGATCTATCCCTATTTTAATCGTCTGCGTTCATTATTTCTCAGCTTATTAAGCGTTGAGATGAGTGATTAGTTTGTTTTAGTGTTGTTAAAGGTATCGATTTTACGCATGGTATAGCATATGAAGGATAAATACTATTTACTTTACGTAACTTGGCATTAATTCACAAAAAAAAAGTCGATTAGTCCAATCCAAATCTGAAGATTGACCTAGAGGAGAGTATGTTTTAACAATACAGTAACTGTTATGAAAAGCGACTTTCCGCTCTAGTTTAATTTTCAGTAGGCTTTCGGTTTTTCTAATAAAATATTTCTTTATTCCCCACGTTTATTAAATCCAAATATTTATCCTAAAATCTTCTCTGTACCAGTGATTAAGAAATTGTTTTAGTTTATCTGTTGTTATTATTTCTTAAGTTTTATAGCTAAAAAATGAGTTTTTTTTTTTTTTTTTTTTTTTTTTTATTTTTTTTAACTTTAAAATTTTTTTTTAAAATTTTAAAAAGATTTTTTTATTTTTTTTTTTTTTCTGTTACAGAATCGTATGAAGACATTAAAAAATGAAATCTAACAGATGTAATGAGAAATCGAAGCATAACAGTCGTTTTGCATTTCTAAAATTTGTATAGTAGTATGAAAACCAATGCAAAACTATTAGAAATATTCAATTTCAAAAATAGTTTTGGCGTGAAAAGTTAATTAATAGTGTAAATATTCCATTCTGTTAATGATTTCAATTTTGTTGAGTTCGTGAATCTTTCGTATTTTTAATGGGTTTTCTTCTACTTACATTGTATGTCTTGGTCAAAACTTCCAAAGCTTTTTTCTCACATTTTAAAGCGTTCAATTGAGTTGAAATTTACGAAACACGATTGTTTTGGATGACAATAGGATAATTTAATTACAATTAATAAAAATTAATCGATTAAAACTAATTATTTAAAGAATTAAATTTTACTCCAAGTCGCCAAATGTTCGCCTTTTTGCTCTTAAAATTTAAGGTATAAAAATTATGTTACGCAAATTGTGAAGCTTGAAAGAAAACCCATGTTCAAAAAACTCATTTTTTACCGGTGTTATTCAGATTTAAACTCATTGTAGAGATTTTTTTTTTTCGGGAATTTGTACTATTTTGAAATATTAGTCTCAGTCTTATCTTTTTCAATTCCAAAATTAGTTATTAATTATTTTGCATTTATTTTTAATGCGATATCTGTAAGCAAAACGGGAATTTACGAAAGCTTTATCAGTCCAATTATAATTATTCTTATCAATGAAATTAACGAACTTTTTAGATGAAAAAAAAGTGTAACAATTTTTTAAAATTATCTAATAAAGACAGTAAAACCTCGTTAAGTCGGATTAATTGGGACCAGACTGGTTTGAGGTATCGAAAATCAGAGTTAACTGGAGAAAATGAAAGATGAAATAAAATAAAACATATTAACAGAAAACCACGTTTATATTAAAAATATCGAATATGAATCCTATTTACAAAAGATAAAAACGTTTACTTAGCGAGCTCTAGCTTTAAGTTGCTGTATTGTATCTTCCATTTGGACAATGTTGTACCGCATGCCATTTGTCACGGGTGACAAGAGGAGTAACTAAGGTCTTATGAATTTTGCATAGAATATTTGTGAAGTGCTCCTTTAAAAAATTATTATTAAAAAAATCTTCAAAAAAATTATGTTTATTTGATCTAAGAATATTCAAAAATAAATGTTTGCGTTACGAATATGGAACGGTTCCTAGTAAGCATCCGACATCAAAGTTTATAATTAAAAATTCTACATGTCTCAATAACATCGAGATTGGATCTGAGTCAGGAACAATACTTACAAACTGGATCCGAGCCAAATATCAGATATTCAACGACCACTTAAATTTCTTGCACCCATATTATGCGCAATGTAATCTCATTCCTTTCTTCTATTTTCCCACGTCCAATCTCTCAATCTGACTATTCACTACTCATCTAAAATATATAGCAATGCTGATTTACATAAGCCACGACTTATTCACAAGGCGAGGTTCTCAAAACAAGTAACATCATAAAGTTAGTTGAATGGGTAAAGACCCGTTATAAATTGTCCAGTATTCCATGTTTAGTTTTAATAAGCTCTAAAAATACCGTATGATGATTATTTATATTAGGCTGAAATTTTTAGTTCTTTTGTGTCGAAAAATTATTTTATGTAAGTAAACAAAAAATGCTTTAATATTAATTATGTGTTATAATTCTTGTATCTACTACAACTACCATTTTCTATAAATTGGTCTATCTGTGCGTAGTATATTGATTTTATCATTTTATATATTTTTCTTATTTTTAATCAGCTTGTTTATAATTCAGAGTATTATTAATATTATTATTTAGAAATTTGAATTTTAAACTGAATGGTAAGTAAACACAGTTTACGAGACAAAATACTAAAATCATAGAAGAAAAACTGCTTTTTTATATTTGAAGTTCTAGCAATAATATTGTAATAGTTTTATTACTTCTTTATGCATTATATCATTTACGAAATTAGTATTTTTTTCTTACCTTCTGTTGAATTTCAAGCAATTGCTATCAGTAAAATAACTGTATGTCGGAGGTCACAATGTCCACTTTTTTTAAATAGTAACCTTTAAAAGTTTTAACTAGTGAGAGAGAGAGCAATAAAATGCTTAAAAAAGGTATTGCAATTTAAAAGTCAGTACTCCAAAGAAAAAAATGTTTAAGAGTTTAATGAAAAAAAAAAAAAAATATTGGCAAGCAAACAGTTAATAGAAATTTTTTAAAAAAAATAAAGCTGCTTTTTAATGCTCGTGCATGTTTCGGTATTATTTCCTTCTGCTGTCATTATTAAACTATTTTAGAACAATTACAATAGACAAAGGAATAGAAAGTCATAAAGTGATGATACAAGAAACCACGTTATTTTGTTCAGATTTGTGAACAATCGAAGGTCAATCTATGGCTTACGATAATATCTATGGATAAACCCTATAAATTACAGAACGTTTTGTTTGATATGATAACTAAGTACTTATCGAACCAATTCGGGTTCGAGTCCTAGAGATGAGGGTCCGATTCATTAATGCTATGTTGTTCTTTCCTAACTGCTATCTGACCATTCCTTACACTTGTAAACACAACCACTATTACTTCGCTTATAGCTTCTAATCTCTCCCTATACCATTAACTTTAGTATCAGATTCTTCGCTGTTTATAAATCTAATCAATCGAACCTATTCACTACACTTCACTAATTCTTATCTAATCTTCACAAGCCTCTTCATTCATTGGGAGAGATTTGCAATTCAAACAACATTGCATAAAAGACCAAAAGTGTTAGTTGATGGAGAGAACTTGATAGAATTCAAGTTTATCCTTTACCACCGGTATACATATATTTAGAATACTTATAATCTTTTTGTACACTTCTACATCATAATTCTGTGAATTTATTCTTTGAAGCGGAAATTCTCAATCTTTTACATTCTATGGACCTTTTCGTTGCTCAAGAGAAGGTCACGGACTTTTTTTTCTTTATAAACTTATCCTGTCTCAAGAACCATTACTCTATATGACCACTTATAAAATATGCATAAAATAAAATTATGGGAGATCATTAAAGAATGTTATGTTCAACAATTGTTATTTTCCTGAAAGAAAAATTAATATCTTTTTTAAAAAATTTATACAGTGATATTTATGGGTGTTTTTTTTTTTTTTTTTTGTACATTAAATAATAAGTACATAAACATAAATACAATCGGAAAAAACAACGCATGTTTATCTTTACTAAGAACATTAAATTGCAATGTGTTACTTATAACAGATGCAATAAATAGTAGTATGATTTACTGCTACCATTAAATAATGAAAGAAAGTACAAAATCTTGCTTATCGGCTCTGTAAATAAAGATTGTATGGTAATTTTTCTCTCGCAACTTTGCGAAATTCCTTAAATTTTTCCAATGAACCCCAAAGTGCTCATGAATTCCTGATTAAAAAAACATTTTTTTTAATTCCAAATTTTAAAAAGTCGTCTAATTAACATAATTGATAGAAAAATATTCTGCACTTTCTTTTTTGTTTGTTTATTTCTGTTGCAATCTAAATAATTTCCATTTAATTTTTAAATTCAATCACGTGCGCATTTCATATTTTTCGCGAATAGTTGCTGTTGGAATTTATTTTCCAATCTCATTTCTAGATGGTTTTTGTTCAATATAAAAATAGAGACAGGCGTATCAGATGCCAATGTCCCTTATAACGGCCTTGGTAACACCTGTGAAATAATGTCAAACGTCAGTGTTTTTCCCATTATTACCGCTCGGGGTAAAGGGGCAAATGTATATCGACGCAAAACTTGTACTTCAACCTCGAAAAACACACATTCATTTTCAGCGGGTTCAATAACATCTACCCTGAATCATATTAAACGTGAATAAGCAAATAAATGTTCTAGATTTTTCGGTTTGAAGTATCAGAGCAGCTGCTTAGAATTTAATTTCATTAAAAAAAAAAAAGTTATGACTATCAAAGTAACGACTTCTGTATGGAATAAACGGTTTCAAACAGATCGTTCCCGACATCAAAACCTAATTAACGAAGGTTCTGTCCGATTCCGATTAATCATTATAGTAGAATCGATATGCAAAGATCTGGGTTACCTGTTTCCTGCGGTCTTGCGAGCGAAAGGAAGAGATGAATCGCTTGCAGTTATTTTGGCGGCTCGTTTTTAGCTTTTGCAGCATTTTTTTTTTTTTTCATGTGCTGTTCAAAAGTAAAAAAAGCGGGTCAAAAAAAAATTAGCCTTGGCATTGAACTCAAAAGGAAATTTTGATCTTTTGGTCTCTTTATAACGCGTTAAATGGTTTCACGTTTTTTTTTTTTTTTTTTTTTTTTTTTTTTTTTTTGAGTTTGGTAAAAAAGTTTAAAGAGAAACTTGTGGAGAAGTTTTTTTTTTATCATCCTCTTTTTTTAATTCGCTTGCAGTTGGTCAGAAAACGTTCTCTTGATAAAGAAAGATGTTATATTTAGAAGAAAACTGAATTTTTTTTCTCGTTTTTTTAAACTCAAATAGAGCTAATAAAAAAACATTCACTGGATAAAAATGTTATTTCTGGAATGGAACGATATTTTTTTTTGTTTCTTTAATTTGTTGTAACAATAGCGCCCAGCACTGAATTTTTATTAATTATATTATATTTACTGAAAATACATAATTTTTTTTCGGATAGTACAAAATGTGCAATGAAAAATATTTGAGAAAAGTTTCTTCTAAATTTGTTTGTAAAATAAAATGCTTTTACAGTAATTGACTCCTGTTTTTACTGAATAAATATGCATACAACTTAAATTATATTAAACCTTATTTCGTAGTGATTTTTAACAATTAAATTTACTGACAAATATCTTCATCAAGAATAAAAATAACCATTTCTTGATGAATGACTGCTTTAAAATGATTTATCCAAAAAGTGTCTTTGTTGTACAAAAACAAGAATTCCACATTTTCCATTTCTTACAAATATTAAATTTTTATTTCTATTAAAACTATTTTTACTGCTCTAATTCTCAAACAATCAGATTAAGGCAACCGTCTGCCAGTTATTTTGATTTCGTGAAAGTAATTTTAATCCTAAGGAATTTCTACTTTCCTCCGCAATTTTATTTGAATGCAAAAAACAACTTAAGTGTCTTTCTGGATTACGTTTTCACGGTGCTTTTTGAAAATTTTTTATAGTCTAGAAAATCCACAAGCGAATCTTTAAAATAGATGTAAAAATATAGGAAAGTCTTAAATCGGCAGAAATTTTCATTATTCTTTGCTCTTTCGCCCCCACCCGCTTTTTTCCACATTCAAATAGATAAAGTAGTCTAGATTTGACGAGGAAAGTAGAAATTCTATAGGATTAACATTATATTCAAGAAATCAAAATGGCCGATAGATGGGAGCCTTAAAAGCTTCGTTCAAAAATTTGCTATTTTCTTGAGAAATTATTTTTAAAGCTTTGATTTTTGTCTAAAAGCAGACAACTTGAGACGTCCAGGCTTTATTGTTTAGATTTTGATCCATATTAATTTAATTAAAGCTCACGCAAGATAATATCAGTCTAAATAACCAGAAGGTTAAGTTTTTAACTAAATTTTATTAATCTCATAAAAATAACAAATGTATACGATTGTTGCGAATTGGAGCAGAACCTTTCATACGGCATCACCTGAAGTTAGTGTTGTAAAATTTCACTTATCTAACGACTGACTAACCGGATCCTAGTCAGGAATAATACTTGTTAACTGGATCCGACTAAATGTTCGTTCACAGATTATCACTTCACACTGAAGGTCGTATCACATAACCGCTTTCTTGTCAACAAAAGTTCACTTCTATATCGTTGTTGAAATCTTCCGATCCTCCCTTCTTTCTCTACTACTACTACTTTAACTTTAAACTCATCTCAGATTATAAATGCTATCTTATCAATTTCACTACAATTTACATATAGCAAAGCTGATTTAAATAATTCACAAGTTGAAGTTCTCGAATCAAACGTTAAAGAAATTTTTTTCTTGCCTCCCTTATATTTTTGTTACATAGTAACGTCTGCTAATTATCGTTTAATTTTCCTTCCATTATAAATCAAGTAATATAATCTCTAAATTACACAATAAAATAATCAGGAGACAGATTATTACTCTTATTGGTTTATTGATATTTCTTAAATTATAAATATGCTCTCTTTATCTATTCTACCTTAGCTTATAATCTAGTCTAACGTCAATATTAAAGATCCATTTTACCAGCGCAGTCGGTTTCGAGTGAGTTAACTCGCGGTGATTAGGAATTCAAGCTGTTTTCTTAGCTCTTGCTCTAAGAAATCGTGGATTCTTGATCGAAAACAATCTATGTCGATTCACACACGTCAATTACGCGTCCACGCACAGTTAATTACTATCTTCTAATCACTAACTTTCGATTTCTTACTTTTAACTTTCCACCCTCTTTATATTCAATTTGGCTTCGCTTCTGTATAAGTTTCTTCTTTTTTCGATTCATTACAACTCTTTTATCTCGCCAATTTGCATGCATCACGTTTCATTTAGTTAAGTTGAGGCTTTATTTTATACAATTCCAATTTATAAAAAGACCCCAAGGTTAATGAAGAGAATATTGCCCAACGTTACAATATTATTTCTTTAAATAAGCTAATATTCTATTCTTATGTTCAATATTTTAACGGTATTCATGATTATATGTTTCAAGAAGAATTTCTTGTAATGTAATCAAGCCGAGTTATTTGGTATCGCAATAAAAAAACCTGAGCTTCCCCTTCCCTCTCTCGCTATATATATATCGTGCTTCCATCATTTCTAGGGAACACCTTAGAAACTTTTGCATATCTTTTCAAAAGATGAAAAACTGTAACACATCAGACAAGTGGTCAATTACGCGTATCTAATGATCATTCTTCAACAGAAAAGTTTCTTTATCATTATAACCTTGAAGAATACTTCATTATACTGCACTTTTCAGAACCTTTTCCACAATTCAGGTCTTCTGTCATTGAAAAATAGAGTGGCACGTTCATCTGTCTTTACTTCTGCTATGTGAATGATAAAATCTTTGTTTGGCGATTAGTTCATTGTGTTCTCACCAGGTGGAACAAAAATCACTCTAGAAGAGGAGAAATTTTTTTTTTGTTGTGTTTCTGGAAGAATTCTATTTATGATTACAAGTATGTCAGTAGATTTAGGTCGATACTTTCATTAGGCGTTTTTTAAAACTCACTTCGGTTGATAAATTAGCTGTATACTTACTGCATTTCAAAAAAAAATTAAGATGCTGACGATAAATAAGTTTACTGCACCTTTTTCACTCCCACTATCAGGGCCAACTCGAACAAAAGCGGGACCCGGTGCAAAGATAATTTGAAGGCTCTAAGATTATATTTATTTAATATAGAATTTCACCTTATTGTTTGATTCAAATCTCAATAATTATATTGCTATATTTTCATCTCTTACTGAACGTTTAATTTTTATAAGTATTATTGTGAATTTTAATTTTTGTGAATCTTTATGTAACATTTCATTATTAATTACAATTTCAGTGATTCTCATTTTATAAAAGATAGTTTTTTTGATACTTTAATTTTTGTATATATAAATCTTCTAACAGAATTCCTTTATATACTCCTTATAGAAATAGGATGGTAAAAGAAATCAATTTAATTTGAAAGTGATAAAGATTAGATTAACTTGCCCGTAATTGTAATTTAGGCTTTTTAGAAAAATACTGAAAAAAAATAATGAAATTTTCGTTATCTCAAAGGTTCGATTTCGTGTTGAAAATGCAATTGCCTTTTGGAAATAATTGAATCTTTCAATTATTCATGAGATCAGCTTAAATGCATTGAATATTTGTTGTTTTGATAAATTGCTTGTTGCTGCACATTGAGCTGCATGTTGTCTCTGCCAGAGAATGAGAATTTTATTTAGATGCTGTCTGCTAATTAAAAAGAAATGTTATAAGTGCGTTAAAAAAAACTTTTTATGCAGTAATATTTATTTCGATAAATAATCGCAAATAATATAATCTTTTAATAAAAGACAATATGAAACAATCGTTTTGAGTAATGAATATAATATCACTTCATTACTCAAAACGATTGTTTCATATTGTCTTTTATTGAGAGATAATATTATTTTGATATTATACACAAAAAAGTGGTCATACATATCTATTTAAAAAATAAAGGAATAAAGATATAATTATATAGCTGCATTTAATCACTCACAAAAAATAATGAAGAACTTCTTGCTTAAGATGGAATAATAATTCTTGATTTCAAGCCATTTTTATGAAACGAAGGACAAAAAATTTGTTTCTTTAAATAAAAGCAATTTTCATTAGCGGTATCAATTTATATAGTACTTCTTTCTAATTTTAAATTTTTTCAGACTTTTGTTTCCTAACACACAATTAAAACAATAAGTAAAATTTTATTCTTTAAAATAAAAACCTTGCAATTACCCAAAACAAATTTTAAAAGCTTGTTTTTAACGGCTAAAAATAAAGATTTTAAAATGCAAATTCTTTAATTTCCTATAAGCTTTTATTTATTTATTTTTTAAATATTTTTTCTAATTGTCTATATATGTGTGTACTACGAGAGGAACTTCAACTTTATTGACTTAGTATAAATAATGTATTGTTATGTATGTTCAAAACATTCACTCCTTAAATAGATATTATCAGACGGAAAAAGTTTTAAAAAGCTCAGATCGCATGCATATACACCTGGAGTTAACATTTTCCTCTGAAGCTATTAATTTAGAAACAACATTGTTTCATTTCCCTACTCCAAATCAAGTCATGCAGATAATTTGAAATTTATTTGAAAACTCAGAAAGTTCTATATCGAAACGAAAGACAAATTAAGAAGAGAGAGAAGTGAAGAAAAACACAAACAAGGCAGAGACGAGGCGTGACAAAAGTAATAATCCAGTCACACAATTTATTTTTCTGGCGAAAGCGTCGTTTTCGCTGCGCGTGAAGGTTAATGTGACACTTTATTTCCATGTTCTTGTCACGGTATGGGATGTAAGGTGAGTGCACTATCTTATCGACAGCCTTAACTCACACTATTAAGGAAAAAAAATAATAAAATTTTATGTTTCTTTTCAAACTTTATTTTGATTTGTAAAAGTTTGAATACGTTTAATCTACGCTGAGTAAGCTGAATGTTTTCAGTTCTCACCAAACGATTTTATGAACTTTGCCACTGATATAGAACAATGGCATAAGAATATTTATTCAACATTAATGAAACAAAAAACGATTCAAAGCCGCAGCAAATTAATATCTTTGATAAATAATTTATTAATGCATTAGAGGAAAATTTCTTTATTTCTTTTTTTTTCTCCGAAACTTAGTAAGATTATAAAAATATTCGAATAATTAAAAAGGATTGAGTATATTTAATTTCCACCAAACAGTTTAGTAAGCATAATAATATTTCACGTATGAAAGATAGAAAATAATTAACAATGGTATAAAATGGGTGATAATAACTTATTGATATGCAATTAAATGAAATAACAAGATCGTAATTAATCAATTTGATTTGAAACAAAAACATATTCGATGAAATAAAGTAAGAGTGAGAATTAGAAAAAAATCGTTACTGTTATAATTAACATTAACCGAAACATTATGGATTTTTAGGTAATATTTATAAATCCACTCTTCAATTTATCAATATATACATTATGTATTTCAAAATTTGTATAGACTCTTCTATGATTAGTGCTGATTTAAAAATATTTATGTATTTGTGTACTTTCAAGATAGATCTAACTTAACATCATGATTTTTTTTTTAATTTTTGTAATAGTTTGGCTTTTTTTTTTCTTACATTTCATTAAATCTAGACAAAAATTGGAAAGCTTTTCGATATGTTATCGTACGGTCAAAGGAGTTTAATTAAAATTAAATTTTGGTATTACACCTTTGATGTGACACAGCAGTTTGAATACTTATCAGTCATTCATGACGCGTGAAGAAAAAATTTCACAATATGATTACTTATGATGGAAAAAAAAACATAGTAATTATTTTCAGGCTGGTAGCATCGTGCTTAGCACGTGATTTAAATAGAAAAAAATTATTTGATAAAAAAAAAAACTTCTTCGCTTATTATACTTTTAAAACGTTGTGTATAAAAATTCTTAAACGAATATCAAGTGCGTTTTTTCAAAATTCCTGAATGTACTATATCCCCTTTGCGATAAAAATGAATAACTCCATACTTTTTACTTAGTGATCATAATGCAATCTAGCAATATACAAGGAAAGTTCATAAAGTAAATTTCATCATTTTTTTTGAAAAAGCATATATGGAAAATGAAACAAACAACCGCCAAAGGAATCCACATTCTTTGCTGGTTCAACGACAGAAATAACTTCAGTGTAGAAGGAATTGCGCATGCGCAGAAAGATAAAGAAAAGAGGTAGCAACAGACCAGCGTGCCCGAGCCGTGACTGACAACGTGGTCGGCAATGGAAGAGCTATCCGATATGAATGGGCACGTGGGACTGGTGTATCTGTCATCTGTGACCGCCTGCAGACTGTGTATAATATGCAGGTCATGTATAGTCATATGGTTAGACGCTGGTGTTGCATGTTCAGTGAAGAAAGGCGGTAGAGTATGGAGGATGAAGATCGAAGTGGGTGTCTCTCCACGTCCACAAATGAAAACAACACTACTAAAGTACAGGACATGGTGTTAGAGAATAGATGCATAACGGTGTCAGGCATAGCATCCACACTGCGTTTTAGTGGAGCTCAGATCTATCCAAAACAATGTTGTGGTGGTGCAGGCTGTGCTACAATTCCTTGCATCTCAGGGCACCGATTTTTACCAGAGTCGTTTCTTAACACTGATTTCATGCTATGACAAATGCCTCAATGTCAATTGCGACTGTGTCGAAAAATAGTGCAAGGTATATAGTTCATGATGATATTGTTTATTTTTTGGAGGGGAGGGGGCAATAATGTTTCCGTGACAGAAAAAAAAATGAGGAAATTTACTTTCGAAACACTCCATAGACTTAAACTATTTTATGCATAGACTTAAACTATTTGAATTGAGTAAATGAATTCCTTTTTAAAAACAATTAAGTCTTCGTGATTTCCATTTTATCAACATGTTTTTTTTTTTTTCAATTCAGAACAAAACATAATTCGTTATGTTAGGTTTAATATTTTGTATTTGTTTGACCCCTTAAAATGGAGATTTAGAATTATGTACAATATTTCTTACATTAAGGCTTTAAAATATTTTTCCATGGGCATGAATGTTTTGATGCAGATAATTGTTTTTTTGTAAAATGAAGATTTTTTTTTATTTAAAAATTTTTTTACGAAGGTTCAATCACATTTTCTCCTTCAACTAGCACTTTCGGAATTTAATATGATGTTGTTTGAATTGAAAATCTCTCCCAATGGCTGAATTATGACTTACGCATATTAGATTGGAATTACGTAAGTGTTGTGAATAGGTTTGATGAATTTCTTTTATACACAAGAAGAATTTAATAAGAAGTTCGTTAGTGGTCAAGAGAGTGAGTGGAAACTATAAACGCAGGAGCAGCCACCGCATTGCCAAATGTAAGTAAGGAGTTATCGGATCATAGCCAAGAAAGAACCGCAAGGGTCTGTAAATAGGACCCTCATCTCTAAATGTACTAAGGAATCAAATTCGAGTATCAGTTGCAGTTAAGTACAAATTATTTTGTTAGTCTTCAGATTAGAGTTTGATGCGTGTAGAG
The DNA here is from genome assembly GCA_019974015.1 of Nephila pilipes. Classification (NCBI taxonomy): domain Eukaryota; kingdom Metazoa; phylum Arthropoda; class Arachnida; order Araneae; family Nephilidae; genus Nephila; species Nephila pilipes. The sequence goes on along the minus strand of BMAW01049666.1, from coordinate 2,522,024 downwards.
AATTATCTACAGATATAGTAGGCTTGGGATTACTTTTTGAACAGTCAAAGATCCGAATAAAATTAATTTTATTTCATTAATTGCCTAACTGTATTTGTGCTTGCATTGATAAGTGCCTCTTATAAATTAAGAACGGAAGGAGACGAAAGTAATGCTTGAGCCTTACAAACTTTTATTATTATTTTTAGTTGCACGATAAAATAACAGCTATCGTAATCTATTATGGCTGATTTTTTTCCCCTCTCATTCCCTTTTACAAGTCTAGCTGTTTTCTTTTGCCAAAAGATGTTTGCAAACAAATTTTTTTTATTTATAAATCGTGACTGAACAACATGATCATTCACTTCCCATTCTATGTGTATTTTAATGATATTGTGATTTAATTTTGCTGTAATAAAGAAGAAAAAAACTGCTTATTGTGAATACGCTGGTAAACAGTTATTATCTCAATACTTAAGTTTTTTTTTGTCTGTACATCGATGGGTTATGTTGGTCAGCCTATTATTTAAAATATTTTTTTTATATTTAAAGCGTATTAAAGTGAATGTATTTTATTGTACCATTGTTATATAATATTTTACTTCCTCTTTGGAGTATTTAAAAGCACGATTTCAAATAACTACAGTGACTTTCTATCAACAAAAATGGGGGGGAAATTCATTTTTCTTCTACAAATATTTTTTTGTTAACTAATTTGAAAAGAATCATAAGATTTATTATTTTTTTTAAAAAAAATTTCTAGATTTATTATTTATATAAAACTAATTTGATTTTCAATAATAGTATTTTGAATCATCTTATTATTTCTTTTTAAACTTTATCAGAAATATTGCCATAGTCAGTTAATTTAAAACCATACGATGTCTTCCATCACAGTATTTACGCAGAATTGTGATTCTATTTTTAAGCAACTAATGTTGAAATTTTGAACAAAGAGTTGAGCAAAAAACTATTAAAGTTTTTATTTTTAAATTTATCTTTTCATATAGTCTACAAACTACCTCTATCAGGTTTTTCATTATTATTTGGATAGCATAAACCAAAATATATTAAATTATTATCTACTTACAAGGTTTAGGCATTATTGTTCTAATAGAATTTTCTTAAAACCATCTGAGATGTTTATTACTGAAAATATGAACATGATTTTAGTATGCATTTGTCGCAAGGAATTTTCGTTTTAAACATGCGTCGTGCAGTCTGTTTTCCCTAAAAATTTGTTCCTCGAAAACTAATTTTGATATTCCAAAAAATTCCTTTTCATTACTTCGATGGATTAAACTCGTACGTTATAGAAAGAATTTCAAATTTCAATAGTTCGAAATTATTATGTATTCTTATCTGACTTGTAGCCGGTAAAATACTTTTATGAAGCTTTGATTTGTCGCATGATTTATGCGAATAGGTTTTTTTTTTTTTTTTTTTTATTTTAATAATGTAAAAAAAATTCATATAAATATTTTTCGGTTTTATCTAAGTATTAAACTTGTATATATTTCTTTGTTGCGCGTTTTGATGTATTTAATAAAAATTCTTGATGTTATTATGAAAAAAGTAGAAATCATCATGCGGAAATGTAAATCGTGTTGGTATTTATTAAAAAAGTAGAACTCAAACGATATTTTTTATGATTAAATAGTAAAACAATTGTTATTACCACTTAAATCAAATTTCGAACTATAAAATAATTGTTAATTAAAATAATAGCGTACATTTCTACGTTTTCTTAACTATAAAATATTTGCATTCAGATTAATCAGATTTTTTTTAATTCATAAAAATATAATATATAATTCATTGATTTTTATAGCATAAGGCTTTTTCTAAGCCATATTTATCAACTTCAAATAAGAAAAAATTGTCATAATTTGAATCATTATTTCATTTTCCTCCTTTTTTAGCTCAAATGAAACAAAAACAAAATCATATCCGTCATAGAGCGAAGTGACATTATCTGGAAACTAACAGGTGTTTAGGAAAACGTTTTTTTCTATTTCAAATACCGTCATCCTCTTACGTCATAACAGACTCAAAATTAAATGTATTCGCTTGTTGCTATTCTTTTATCATGAAAATATTATTTCGAAAAGCACTTTTATTAAAATTATAACATATCTATTTGTAGATAAATGCCTGAATGTCTTCTATTGTTATTATTTTTATAAATAATTATATTTTTGAGAAGTTTCTTACCCTCTCCAGCTGAAACAGCAAGCTTTTACTTAAAATTTTAAAGAACGCTAATGTGCCAAAAAATGTTAATTCGTTACAATGAATAATACCCGAGATAAATTATTTTATTTTAAGATAAGAATAAAAAAATATTTGCTTTGAGAACTATGTTTGAAATTCAATTGAATGAACGAATAATTCACTTTTTTTTTTGCAAGCTAGAAAAAGAAAATTTCAAAAGATTTTATATAACGTAATTAACTTTAGATGTTTTAATTTACGGCACTGATTTTCTTCTGTATTTGTTATTAAAAGTTACATAGTATTTTCAGATCAGCGAATTTCTCCTAATACTTTTAAATTTAGTTCAAAATACATGAAGGTGAATTTATTCAATTCTCATTCCATGCCGTGAAAAGAAATTTAAAGTTCTGTTCAAGTTAAATTAACTTCACGTTAATTATTTATGACTATAATCTTGGATTACAGCATCTGGGTATGTATTTCATATTTCAGGCATCCACACCACGCCACAAAAGTATTCGTAATCTCGTGCAGAAATCATTATTATTCTACTGTGTATAATACTACATCAGAAGACTTTCTATAAATCATGACTTAATGGACCTAACTGCACATGACTTTAAAAAAAAATTGATTTAATCTACTGAATTTATCTTAGTTAAGTGCGTCAGGCTTTTATAAATGTTATATTATTTTACATTTAAATGAATATTTTAATACTTTTTAGACAATATATAAATAAATACCTGGTTTTAAAAATATTTACGTATATTCATTACAGCTACGCTTGGTTTTTGGTAAAAAAAAAAAATTCTCCTCCTCTATTGCATAAGTTTAATTTTATCATCCGAAAATATCCCTCAGGGGCATTGTGACAGCAAAATAAACGACACAATCACGCCAAAAAGCACTCGCCAAATGTCCTCTGTTGCCGATGCAACGATCCGTAAATTAAAGTATTTTTTATTTCACAATACAGGGGAGCCATAGTTCTCACCATTTTTCTATATCGCCACTGGTACGATTGCGCAACCTTGTCGCTGTTAATTACTTTCACTTTTGAAATCATCTTACATGAATAGAAGGGTGAAAGAGGGAGAGAAAAAAAAAAGCAGTGAAAATCCTCGGGTTTTGATTACGCTGACATTGAAAACGGCCTTACCCTTAAATGCTTCTATAGCTACCATCACCGACGGATTTATTCTTTTCTTTTCCCAATTTAGTTGTTTCCGGAAAACAAGTTTTGAATTTTCGGCTCGGTCGTAAGTCAAGGTCGTCATCTTTTGAAAATAATTCCTGCTCCCCCGTCTCATCATAACAGATCTGTTTGTGGCGTATGACGCCATAAGCTACACTAAAAAGATGAAAGATTCTGTGTACTTGAGCGACAAAAGGGATGTGAAAGTGTCGATTTTTTTTTTTTTTTTTTTTTTTTTTGGTCAGAATATTGTACATTGCCGTGAGAATGTACTTATTTTGTCGGCTTCATTGATAAAAATAAGTGCTACATTTGAAAGTAGATAAAAGTAACGACTGCGCTTTATTAAACTTTCTTATTGACAATATTTATTTTAGTGTTTCCGATTTCAATTTGTTTAATTAAAATAGCTTTTAGAGAATTAAGCGACTGGTTACGAACAATCGCGGCCGCAGTTCATGGTTGTGAGCTGATGGCAAGCGTTTTTTTAGTCGAATCTTAAGTTTAAAGACTTAGAGTAGAGCCGTGGTTCTCGATCGCGGTCCGCTTAACTCTAGTGCTCCGTAAAGCCACTTCGTGTGTTCCGCGAAAAAAATGAAATACACAAGTAAAAATTGTAACTAAAATAATATTGATTCAATGTAAACTTTTTTTGTGTGTGAGACTATTATCAGCGTGTTACCGGGGATGATGCACAATGTTCAAAGCGCTTCCGTTGGCGTGGTGTGGAAGTTGAGAATGGGTGGTCCCAGCTCAGGTGTCGTTCTCGTCAGTTAACCAAGGTTAAAAATAAAGATGTTCGTCGCCAATCGCTCACGGCAGTCTAATTGTGGGTGAGTCATAGAGTCTGCATTAGATGTTAACAGGAAATCTTGACGTCAATGGAATGCAAATTGATATGTTTTCCAAAGAAAAGAAAACAAAGAAGGAAAAATGAAACATTGGAAATATAACTATGATGTCCCACTCTGTAAACACATTGTTAGCTTTCATTTTCTTTTGAATTTCGAAATTATGCATTATTTTTTTGTTCATGGCTCCAACATGTATAGTTATTATCTTACCTTTTACTGTAGTAAAAAAAAATTCTTTTTGCCAATAAAGGCTGAGTGTGGGGGATGATTGTCTCCCTGGGGAAGAGCTTATAGCTATAAACCCTTTCAGTGAGCTCGGTCCCCTTGGGTATTATGCCAATAGCCCTCGTGTTGCTTCTAGTGCGACGTTAATAAAACCAACCAATCAATCAATTCTGTGTTCCCTGACTTCAAAAAAGTTGAGAACCACTGGTGTAGAGGGGCTGATGCACCTTAAATCTGCTCCCAATCCAAAAAAAAGCTTAAAATTTTCACGTTGGCTTGGGAAATTAGGAGAAAAGGTGGTGCCAGCTTTGGTGTCGACCTCGTCAATTGACCGTGGCACAAAATTACGAGGCAAATTGGCTGTGGATATCGAAGGATTGTGTTGAGCAGAAAAAAGCAATCAGAAATGTTCAATACAACAAATAATTGAACATGATAAATAACTATTTTATTTCAACTGCGACCACGTTTAGCCAAGTGGTCTAAGCATCGAGCTCGTTTGAGTCTAGCCGCTATCATTAAGACCTATACCCTTTCAAGATTTGTGTAGTGGAAATGATACACGTTAAATCTTTAGGGATTCAATCTTCACGTTGGGATAGTGTGGTAGGAAGTTAGGAGCATTGTGTGCTAAACAAGGTTTCGTCCTCTCACTTCAGAACTGCTCCTCCTGTTCAGAATTACGAGGTCTGTCTTCAAATAGCCCTCGTGTTGCTTCTAAATGTGACGTTATTAAATCTCCCGTCTACCCGCCATTTTGATTTCGTGGACATAATGTTAATCCTTTGGAATTTCAACTACCTTTCTGAAATCTTTACTATTTGATCTATTTGAAAACAATAAACTGCATCTGAAAGAGCAAAAAATAATGGAGACTTCTGCAGAATTACTTTTTCCCTCCGATTCTTAAATAATTTTTACCCCCTGTTTTAATGATTTGTTTGCGAGTTTTTCGGTTTTTAATAAATATTTTTAAAAATTGGAGGTAAAAAATAATTCCACAGAAGCATTCATTACTTTTTGCTCTTTCATTTGCACTTTATTGCATTCAAATAGGTCAAACAGTAAAGATGTGAGAATTAAAATCGGAATTCCATAGGATTAACATGACGTCCACGAAATCAAAATGGCCGATAGACGAGAGCCTTAAAACAATCAATCATAAATGTAATCATAACCATATGAAGATGACGATACCCGAAATGGTCATGAAAACAGAGATTCAGCTGGAATTTTAGCAAACAGCAGTCCTTATTATTCCTTATGATAATCCTTAGTAGAATCAAGACTCGAATCCACGACGTCACGCCTACGAAGCTTGCGATTTAGTGGACTAACTGATCTGATTTTTCTACTACTCAATGTTGGAAAATGTTTTTAAAAAATCTGGACAATTAGGAAAAAATTGGCACCGGTATAAAAGAAATGATTTTGCTCGAAATGGTACTATTGCCCTTTTTCTGTTGTAAAACATATGTCGAAAAAAGTGTTATTTATGCAATAAGAGAGTTTAAATTCACAATTTCAAAACTTTTATCATTAATTATTATTTCTATTTCACTTCATATTAAAAATATTTTTTCTAATTCAATGTGACAGTCCGATTTTTGTATGAACTTATTTTGAGAAAATTACTCTTATAAAATAAATGCAACTTTAGCTGTATATATATATATATATATATTATTAATTACGAACTGCAAAAATAATAAATAATTGTAATTATATAATTATTAATGTAAATTAAAGGGAAAATTCCCAAATAATTTTCTGTTTAATCCTTTAAAAATTCTATGTAATTAAAAAATATATTTCATTCCGATAAAGGTTTTTTAAAAAGTGATTTTTTTATAATAGTTTTCGTTATTTCAATTTTATAACTCGGAATTTATACAATTTTATTATTAATGTCTTAATCGATTTCCTTATATTTGTATAATTTTTGTTACACCTTTTATAAATAAATAACTACATGAATTTCCGAATGGTAAATTTGTTCATAAAACAACAAGCTGAGTGAATATAGATTCTAGAGGCATATTTTATTTTAGATTTCTTTTAAATATTGTAATATATTGCAATATTTTTTACTTCATATACTATGATTTATATTTTGTTCCACATACCTCTCTGTTTTGAGAAAGTTTATCTAAATAAAAAAAAAATTAAGTATTAAATCCACATTTTTCTTAGAATTACAACTGCGTTGCATGAGGATAAACTTGTTTTTTTTAAGTATGCATCTCTAATCCACTGAATTTAAATATAACAAGTATATTTTGAGGGCATGCTTTCTTTCATTTCTAATTCGTATTCACGATCAAAATATATAGGCCAATTTTTCAATACTCTAGTCTGACTAAATTTACAACTATTCGTGTATTGTAAATGTTCTATTAGATTCATCAGTTCCGCATAATGAACAAATGCGAAAAACCGTCTGGCTTTCAATAAAACACAGATCATTATTTTACTAGCGATCGCCGATAGCTAATACATGATGTATTGTTATTTGATCAGTATTCATCTATTCAAGAGACGTTGCGACTATTATCAGTCTTAACAACCAATTAAACAATGAATAAAAAATAAACTTTAACGGAGTGTTTGAAAGATATTGACCTACATTTAGTAATGAATAGTTGGGTGCTCTAAAAATTTATTGCAGTACCCTGAGATTTTTGTTTTTGATAATTTTCTTTTATTTTTGAGGGAATATTGTTCGTCTATTGTTTTGTTATAATTGTTTATCTATTGTATTTGTTTAGAATAGATTAATGTGAGAAGATTTTTATTTTATTTTTTTCATTTTACGACAGCAATAATTATTTTTAGCGTAAAATATATTTGATTTGATAATTTATCTTTTGCTTCAGTTTTAACATCTGAACAGAATATTACTGTTTACTTTACTATTTTACTGTTTTTTATTTAATTTTCATGTTTAATTTAATCCTTTTATTTTTATTATATAATCGTCTGCCTTCATTCTCTTCGTTGTCAAAAAATGGCATTGTTTTTGAACTGGAGAAGCTTGTATATTTGAGTATAACGTCAAAATGGCGGTGGAATAAACTATGAAATGAGATTCGTGTAAATTAATCATTCCAGATTAAATTACTTTTTGCGGGTGATGCCAGATTTATAAAGCGAACAGAAAACATTTTTAGAATTCAACAGTATTCGAATATGGATATTTGTCTTTCTAATTGTAAAGCGCTTAATATTTGAAAAATTAATAGAAATTGATAAAAATATTTTAAATGCCTACTTTAAGGAATTAGAAAAAAAAATCTCTGTAAATATTAGAACCCAAGGGGCTATTGTTTTAGTCAACGACAAAATGGTCATCCGAGCTCTTTTCAAAATTGTTTTCTAGATACCTTTTCTGCCCAAGCAAATTTCCCTTCGTTGTTATATTATCTTTTGCTTTAATTTTAATATTTCATTAAATAGTTTAGTACCTGTCTTTTTTTAAAAAAAGCTAGCACTTTTGGTGGCTAAATGTGATCATTGCAAAACTTTGCATAAAACAGTTTTATTTTTTATTAAATTTGTCATATTACTTCTTAACTGTATCGTTTTCTTATAGTGTTTATTCTTTTTTGAAAAACATGAGCTTGATTTTGTAATTCATCAAACCGAAAGAAAATTGTACTTTTATAATTAATATAGTGATCTTTTATTACATATTGTCTCAAATGATCACCCATTCAAATGTAATATCAGTATTTTTTATATGTATGCATTCATTATTTTGCAGTTTATTACGATAGAAGAAATAATACGTTATTTATGAACGTTTTTGCTAGATCTTTCAAAATAAAGTTTTTTGGATGTTTTTTTTAAGTAGTTTTACTGAACAGTTTATGTTTAATTTTGTATTTTAATAATGTTTTAAGTAAAAGTATTTCATTTGCATACCTAATTTACTTCTTTATTGTATTAACTATTGTGACTGCCTTTTATTATATTAAAAAAAATTTTTTTTTTTTTGTTTTTATTAAGAAGAATGATATAATTAAAAATCATCATTGAAATTTTTCAATATTTTTCATTATAAATGAATACTCAAAAGTATTATTTTCAAAATAGAACTGAAACATTCATGTAATTTTTTAAACTACAATTATAAGTTCGTTCACGTCTATTCTTTTATAAAATCAAAATGCGAACATGTCTAAATGGTTGTCAGTTATTTATTTTTGAAATATCATCTTCAATATGCATAAAACTGTATTTATTTACTTAAAACGCATTTTTAAAATGTTAATCTAAAACAAAAAAACAAACAAAATGATTTCAAAAAAAAATATATGAAATATTGATATTTTGAATTTAAAAAAAATTGGTATAACATTTGTCTAACGCCCCTCGTGTTGTTTCTTGTGCGATGTTAATAAAACCAATCTAAACAAACCAAACCTATAATATTACCCTTTGATTATAAGTACATAATGATCATAACGAGGTAATATTGGTAAAAAAAGAAATCTCTCTCTCACCCACGCTGAAAATATTATGTGGGTAGAATATATTTCTAATTGATTTAAATAATTTTATCAAGTTGCGTTCATTATAAAAATCGCCAAGGTAGAACTGATGCCTATGAATTCTTGCACGCGCGTTTTGAATTACCTTGAGCAACAAAAATGTCTGGAATGTTTTACAATTATTTACGCTTAGAAATTGTTCACTATCTCGATTACTATGGTAACGTCATGCTCTTACACGCACACCAAAAGATAAATGCAGAAATCCAAACGCATGAATCATTTCGTTTAACAATAAATGGACATTTAGCCCATTTTAACTAAGAAATCGCCTCCAGTGAAAATTCGATGTATTATTTTTAACAAAATTTAAATTAAAAGACAAAAAAAAAACTATCAAGATTCAATCTTTTAAGTTTACTGTTGGTGCTCGCAAAAGTGTATTTAAGAAGTTTTTTTCAAAAAATAATTAGCGCAGTTTTTCACGTAAAGGTTTAGACAAAAATATTTATTAAATCTATCAGAAAAACTGCTTTCACTAGCGAACTAAGAGAACGTTTTCGTCAATAATGACAAAAAATTAATATTAATTAATTTAGGAAATATTTTAAGACCAATTTTTGAAAAAAAAATCGTGATAAGATTTGTTCCAAATTTAAAAAAATAAATAAAACACATAAAAAATTAAAATAAAAACACAAAGCTTCGATAATGCTCGATTTTGATCACGAAAAATAATGTTGTGAAAGATAACTTCTTTTAGCTTTCAGAATAGAAAAGGTATTTTTAGCCATGGGTGATTAATTTAAAAATGGTTGCCTGGAGTAAGAGTGGTAAAGTTTCTAGTACAAAACACAGCTCCATTGCCCAGAAAAATTTCCCTAGAGTGAATCTTATACGATCGCATTTAATTTCAATTTAGACTCGAATCTTCAACTACGTTCGATCGTATTCTTAAGTGAAATACATGTTAGAGAGTCTACATTCCCTACCTTAATTCTGCAATCGAGTTAACAGTGTCAAACAGATGCAATAGATTTTCTGTACAACGACCTCTACTGGTGACGAAATGAAGTAGCAATATCAGACTCATTTTAATGAAGAACCTTTCTACGACTATACTGCCGAATTATATCCTTGAGTAAATGACGCTAAACCTTACCTTGAATCTTCTTTTTTTTTTATATAAAAATTCGGTTCTACATTATTTATGTTATGTTGGGAAAAAATAATTTCATTCCCTTTCTGCAACATCATTTTTCGTAATACCTTGTATTTTTTTTCATCTGCAGGGTTCCGATCCACGGCTGGCGACATGCCGTGGCAAACTCCAGAACCAGCGGGCTAAGCTCAATCAAGAGATCAACAAACAAATAATGATCAGAAATGGTGCGGAAAGACTTTACAAGTGAGTTTCTTTCCGTTTTTCGTATACATTTTAAATCAACTATCACTATGTGTTTTGGCCTAACAGGTGATCAAACAGCTCTGTAAGCAGCCACCTGTCCTGCTGTTGGTAAGATTTCGGTGAAGTTGCGAGAAATTGGGGTGACGTTCCCCTGTGGTTAATGAATCTGTATTCATATTTTTTCGAATAAATTGGTTTGTTATCCTTGATTTTTTTTTCGTGTGATGTGTCATATTTCTTTGCAAATTGCATGGCAAACCACCTTTGGCCGTGATGATACTTACTCAGTTAAAAACAAAACAAAAAAATAATAGATAAAATGCAACAGCATTTTATCTATTCCTTGGTAGATTTTTAAAATAAAGAAACATTGATTTTCCCAATGAATTCAATTTTTCCAACTAGCAATTTTCCAGATTATTTAGTTTTTCTCAATTTTTTTTGCCTTAACTATTTTCTGGAAATATAAATCTTTATGATGTATCTTTTGTGTATGATAAAAATATATAAGTAAAATAATCACAAATCTGAATATATATGTGTGTGCGAGCGAGCGATATATGAAGCTTATCCTCTTTCTTTTTAATTAAATATTCTTAATGCCAAGCCTTTTAAAATTATAATGATAAGTACTGTAATCCACCATTTTTAACTACTATACCTTCCTCTTTAGAATCGCAAGTGTTATATTTACTGGAAATATCCCTGACCCCATCTTAAACCGCTACAACAAAAAATTTCGGGGAAAACCCTTTTCCCTCCTTTGATATAAAAACATACACACTCATCTCGATCTAACGATTTTTTTTCTCCTAACACTTGTTGCATGAGCTACAGAACATCGTGCTCTGTACTTTGGTCATGGCTTCGACAATATTAGTTAGTTAAATGCTCCAAAATCATTGAATAAGCATCAAGATTAATTTCTATATATAATAACGGCTTTCCTCAAATCAGTGCCTCCAATAATATCTTCAAAATGTTACATACACACATATATATATATGATTTATCTTAAACTTAATTTAATTAAACAAAAATTTCCTGATACGATTCTATTTAATCCTTTTATTTATTCGATCAGGCGATTTCTAAATCTTTAAGGTCAGCGTTTCTCGCACTCTGAAGTTGTAGGGATAATCCCTACTAGACAATTCGTTGCCATATAAAATACCTAAAGATTCCTAAATCTAATACCACGTGATCTGGATAATTCTTTCATTAACTTCTCGAAGTGGGAAAAAGTTTCGCTCTCTTTTGATCTAGCTGCTGAGGCGAAAAGATGCCTGTTGCGTCCGCCGCCATTTTTCAGAAGCATTTGCCTCTCCTCTCGTGTCTAAAGTAAAATAAATGATTAAGCAGTGAATTTTTGTTTGTTTCTTTAATTATGACTGCAACTAAATAAATTTAAAATGTATCAAAATCTATATCAACAAATTAACTAAATATCACTCTCGATAATTCATCATATATAATGCGTAATTAAACATGGATCAAGCCAGCCTACTCAGAAAATTACTTTATAACAAAAATAGTTTTCAATAATAAATTTAAAAAAAACACCAACAATACATACACACTTAATTCTAAAAAACGCGTGGATAAAATGCGATCTGTACAGTGAATACGTTATATAGTTATTGTCTATAAACGTTACATATTACCAAAAACAAGGGGCCGTGGTAGCCTAGTGGCCATGGCTTCGGATTCGTGGACGGCGGTTTTCGCTCAGTCGCGGGTTCGATCGTTGACCGCCAAAGACCCGCCGTGTAGCCGGGGCTGATGCACGTTCTATCTGCTGGGGACTAAATTCCTCCCGTTGGTGTGGTGTGGATGTTAGGAGAGGGGGGCAGTTCAGGTTACGTCCTCGTCACTTGACCGAGGTTCAAAATTACGAGGTCCGTCGCCAATAGCCCTCGTGTCGCTCCTAATGCGACGTTAATGAAAACTAAATTACCAAAAACAAAACTGTGTAGGATGAAATAGAGTTTAGTCAGAAAAACAGAGTAACAAAGTAATGAAAACTCAACTATGTTAAGGTTTTAAATATATGTGTATTCAAATTTGATATATTTGTTCATTTATTCTAATACATCTGAGTAGATGAACTGTTTCCCAACATTGTTTGCGGGACTTGCTTTTCTTCTTTATCAACAACTTTGTTTCTTTTACTCTTCTGGCATTGCATGGCTTTTATATGACCTTTTTTTTTTATTCAGCTAAACTTATTTTCAAATCTCTTTGGAATTTTAGGGCGCGCTCTGACTCTTAATGTTTGAAAAACGATTTTTCTGACTTATACAAAGTTCAAGGTCCTCAGAAATAAAATATGCAGTTAATTGATGAATTTTGCCCTCATCCTCTTTTTGCGACTTGATTCTTTTAAAGAAACTGATTATCCTTATTAACTTGCAGTGTTAAATGTCAAATTATCTCTAAACAAATCATGTAGATATATGATGCACTAAAAGCAATTTTTAGATTATTCCTTTCACCCCTTCGTAAGCAAATAAATTTAAGTTTAGCCCTAATGTAAGTAGACAAATCAAAAGACCAGACGATGAAATTAAAAAAAAAGCAAAAAAAAAATGCGTGGCTAGAAAAAGTGACATCTGAACTCTTTGTTAAAGCCAATTTAAACTGGTTTTCTGGTCTTTGCGTATCAATTCGTCTAGAGTTATTTTTAGTTATTGAAAAAGTGTTCTACGTAATAAATTTTTCTTTGAGATGGCGCAACATAATATTAACATTAAAGTTTGTTGCTAATTAGGTAAATGTGCTGCATCAAAATGTTAGAGATGATTCTTGCAGTATATGGCTATAGCGCCTTTTCTTCAGTATTTAATTCTGCCGTCATTTTACCTAAATACAGCCAATAATTATTCGACTGCAATTGAAGATACGTAAGAGCAAGATAAAATACTTTAATTAGTAATCACTGAAGAATAGATAAGGTCACTTCTTTCTCAAATCCCACTTGACTCGTCAATTCTAGATTATGCTCTAATAATGGAATCTGAGCTTACCAAATCTCCCATTCTGATTCAAACACTTCTCGCTAACAGCTGATTCTTATTTTAACACTTCAACCGGAATTCAATGCAATCCAAAAAGTTTATTGAAATACTTCAACCCAACTGACACTTATCTATCAGTATGTTATTATCATCTAGCTTCCTTCATTTTTCTTTCAATTATATTTCATTTATATGTTATTATTTCTAATTCAATTCAATTCACTTTTTTTCTTCATTTAATTTAACTAATCATGTTTCATTTTGATTGGGAAAAAATTGTAATTTGTTTTCTATTCAACTTATTGTAAAGTTTCCGAGGTAAGAGAAGAGAAAATCGCGAATAGCTCAACGTCACAGGGTTATGCACCATTGTCAAGAACACAAGACGTACAATCGCATTTAATGTGGTGTGAAAGTGTTGAACATAAATTACCCATACATTTGTCTCTGAAAATTAAACAATTAATTAGCTTTTTTACAAGGAGGGGCTTTTTCGATAAGGAAAATTAGAAATAATCGGGCAATGGCCTCTTTTACACGATAATGTTGAGCCTAATGCAGAATTGTCTGCACAACAATATCTTGACAAGCCAGTTGCAGTTTTAGTGGCTGCTTTAGCTTAGTTGTCATGGTTGCGAACTCGCGGCTGGCTTTATTTTCGTCGAGTCGCGGATTCGAGTTCTGATTCCGCTTTAATAGACTAGCCGTGAAGCGAGGTTGATGCACGTTAATTATGTTGATGTTCTAGTCCTCTCTCTGGCATGGTGCGAAAGTTTGGAGATGGAGGTGCCAGCTCAGATGTCGTCCTCGTCACTTGACAGAGGTTCAAAATTTCGAGATCCGTCATCAAAAGCTCCTGTGTTGCTTCTAAGTGCGACATTAATAAGCAACCAAGCAATTTATGAATCAAATCAGTTCCGGAGATAAATCACCTAAATATTCTCTCGACTTATGGTTGGGTGATTCCCCTCTCCTCCCCCTGAAGCTTAAGATGGCCTTGAAAGAGCAAAGATTTGAAAACGTCTCTGATATTAAATCAAGTGTTGCGCTTATTTTGTGAAATCACTTCAAATGACAATAAATAATTATTCAACCACTAGAAGAAAAGTTGAAAAAATTATATGGACGCCTCTAGCGATTGTTTTGAAGGAGATAAACATATTAAGACGTTAGCATTTTTATTTATTTATAAAAGCTAGTCCTGTTAATTTATGAGTGATTCTCCGTTTGAAAATTAATATAATTAAAGAAAATAACTCAAATAATATTCACGCGGCTGTTCCGTGGAAAGTCGTTCTCGAGTATTCAGTGGAATACTTAATACTTCTGCTATGGAGAGAGTGAGTTCCGTATTTGAAAAAACATGATTTTCTTGGGAGAGTTTTGCTGTCCATGACTGAGAAATAACTAAAATTGCTTCCGCAAAAATGAAATAGATTTCTGTTTATCCCCCTCCTCCTTGGTAAGAGTTGCTTTAAATAATGCTTACATAGCAACAATTCTTTTGTATTTAATTTCTCTTCAATGAATGCTTCTCCACGTTTACTCTGATAGATGCTCTCCTCAAGGTTGCACCTGTCGACTCTTGCGTAATTTATGACGTGTTAAATTACAATACATTCATCTCCCACTCATTCTTTTTTTATGAACGCATACCACACGACTCGCAAACGTACAATGGGCGTTACACCACCCAGCTACATAAATTACAAAAAGATGAAAAATCACTCCCTTTGATTTTATTCTGTACACATAGGCGAGTCCAAAACTTTTGCTCATGATGGTGAGATGCTATACTTAACGATGCCATCATCGAAATAAATTAAATCTTAATTTTTTTATTAATGGCTTATAAAATGTATCTTCCAGCGAGATGTTTGAATTGTCTGTGATAAAACTACTTGTTTGTACTTGACATGGAAACGATTTTTCTGTCAGTTTATTTTGCATAAATACGATATTCTTTTGCACCTATTTGTTTCTGCTGTACAGCCCTGGTTCTTTTATATAGTTCCGACTCAAATTTTCCATGAAAGCTGATTTTTTCTCAAAGTAATCAATTTACTTTCATTCTATTTTTATGGAGTCGCTTTCGAAAATTCTTCTATCGTATGCGGGGGTCAGTTTCTTTAAACCACGTTTTAATGAACCTAATGCACAAAAATCCATTGGCGAATAAGAGTTTTTGTAATGATATACATTTTATTCCAGTTATGGATTCTTTTATTGTTATATAAGTGGCCGTTAATTTTTAAGTGTGATTCGATGGGCTTTGTCCATATGCAGAAGTAACAATGTCTTTCTTATATAAATTTCTAACAAATATAGTAGTACTTCCTAATAAGGAACATACATTTTGTCCTTTAAATCAGTGCTCCGCAACCGGTGTGCCGCGGCACACTGGTGTGTCATGAACCAGATACAGGTGTGCCGCGGTCATATACATTGTATTTGACATTTTACAATTTTTCATCATGCATTTAATACACAATGACAATTTTTTTTCATAATAATGTCTATTTTTCTAAATATACTATAGAATAATTATTATAACTAAATAATTATTCAATGGTCCCCTGGGGAGAACAGTTGAAAACTGCACAGTGTGTTGTGTAAACACCAAGGCCCACCAAATTAATCATAGATAAAGCAAAATGACCGTTATGCGCGTTATTGAAGACTCATGCGCATGTGTTATTTGCATTTGCGCGTGGTACATCGCGTTCACTCGTATGTCATTGTTGTCACTATTTTACAACACAAAGTTAAATAAACACATTCCTACCACTAACGATAATTATTATTAATTATCTTACTGAATTATGTATGGTTAACGTTCTTCGTATAAAAATTTTTAAGTTTTATACCCCTTTAAATATGGATAAATTTTTACGTCGGAAAGATTCGTCTTCACGTACAGATGATGAAGAACCCAACAAACATTTATTGTAAAATTTGTGTATCAATTAATACCTATATACTTTAGCTTTTGGTGTGCCGCGGAATTCTAGAAAGAATTTTGGTGCGTCGTAGGTGAGAAAAGGTTGCGGAGCACTGCTTTAAATGACTCAGGGACTTGCCTTCTTTAGGTAGGCATTATGACTCCGAGGCACTGTAAAGATCTTTTTTCCGTCCTACGGGGTTTACTGTCTTTGGTGAACATAGGTGACGCTCCCCTGGGCCTAGCGATCTTTCCGTATTTTCGACCTTCCTTCCTGTCGAACTTTTTATCTTTTTTACATTTTTCTTATCAAACGTCTAGACTACAGTTACATCTTGTTTGGCACAGCATTGCCACATCTGGCTCTTGCGACATTAAACTTCACATTCATTCCCTCACTTTGTTCCTTAATAGAAGTGTCCTTATTCAGAAGCGTCCCATACAAAAGGTACTATTATATTGGTTCAAAAATTTTCAACTGATAATAATTAAGAGTTTTATTTAAACATTAACTTTTTTTTTTTTTTTTTTTTTTTGTAAAGTTCTATCTCGGTCATGAATCTTTCAGAAAACTTTTCTTTTGCATGAAGTAGAAATGCGTACGATTATTTTCTTCTGTAGAAGAGTAAGAAATTACTCGCTTTCGGTTGCATTTATTTAAATAAACTTCATCTTTTGTCGAGACAAACTTCTATCTTCTCTAGGTAAATGATTTTCTTACAGCATTCTGCACTTAGCATTTTTTCCCCCTTTAATGTACCTCAGCAAAGGGCGTGAACTTAAAGCTTAAATATTTTTGTAATTTTATGAATCTTTATCTTAATTTTATTCATAGTTTGAGGTGACATTTCAGATCTCGTAACAATGGTTTTTTTTTGTGTAAGAGTACTTTCTTTCCAAACTTGGGACTTGTCCTTTTAATGCTGTGTGTGTTTTGAATAGTTTAGAGTAAGATCTTTCGGGAGTTTTCCTGCTTAAAAATTCAGTTAATTGTTGTTTTTCTTTTTAAATCAATATATTATGAATTCCATTCTTTGATGTAATGAAATTACGATTTTTATTGGGGCTTAAAATGAGTTGGTATTGTTACTATTCTTCCAAAAAATTACATTTATATAGCCTTCCAACCATCTGCCAAAATTATGAACCCGTTTTTGTCTTTTTTTAGGAGCCACATATTTTGTTGTCTTGTTAACATAACACTAAAGTAGCAAACGGTTCTTAATACAAATTTTTAACGAAAAAATCAAATCAGGAAAAAAAAAATTCTGAAATCGTTCTCCTAATGTGCAAATGATTTTCTGTCTACTCTATTGCTAATGGACAATTCCGCTTTTAAAGCAACAAGTTTACTTAAATTTTTGTCTTCCTGTAAATCACCGAGATTCTCATAGTGGACGTACCATGGTTTGTAGCAAACAACTGTGATAGACAAAAATGGTAAGAATAATTCAATTAAAAATCCACTATATTTTAGTTTGATAATCTCACTAGTAAAGAAATTGAATCAGAATTTTCTTAAAATTCCCTCTCTATATTCTTGTGAACCCCTTAGCAATTACTATTGAAAAGATTATTGTTCGATTATCGAATTAGAATTAGCTGTTTACCCTATTTTTTTGCAATATAAAAGAGTTTCAATACGTTAAATAAAAGTATTTTTAATTCTTTAATCTCAGCAGAAAAGGTCTTAAACCAATATAAACCAAAGCTTACTAATATATTAGAAGAAGAATTATATTTGTTCCACATATATTTGTTGAAAATTTCTCTTTTTCATTATTTTCTTTAAAAATCATTTGCTAAAGTGATACATTAAATTTGCTTGAATAAAATCCCTCGCTATTTTATAATAATTATTTCCGTAACTGTAATTTGAAAAGAAGAATCGATTTAAAATTGTAATTCCGACATTTAAGTTCTGTATTGAAAAAATGTGATACAACTGATGAGAGGAAAGAGCAGGCTTTCCTTCTCGGCCGATAATCTACAATAGAGAATTTTCTTACAATTTATCGAATACATTTTTCGTAAGTCACTGAGCTAACATAAAAAAGGATTAAAAATAACACTGGAAAGGAATGTTAATAGTTTAATTAAATTTTCTGGATTGTCATTTTAAATTTTGAATAGTTTTGAATAGTAAAATATTATATTTTACTTACATACAAGGTAAAAGAAAATATTTCATATATTGAAGAATGTAAAAATATTTGGCAAATGATCAATTCGGGGGTCTAAAACTCTTCCAGTAAAAGAAAAAAAAAATGAAAGTGCACTAATAAAATTTTTATAAATTAATTTCGTATTTAAAACATTTTAATAACTGCCCATCATAATCAAATTTTCACTTTTAAAGGAGTTCCCCTTCCCTCAAACATTTTTTTTTATTGCTTTAGAAATAGGTATGCTTTTCTTTCGATGTAAAATTGTTCTATTCTCAGTGCACATATATGCTTTAATTAAAGTTTTTTTTTCTTTGATTTGCAATTAATGTTTACGGAATATTTTTAATTAAATAATCTTCATAGTTTTATAGCTTATTCCACATCTGGGTCAAAAACCGAAATTATCTTATGATTTTCAGTGTTATCGGAATCTGAACTTGTGGATTACTGAAAATATGAAAAGATTGCTGTAATTGATTCATTTTTTTTCTCAATAATTCATATAAACTCCGTACACTCCAAAGGCTAATAAACAATATACCTCTTGATGGAAAGACAGAAAAATAAAAGACTAAGAAATGACTCATCGTAAACAAAAGAAAAAATTGCCGTCTTATTATCCGACACTTTGAAGCATGTAGCGTTGCTTTTCTTGAAAAATGCACAAACTCCATAAATCTTCTCACTTTAAACCGTTTCAGATTACAGTAGTTACATCAGCGTAAATCACAAAAGGCGAACCCATTTCCTACAACAGAAAAATTGAAAGATTGTTATTTACCATGTACCCAATAAATCTATCGTTTCGTTTGTTCTTATACGAGGGACTTGCATTGTTGTATTGAACCGTAAAAATCGATAATAATTGAAAAATCATTCCCCTTGTGTCATTCCGAACCCATTGACCTAAAAGCGCTGTCTTGCCGAAACAAAAAATCGAAAGGGACAGCGGTTTCTGTCTTAAATAACAGCACTTTCGTTCTTGCATAAAAAAATAAATACTGGCTCCGAAATAGTCATAAAAAAAACAGGTGTCATCGGTTCAGTTGCTCCTTGATACTGCGGTGCACGCATAAAATATGTGGTAGTGGGCTATTAAGATTCGGTCATCCGCAAAATAAAACGTTTTCTACTGAGAGAAGGAACAGTTGATTGAGTTGTGCGGTGGAATTTAGAGGTACGCATTAGTATGTAGCAGAAGAGGATGAAAGTGGGTTTACCATAGTTTTTATTAATACAGTTCAGCAATTTTTATTAATATTTAACGGAATAATTCTTGATTTAAAAATGCTTCAACGGCCGTGACTTGTCAATTTGTTACCCAATTTCCACATTTCTTATGGTACATGAAAGCTACTTTTTTTCCCCTTTATATAATGCACTATTCGATTTTCGACACAGTCTCTATTTCTTTCCATGGGCTTGCGCCGACGCGTGATCTGTCGGGTACACCTGTTGAAGAAGAATTCCGATGGTTGCTGTCGACACTTGGCTTTAATGACAGTTTTCACCTCGTCGTTTGACCAAAGTGTTGTCTCTTAATGAGATTTTTCACTTTTGAGATGAGAGAAAAGTCACGTCAAGACTGGATTGGCTATCCGAAATTTTAATGACGCCTTGCTGCTTCAATCTCAACTCCATGAGGAGTCTGAGCATATCAGCAACTCCTGAAAATAAAAGAAACAAATGCATTACATAAATATTAAGAAGTAGATTTAGGATGCAATAAGAATTTTGAAAATTGAGTTGCGAATAAAAAAAAACTATGGTCGTAGAGGCATTACTTTTCAAACAAGACTAGAAAATGTCAATTTATTAGTTGTTTATATTTATATGTACTTGAATTGGACGACAGATAATGTTTCTAAGGCAAGGTGGTGATGTCATTGTGTATTTCCATCAGTTAAATGGCTCCAAAACAAATTTTACACTGTTTCACAGGTTAGTTTTGATTTGACAGCTAAACCAAAATTTGGTTGATGATCCCTCGAGCTGTCGTCATCATTCTGCGTCGAGTTGACACTCAATGAGTCCTGGATTCATCATTACACACCCTTTGCAAAGCAGCAATCAAAACAATGGGTTGCTTTCTATTGAATCTGCCAAAGAAAGCGAGAACGATCGGAAAAGTAATGGCAACTAATTTTTTGGGGGTGCGAAGGACATCAAACAAATTTATTTGTTAGAAAAAAAGGGGAAATGATCTCAGAACAATACTATGATCAGCTTTGCCCCATTCCCGTTCCTAATACTTAAATTTTCCATTGCTCACTCGGTTTCTTTTTGAACCGCACTCGTGTGTGTCTATGTGTGTGAGCCTAAAACAAACTACTATTCATTAATTGCGATTATATATCCTTTGCTATTCGCAAAAACCAAGAATAACTCAGTCTTAGTTCTATTTATACGGAACTCGTTATCTGATGGATTGTTCATTCAGTCACAAATAATTATACGCAGGAACAGATCTTCTGAGAAAATTGTCTGCCTATGTTGATCCTATCAAAGACTCCCACAGAGATGCGATAAACAAACTCAGAAAATTTCGGTCCCTTGATGTCTTCTCGGGTGTTTGTGTTCTTAATGAACCGTGATAAGACTGGGAACGGTTCTCCTTACTCTACTTTGAACCGATTCCGTTTACTTGGAACGTGATGCCTTTTCGGCAACCCGGTCGGTGAAGCATGCCTAACCAGGGTGCATATTACTGTCCCGTGAATAGACAATTTATTCTCGACTGAGCTACTAACTGTCTGCATGGCTGGAATTTTATGTGCTTTTAAAAGGAGGGAGAGGGTTACAGGAGTTAGGCATTCATTTGCTAAGCAGTGTGGAGTGGTTAGTGAACAAATCCGTACATTGGAATGGAGAACCTGGCTCAGGACTATTTTTTGATCATCTTATATTGTTTATAACATTTCATTTTTAACATGTCGAAATAAATTATAGGCTACACTGTAAAGGTTTCTCATGCACATTTCCATTTAACTTTACTACTTTTTTTTGAGTTGAGAGCCTCACCTTATAAAGGAACTGTGACTTATGTAAATTAGCATTCCTATACTATAAGGATAGTGAATCAGATAGAGAGATTATAGGTATTAGAGAGGGATAATAGGAGAAGAACAATTAGCGAGATTGATGAGCACATTATATAGGTACTAACGAGTGAGATGATATGACTAAGAGTGTTTAATATCTGATCCCATGGAAACAACCCCGGCCGTGAATACGCGACCATGGCTACTAGGCCACCGCGGCCACATAAAGAGGCAGGGAGTATTAGGAAGTGCTACGGAATGGTCCGCTTTTGACACTTTCTGAGAAAATTTGGACAAAGTAAAAGTTGCCAGTTTACACCAACTTTACTGCAGTTTGATTTTAATACTAGTTTACAATTTATTTATTTATTTATTTATTTTTTTTTGAACAATATAATTTTAATCAAAGAAATAATATTACACATGTGTTATAGTATTTCTAGAAATCAAAAAATGACGCTGTGATAATTTGATTTAAGAAGTATAGCTTGTTTAAAATAAATACGAATAAATTATTACTTGCCAAAATATCCAACCAGAGAGTAATGTGGTCTCCCTCAACGGCTAGACGCTGTGCACAGCATTACGTTTTGCGCATATTTCCGCTAAATGATTTTTTAATTAAAAGAAACGGAAAGAAAAAAAATTAAGTGACAAGCCGAACAGGATTTATACAAATGTTTTGTTTATAATTCTTAGTTATGGACGGCTGAAATGGTTCGAAAAATTTAATTTTTTCTTCCATAACTAGGGGATTGCCCTCCCATTCTCTGCCACTGTCTGCTAATACGTGTTTTTTATTCATTTAATTTTACGCACTTCTGCACACGCAAAAGAGAGAGAGAGAGAGAGAGAAATACATTGAAGTGCAGCCTGTTCAGTTTATTTATTTTTAAAATCATAGTTAAATTCTCATTGAATCTTGTTCCTGGTTGTCATCAGCAGTTCGGCATTTTCTACGAATTCGAGCGCAAGCAACAGTGAACGCGTTTCGATGTTGTTCGCAAACGCCTGTGCCGTTAAAAGGCGTTCACATACAATTGATGAACCGCAACCCTTTTCCCTTTTATGTCTCGTTTTGTTGCGGTAATGGTAATGAAGCGTGGTCAGGTTTCGCGCTTAATGGTCTGTTCACGTTTAAGATGTTGTTTTAAACCACGCTCAGAACGCTTCGTTCTGTTGATTTTCAAATTGGAACGTTCTTTAGTTTTCACTCAGTTTTCTTAAATTAGAGTAACAATTAAGTGGGTGGCAGTTTTTCTTTTCTTTTATATATAAGTTTGTGTTCAGAATAAAATTTCTATCTGCACCTAACTCTTTTTTTTACAGGGTAAATACACTTCCCTTGAAAAACCGTGCAATAAAGATACAATTTGTGTAGTATATAAAGGAGGTTGATCTTCGTATTTTTCGAAAACCGTAAAAGATTGCAAGTTCCCAAATGCATTTCCTTTTAATTAACCTAAGGCGTTATTTATTTATTTTGTTTGATATGAGAACCTCGCCTTGTGAAAGAACCGTGATATATGTAAATTATCTTTATTATATAAGAGGGGTACTGAACAGGAGTGGAGGGAGAGAGAGAAATTAAAGAGATTCATACAGACACAATATTAGTTTGATAACAATAAAAGGCGATATGTATCGAGATTGTCTATTCACCTCGAACACCATTCGTCTATTTGACTTGAATCGGATTTAGTTATCTAGAATCATCTGCTTAGAGTTGCCAATATAATTATGTAGAATTCTTTATTTATGTTATAACATTTGGTTAGGAACGCAATTAGTTAGCCTCTACACACTAATTTGTTCTGATATTACTCAATGAAGATTAAATACACTTATCAAAGATGGTTGACTAATTATTATTGCGTCACTATGTCTCTGAATGATTAAAAAAGACAATTCGTTTCAAGACGGGAAAAAGAGCAATTTAATTCGAAGACTAAGTAAAAATGCATTGAAAACTTAATTGTGTAAGCTTTTAGATGTATATGTAATGATTTCACTTGAACTTAATTTAATTTTCTGATTTTTCACTATACTTTAGCTACCATAGTTGGAAGTTCATCTTATTTTCTGATACAAATCCATTTATGATCGCATGCTATAAATTTACATGAATTAGCATTATCCCACGGTTTCAAATCGGTAGGGATAATCCCTACTAGACTTTTTGTCTGCAAATAAAATATCTAAAGATCTCTCCCTTTAATATCACGTGATCTGAATAAATCATTGCATATAAATTCCTAGTAGGGAAAAGTTTCTGGCTCTTCTGATTTAGCTATGGAAGGGAGTGGACACATGCTGCGTTCCATCTAACGTTATCACTGTGTAATTTGAGCTCTCGTATTATATTAATAAATTCATAAAGTCCTGCAATACTTAAAGTTTCTATAGTGCAATGACTGAAGTAAAATAGTTACAAATTAATTAAAAAATTTATTTTCGTTAATTCTTTATATATATATATATATATATATATATATATATACACATTTGTATCAAATTCATACATGTTTCGGTTAATAATTAAAATACAATTCGGAACACGCATACTTATTGCTTAAACAAAGAATAAAAATCGGTACTAGATATAATATTAAAATTATTCCTCGCTACTTGTTGACAATAAATGCATTTGTTTACGACGAAATGTATCAAAACCAAGGCTCTTACCCAAAAAAACCTGCCACTTTCGCTAAGTTTCATTTCAAAAAGATTTTCGTCTGGTTATGAGGTTTTCAGTTAATAAACAGCTTTCCGAACTTTTTAAGAAATTGACCTTTTTATCAAAAAAATCTGATTGTTTTTTCCTCTCTCTCTTAGTTATGCAAGTTCTTTATGTATATTTACACACCTTTATGAAATGGTAAATTGATCAGTTATCCTAAATCGTGTAGGAGTAACTCAGGAGGAGTAAAGTCGGGTGTCTCCTCTCTTTTGTAACAAGGAAAAGATATCGTTCTCTAAGATAACTGAGACGCCTTCAAATGAAAAAGGAGCTCAATTTATGCTAAGTTTAAATAAACACCACGCTTTTAAATTAAAAGCAGTGGAAGTCATACCTTAACATTAAGATTCTTGTATATATTAAGCAAAGAGAATCCCATTTATATACATAAGTAAATATGTAAAACCAACTGATAATTCCTTAAAGTATTTACATTTGTGAGTCACGTACTTGCCGTTAGGTTCAGCTTGCATAAACTTTAAAAATTTGAAGAGAGCTTATAAACATAACTTACTATACACTGAGCATAATAATAATTTTAAAAATTAAATTTAATAATTTTTCAAATTTTAATTTTATGTTACAGATTTTCATAATTTTATACAAATATTGTGTCCTATCTAAAATGTGTGAGTATTTATTAGAAAAGAAACACGTTGATATTCTATGGGAAATATCCTCATATAATTATGTAGAAAAAAAATCAGCACTGCGGATTGAATAAATTTTAAGAAAAGTGTTGCAAAATCCTAAAAAAATCACAATTTAAAAAAAAAACGCAAGCGAAGATGTTTTTCTCTATGGCCTGGCAAGTGTGTTTGCAATTTTAAAATTCAATTTTCATGCGTTCTATTTATCAAATTATCATAAAAGAGAAATATACGGACTCAGCGAAACGTCCTCTATTTTTAAATACAAAATCAAAAATTTAAAAAGTAAATTTTGAAGAATTTTAACGTTTCAGTTCTCTTAAAGCTTTCTGCGGTTTTGAGGTTGTAATAATTTCATTGTCCATACATGTGTTTTACGCATCTTTCATTTCTGTGAACACGGACATTTATAACAATCCCTGGTATCACTTCCTTTTTTTTTTTTTTTTTTTTTTTTTTTTCTTGCAGAATAACGTGCTTTGTTAAATATTTTCCTTCTCCCTAGTTTTTAAATAAACACAACGATCGATTAATAGAAAAGTTCTTAAAAAGCTTTTTAGGAATTCTGTATTTTAAAGAGTCAGGTAGTCTTTCTAGTTTATTAAGTATGAACAGATTCAAGTTTAAGGTATCTGTGTGTTGAGGAAAGCAGATGTCCGATCACAAAAATTCGAGGGGGGAAAATCCAAAACTGAAATAATTGGGGAAGTGAAACGGAATTCTAAAGCATATATCCCTTCAACCAACCTTTTAGAACTTTGCTATGACGTTATTTGAATTGAAAATGCTCTGCTTGTGAATGGACCGGGATTTATATGAGAGTAAATTAGCCTTGATATTTTGAAGTGTAATATGTAAGACTGATCGGATTGCATTTAAAAGCTGCGAAGAGTTGTTGAGAAAGAGAGAGATCTGTATATTTGAACAACAAGATCAGACGTGTCCTCACGCTGAGAAGAAAGAGCCTTGTAGCATTCGATGTTTGGTGATAAGTTATCATCTGAGAATTGATATTTAATCGGATCCAGCTTACAATTTTTTTGCTGACTCGGTTCCAGTTTTCTATTTGTAATATTTGTAAATTTTTACTGTGTCAATCTGCAGAAGTGGTAGTGAGAAAGGTCCAACTCCACGGTCGTAATACCCATATTGATTTTCAATTGTTCTTAAAAGCAGAATAAAGTTAAGTTAAGAATCTGACTGTCTGATTACTTAGAATTTTTTACTTGGTGAATGAATTTAATGTGAATTAATGTGGATCAAACAATGTGCTGTGAATCCAGGGTGTCACAAGGGTAACGGGTCTTCTTGAATAATGAGTTCAGCCCTTAAAAAGATCGGAAGATTTTCTCTCCGACTTGTTCAACACCGACACCGAGTATATCATGGCTTCAAAGGCTTTTCGTTGGTGTGCTGTGGATGCAGAAAGTAATGAGAATTTAGTTCGACTTGTGCATATCATGCTGTTTCAATATTCTGTGAGTGGATCAAAAAGTACCTGTTTTTAACGATGAAGGACGTTGTTAAGGTAACCATTGTGTGCTGTCATCTTTTAAAAGCCGTCAAAACAAATTTGACACTGATTCATAGGTTATTTTGATTGTTCCCCGTCGAGTTGTTGTCATCCTTTTATATCAAATTGTCACCATGGATGAGATCTGGATTCATGATTCAGCATCAGAAACCAAACAAGAGTCAAACGAAGGGTTGCTTCGCGTGAATCTGCTCCAAGATGACGAAGTAGGCTGGAAAAGTTATGGTGATGACTTTTTGGGAATGCGAACGGCGTCCTTCTCATGGATTTCTTATTAAAAGGTGGGGAGAGTCACTGAATAAAACCACAATTATTTACCCGCATTCCATTTCTAATTTCCCTATCCTAATTCGGGTACTTCTTAATTCGCCCTCATACATAGTTTATCGGCTGTGTTAAGCTGGAATTTAAATATGAATGAAATAAACAACCGGAAAGTTTAAAAAAAAAAAACAATATCACAACGGAAAAAAGAATACTATGCATTTGTTAGAACGAGCACTTAATGACCATTCTTCCACAGTGTTCAGAAAACTTCTCATTTAATGAAAACGGCTTCCAAAAGCCTTTAAATATATCATCAAAAACTGATAAACACTCCTTCCACTTTGTCAACAGAGAAATAGGAAGGAGTAGCTTAAAATGATTTCTTGACAGTGTAATTATAAGGATTCAGCCTGTTCGAAATTGCCTTTAGTGTTTCGAAATAGAAATGGACGAAAATTGCAAGCATAAAAAAAGAAATAACTCCTTTATAATGATATGGAACGAGATTCTCGAATTAAACCACGAATGAGAACTAAATTTTGCATTTATCCAGCCTGCCATTTTTGCGTCTTATGCCTGCCACAATTTTGTGGGGATAATGTAAATATGAATTCTGTTTTAGCGTAAGGTCATCGTCTACTCAGTCACGAATCGTCTGAAGGGGGAAAAAAATCACCTTAAAGACGCTACTGACCTCTTAACTGTAACCTCGATGTCTTTTGATTGTTTCGCTTCGCGACGGCGGACAATGACAAGAACGTTTCATCTGCAATACACGTTTTGCAGGTAATGCTTTTTTTTTTTGTTTCAATGTAAAACTACGACACTTTTCTGTGAAATGATTTGTGGTTATTTATACGCACTGTGTCCATCCAGACTCTTGAAATTTCCTTTTGTAATTGCTTAACCAATAACAATAATGTTGCCTTTTGTACGAGCAAAGAAATGTCTCGGTTAGGGAAAGTACATCTACGAAACTTGACGAATTTTGTTTTGAAAGAAAAAGAAATTATGCATCGTTAATAATACAGTATTTCCTCTACAGTCTTACACTGTACCTGCAGAAAAGCGTTATTATTGGTGCTTCAGTATTTAAAATAGCTGCAATTGCAAGTGTGTCACGAGGAGCTGTGTCTAATATTATGTTTATATATCAAACAGAACAACGTGTTACTTTTATTCATGGTAACTATGGAGGGACTGGAATCAGAGGGCAGTGGCAAGAATTTGGTGAATGATTTCATCATAATTAGAGAAATAGAAGACATTTTACTGGAAGAAAGCTATAAAATTCTTTGAGAGTATCTATGTTCATCTATTCAATGTCGAATTGCTGCTGTCTATAGTGCTCTTGATGGACCAACAACATAGAAATAAAAATAATATTTCAGATTCCAAGAGCTTCCATATTGTTTTATCTACCACCTGTAGCATCCATTTAAAATACTTGTGTGACTCTCCTATTTTAATAACTTAACTAAAAATTACTTAACAAATTATTTTCTTATGAATATATATCTGAAATTTCTTCTCGCAAAATCGTTTTCATTTTGCTCCTTTAAAATTTGAATTATTTCGTTGTAAACCTTTCCTAACTTAAAAATTTTTTTTTGAAATTATTTCGTGACTCTTCGATATTGAAAACAATGACAGAAATTTTAAAAAACGCTTAAAACTACTTGTAAACAATATAATAGAATTATCCAAATAGTTTACTCTTTAAAGCATGTGTCGCAAAAATTTGAAGGAAAAAAAATACGAACTCCAAAACATGTATGCATTCAAAAAAATATGTATACTTATTTATCCTCATTGGAAATGTGTGTGTTGACACTATTTGTAAAACACATTTTTTCCGTGGAACCTTTGTGTCGCTTACATCTCCACCCACCCTCCTTACTTACTCCTCCGGTCATTGGTCCAGGTCATTGACCTGGGGACTAAAACCCTCTCAAGGGGGTAGGGGGAATGAAATAAGATTAAGTTACAAAAAGGCAATGCAGAATATCCGTTATGAAAGGGAAGGAGAAGAGTATTTTTTTAAAATCTTTCTAACGTATATGGAGAATCACAAAAAAAAAGTTATATTTTTCTTGCAGCTCTGTAAAAACAGTAACACGTGAATATTTTTAATTGCACATAACTTAACTTAATTATTCCTCTTCTAATCGACATAAATATTGACAATATTTTTTCCGGTTATTGCTTATCCATTAAGTAAACAACTTTCTCTGTTATATATTTACTCGTATGTGTGACTTGTATATCTGTCTGCCATTAAATATATCTGCATGCATCAAAACAAAGTTTAGATTGAGAGTAGAGCCATTTAAATATTATATTCATTTGACGTTTTTACTTTAATTTTGTTTTGTCGCTGTTGTGTAATGCAGCACCAGTTCAAATGAAACACATTTTAAAAATCCATTTCTTTAAGAGCGTGGTTCTCAATTCCATGGCCCGCGGTACTCAGTGAAGTCACTTTAAAATGTTCAGTGAAACACGCGATTAAAAATGAAAATCTATACAATGTAAAATAGTTTTTTTATGCGATTGTAATCAGCAAACGTGATTGACAATTTGTAACGCCTCAGCATTATTTCCTTCTGCTGTCATTATTAAAGTTATTTAATGCAGTCGCGAATCAATAGCGAAATGAATAGAAAGTCATAAAGGTTATGAAAACCAAGTTATATATTATTCAGATCTACGAATATTTAAATCCCTATCCCGTTATGAGTATAGACATTCCTTATACGCGTCAGAACCTGACTTGAATAAAATAACTAAGTACTTATCTGATCTGAAGCAATCGGGTTCGAATCATTTGTAAATTTAGAGACGAGAGTCCGATTCACTGACCCCATACAGAATCTTTCCTGATTGTAACTTAATAACTTCTACATGAGTTACGTTTCATATATTTTTTGGGAGAGATTTTTAATTCAAACAATATCAATTTAAAATCCCTAAATGTTAGTTGAGGAAAATACCGTGATAGAGACCCCGCTATGTATAAATAGATATTCAGATACTCTAAGCAACAAGATTCGATCTAAAAAGTTGCCGTAAAAGGATTTGTATTTCAGCTTTAAACTGATCGATCCTCCGTTTTGTTCGATTTGTAGAGTAGCATAGACAACCGAACATTTCATTTTAATGTTTTGTGTTGATTGCTTATTTGAAGCGCTTAACCTTCCTGGGCCTATATGTCCAAAGTAGAAAATTCGAGTCTACCGTGCTTTCATTCTGCAGTGCTTAGTACAATAAGATTTTCTCAATGTTTTAATTGGTAAAAATGCAAAAATTAAAGAGAACCCGTTTTATTTATTTAAGTTTGAGTTTCAATATTTAAAATCTGAGTATGAAAAGTTAACAAACGTGAATTTTCAGCTTCAGAAGTTCTTTTTGCGGGTGAAGGAGCTCAAGTTAAAAAAAAATCGATTCAAAATACTCAGAACAAAGAGAATTTTTTTTTTTTATCAATGATCATGCCTTTCGATTGTAAGAAGAGAGCCCCATTATAAATTAAACTTTTTAGTTATATGCGCTGTATCGTAAACTTAATGCACACCTAATTGCTCCCAAAAAAAGGACGCCATTTGCGAGCTCGAGCTATAGAAAAACAAGCAAGTTAAGCCTTAATTATAGGATTTATTAAATTATTTATGTGATATTGAAACTATAGTGTTTTTAAAATGATAATTTCCAAAATTATTTTTTAATTTAAATGGAAGGAGTTAGCATTTACCGTAATAATATTGTATTTTTGTAGGTCCATAGATAAAACAAGAACCGCTGATATCTAAAGGTAACAAAATTAAAAAGATTTATATAAAAAACAAAATTCTCCTTATTTCCGAGAAATTTTAATGGGCGTGAAAAAACTTAGGGAGATTAAATTCTCAAAATGATGTATTCGAAGAAAGCTTGAAATGTATTCTTTTTTATACATTTCTTATTGATTTCAAAACTTTTGTTTCTGATTAACTTTTGTTCGTATAAATATTGTAGTCGCTTAAAATGTAATCTATGCCTTTCTGAAGTGTGGTTTCATTTGAGTTATATGTATTTCTAAAAATTATTGTATTTTGTAAATATATGTTTATGCAACCTTTGTTTTAAGTTTTTGTACATGTTTGATACGCTGTAACTAAAGATTTTGATTGCATTTCGTGTTATTTCCACATTTTGAAAAAATAAACAAACACAAAAAAAGATTTTTTTTTTCCTCAAACAGATCATCCATTTCTATAAGTTTCTAGATAGTATTTCATGAAGAATAGTCTGTTTAATAGATTTTTAACTTATTCAACTACAATATATCAAGAAATTGAAGGAAAACTAAAAGCTTTTTCGACATGCTGTAGTATTTGAAATTATTATTTCTCCTTAAAAAAAATTAAATGATCTGTATTCAATTTCTGTTATTTTTATAAGTGCATTGCTTACAAGTATTAAGTAATGGTAAATTTTTCATCGCTTTTCATGGGTTTTTTTTTTGTATCGCATAAACATAGAATTCATTCAGTGGAGGTTTTCCGTTCCGTTTTTATTAGCGAAAGAAGTATTTTTTTTTCTCTCCCCCTCTACCTCCTTCTACTTGAAAAATTGGCAAAGCGAGTGCTTCAATTTCAGAGAGTTTCAAATTTAAAAATTAGTTTATTGAACTTTCGCTTAGAACTTTCATTTTATGCTCGAAAAGTACAGTCAATAACATGGACCGACTGGGGCTCAAGGTCGTCCTGATTAAACAAAAAAAAAAGCGATAAAATGAATCCACTGTACAATAAAAAGAACATACATTTCGTAATAAAGCTAAGCAAAGTGATAAATAATTGCACAAGAAAGAATTCAAATCATTACATTTCTTGAATGGTATGTTTAGTTCGAAAAAGCAGGACAGTTCATGTTCGTCTTTGCTGACCACACTTGACATGGTCCTTGGTTTGAAGAAACGCCTTCTGACCTTTCGTTGTCTTCATACAGCGTCAATTTCTTGAAAAATTAACATGCCTTAAATCTTAATACCCAGGCATGGTTTCACCGTTGTTGTTTTCAACACACATTATCACAAAATTCAAGTCGTGACGTCATCCGAACAAAGGAATGACATGAATTCCACAAAATAAGAAGTAAGATTTTGATTTGATTGTTGACATTGCATTGGGAAGTAACACGATGGTTATTGGCGACGGAACTTGGAATTTTGAATCTAGGTCAAGTGAAAGAGGCCAACAACTGAGCTTGAACCTCCCTCACCAAACTTCTACACCATACCAAAGGGAGGACTTGGAACCTCGATCAGATTTAATGTGCATCAGCTCCGTTACACGGCGAATCCTGGTGGCATCCGGACTACAAACCTCGAAGAAAAGCGGCCACGAGTCCGCTACCATGACCACCAGGCTACCGCGGCCACTTGAAAATTAATAATTATAACATCACAGCCACTTTTCATGGTACAAAACTGCAGTCTACAGTCTTAAACTGCCAACTCAACTTTTTATTTGCGTTTACTGATTATAGTTATTTTTAAAGTTGTCCGGATTTATGAGGGTTTCTGTATTTTAATTTGATTGCTAGAAAACGTCAAAAAAAAAAAAAACACGTATGATGTAATCAGTTTCTAGAATTATAGATTGTAGAATACCCCTCAAATGGTTTGAAACAGTTTCCTCTTAACATATTGCTTTATTTGTTTCAAGTCCTGCAAGTTCGGGGGCAGTAAAAAGAAACTGTTCTCTTGAGCAAGACCTTTTATCTTTTTGAGGAAACATTGTTCTCTACAATTGCATCTCTACTTACGCAATAGATAATTTCGCTTCCGAGAATTTTGCAATTGCTAAAGGTGTATTAATAGAATTCAAGGAACAAAAGAAGATAAAAATCAATAAATATTGGACTCTTAATATCTTTTCTGAAAAGCATATTAGTAATTCTTTACTAATAAACATTATTAAAATGAGTGTTTTCTTCAGATTTCTTATATATAGTGTAATTATTCAGGATTTGTAGGCATCTGAATTGTTTAGTAACTCAAGTTCTGCTCTCTACTGCAAACTTTTCAAATAAACGTAATGAAAAAAAAAAAAAAAAAAAAAAATTTTTAATGAAATTTGTTTTAATCGATAAATTTTTTTCTACATTGTATGGCTTAATTAAGCTTTGGAAATGAGTTCGAACATATGGTAAAATAAATAAATGGTAGTTGGAAAACAATCTAAACGTTTGAAATAGTTTATATGTAATTCATTTCTTTAGAAACAAATAAAAACCACTGAAAACTTTAAAGTAACTACAACCAAGTTTTCATGTTGTGTAAAAAATCTTTTATTGAAAAATAATAGGTAATTCATGTTCCCTTTCATTTATCCATTAAAAT
Organism: Nephila pilipes; assembly: GCA_019974015.1. Taxonomy (NCBI): domain Eukaryota; kingdom Metazoa; phylum Arthropoda; class Arachnida; order Araneae; family Nephilidae; genus Nephila; species Nephila pilipes. Next base: position 2,488,907 of record BMAW01049666.1, on the reverse strand, counting down.
AAATATTTAGTTAAATAACTGTTTAAAAAAGACAAAAATTGAACACATTTTGTTTATAGTAACTTTTGCTGTAATGTCTGAATGTTATAAAATCACATTATCATCCTTAATTCTTGAGATGGGTGAGTGATACTTCTAAGCTCTGACCCGTTTTATTTTAATTAAGTATTAAAAAACATTAAAAAATGTTTCATTATCTCCCTGAAAAAAAATTGATATCTTAGTTCGCCGTTCATATAATTTCTAAAACGTATTTCATTTGGGAATTATCAGTTTAAACAGAGTTGCTAAGTAATACCGATATCGTTTTCTAAGTGGATTTTAATATGAATTCTCAAGAATTTCATTTAAAACAAAGCCTGGAAATTTTATAATATACTAATTTATCCAAATACCATTTTTGATCATTATTATTATTATACATTTCATTCTCACCAGCATCTATTGAGAAGCCAAAAATAAATGGATAACAGAATGGTCATATTTCCACATGTGTGAAAAATATGAATTAGAATACGTCTTCTTTAATTCCGAATCTCGACTCAAAATAAATCCAGTCATTAAAGGTAATATTGATAGTTTCAATTTGGATGAGAATATTAAAAAAAATCATTTTTTGTTTATCATGACACGAAACCTTTTAGAACAATAGATTCAGAAACGTAACTACCAATTATATGAATACTTACTTTTAATTATGAAAAAAATGAAGCATACGTAAAGGTTTTTCGAAAATCCCCTTCTCTCTCTTTCTAAATAATTATTGAATTTTTTTTAAAGTTTATTTTTTTGTACTAATAAAATAATGTCGATAAAAGTTTATTTTATATTAAAAATTCATTTACATGCTTAATTCATCTCCTATAAAGGTTTTGTTTATCATAAACCAGCTCATTCAAATATTTGCATTTTTCTTATTGGGAAAACTTTTTCCGACAGCAATAGTAGAATTTTTTCGTGCTGCCATCTATGAGATAGTTTTAATAACAGAAATGGGATACTTGTTTTTGTATGAAAAAATTTGATTGCAAAACAGTTTTCATAAGTATCCAGATTAAAATTATGTGTTCTAAATATTATCAACTATTTCAAATTAGATTAATACACCTTTCACACTGATTCGGAAAATAATGTGCAAAACAGAAAGCTAATGTGATATTTTTTTGCTACTGTAAATAATATATTTTAGTTCTGGTTCGTTTACTATTTGTTATAATTTAAAATTATTTTCTTCTTTCACCGTGATTTAAAAAAATCTGAGATTTCTACTTTATATATATTTTACAGCGTAAAATTCATCATTTTTTTTTTTATATAAAAATTTAAATTATTAAATGGTTTTCCTCTCCCCAAAATATGCAGTTTATATTAAATTATGGAGTATTGGAATGACTATGTGCAATTTATTTTAATTAGAATACTGGTAATATTTTTCATTTGTATCATAATTAAATGTTTCTGGTTTTAAAAATTCATGCATTATGCTTAATATAACATTTTTTTTTTTAGAATTATGTTAACATACTGAAATTTGTCTTCCTTTATGAATAAGTTTCAACAAGAATATATCATATTCTAATTCTGTATTCAAATCTGTATAATTTGATTATTGCATTTTTTGGGATGGCATATGTAACAAATTTCACTTAGCAGAATGTAATCAGGTTAAGTGATGGGTGTGTGTGTGTTTTCCTTTACAAATGGGGAAATATGAATAGCTATTAAAATACAAAGCTAAAAAAATTATAAAAAAAGATTTTAAAGATAAAAAGATTTTAGTTAAAAGATTTCTGCCATGCTTAACATAAAAACAGACAATCATTATTGTTCAGTTATAAAAAGATGCTGAAGTAATCGATAACGTCTTATTTTAACCGTTTTTGATTTTACAATTGAACACACACACATATCTGAAATTATGCAGTTTAATAAAAACTTTTTTTAAATGCTACAAATATCGCTTTATTCAATAAAAACATGAAATTACTAATGAAATATGAATTAATTATCTGAACAATTCAGTTTTAAAAAGCATAGTAACATTGTTGGAAAAACTTTAATAATTAAGAGAGAGATTTAAAACGTGTAAGAGTTTTATGAAATACTAAGGGTGCTGCTCCTTTATTCTAATTTATATACAGAAGCGTCAGTACCAATATTTATCTTGTTATTTTATTGTGCTTCAGAATTCTAACATTGTCAACAGAATACTTTTCTTGCGAATTACTGAATCATCTGATTTTTTTAAGCTTAAAGTTTGGAAAAAAGTTTTTATCAGATATGTTTTTCTTATTTTAAGTAAAAATATATATATATATATTTTAAGATTTTTTAAATTCATCATATAGACCATAAATTTTATCACTATTGGCTATTGGGTATATGACTGCAGCTGATGAAGTTATGAAGATAAGAGTTTGAAATAATTGAGTAATTTGTTAATACTTGTAATACACTATACGTGTATAAGAAAACTTCCTATTTTTGGCAAAAAGAGGGTCATTTTTCACCTGAAAATACAGTAATATGATGGAGCCCCTCTTAAAAAAATATTGAACTGAAATTCAATGGCAATTTCTTTCCATTTCCAGAGTAACGACGAACAAGAAACTCCGCGAGACAGTTGCTTTGGAGTTGAGCTTCGTCAACTCCAACCTCCAGCTGCTCAAGGAACAACTGGCGGATCTCAACAGCTCCGTCAACATCTACCAGAACAAAAGGTATGACAACCATTTTTTCCCCACCTGCTTTTTTGGAACGACAACCATAGAATCAGTTACAAAGTTCCTTCGACAGTTATGTCGTAGATTTTACCTCTATATCGGAAATAATGAATTTATAAATTTCATAATGATCTAATGTTCTAGAATTAAAATTAAGATTACCAAAAAGAGTAACAATTCGTACTCTTAGCCCGGAAAAAAAAAATTTGTTTCGTGAAGAAATGCTGAGGATGTGATACAGATAACCCACTAATATAGAATCAGCGAAACTGAAGAATACGAAAATCACTCATAATTATTTTTTCTTCTTAGCAGGGTCATAGACAGCACACTTAGAATTTTTTTTTTAATTTAAGTATTGAAATTAAGTGTTAGATAAAATGGCGTGCGCATTGCCTATGTCATCATCTACAGCAGAATATAAAACTATTTTAATTATCGAAAAAGGCTGAGTGTTAGGTGTGAAGAAAGAAAAGAAAAACTAAAATTCAAAATTAGTTTTTGCAGTTAGAGGGGGGGACATAATTTCCTTGAGCGACATCTACTAATGAGATAGGAAATTGAAATATAACCTAGTTAAGCCGTTAGTTTTTACTCGGATCTACATTTAATGCAAATCGATCTGCACAAAGTTTTTTTCTTCTTAATTTGAGAAACGATCACGAAATTTCCATAACATTTATTTGTTTCATCCATGTATTTTGAAAAGTAATTTTCCTCACTGACATCTACTAACAACCATGAATGTATGAAAAGAAGAGGGGGGGGAGAGAAACACTTCACAAATATTCTGTGCAAAGTCAACAAAAACGTTGTTACACCTCTTATCATCAGGGGCAAATGGCATGCGGTGATACATTGCTTAAATAGAAATTGCAATAAAATTTCTTTAAACGTACTTCTGTTGTTCACAAAGTAGATGCCTTTATCTTCTGTAAATAGGGTTCATACTCGATTTGCTAAATACAAAAATAATTTTTGTAAGTATATTTTATTTCATCCTTTTTCGCCCCGATTAATCTCGGTTTTCGATATCCCGTACCAGTTGTGGTCCCAATTAATCCAAGATTAATTAATTAAGATTTTCCTGTACAGGGATACAAAAATTTGGTCAGTGATAATTCGACCTCCGGAAAGACCCTGTTTCTTATTCTAATGGTTAGAGAATTGTAGAATGAAATTTCATGATTTATATAGACGAAAAACACCGTTAAGAAAAATTTTCGAAAAATATCTGCTCATGTGGGATAGTGGTTATTTTGATTATAGTACATTTGAATGCATTAAGAAAACTCGTTCTTTTTTTTTTTTCCAGTAGTCCTCAAGTCGTGCCAATGATTCCTCTGGGACTCAAAGAAACAAAAGAAATAGATTTCAGAGATATATTCAAGGTACGAAAATCTCATGCCACGTGAATCATAAACAAAAATCGTTATTACCATACATTTCTAATTTTTAATGTTGTTATATGCTCTTATTTTTAAATAGTATTATAACATTGTTTACATTTTTATGCACATGATTTCTTTTTTTCTTTCAATCACTTTTTTTTTTATAATTTTTCAATTACGTTTGATCTAGGATTTCCTTTCTTTTTACTTTATTTCTTTGTTACAGAACAAAATATGTTTATAAGATATTGATATACTTTCAGTATATTTCGCCTTTTCTTTTTGTTTACATTACATCAATTCTTCTATTTTTAATTTGAAACATGGTGTTCATTATCATGTTCTCTATATCAAATATGTACAAGCTCCTTTTTAAAGAATATACCAACGTCAGTACACAATTAATGTCGATTCCAGCACAAACCTTTTTTTTTAATCAAGTAACGAGTATTTAAAAAAGAGACTCTAGCATACGAACTACGTTTATATACGTAAATAATTTTTTTTTTCAAAATATAAGTCGTAGCAAAAAAATTATTCTTCATTATTATGCTTCGTTTGGAACAATTTTATGAGATGCACTGAATATTGGGGGACCTCCTTTTTCACAGCGAATTGAGTCAATTCGACATGGCATTGACTCAATAAGTCTTCGGAAATCCCCAGAAAAAAATATTCAACCATGCTGCCTCTACAGCCATTTACAGTTGGGAAAGCATTGCCCACGCAGGATTTTGTGCACGAGCTGATTTTTTGATTATGTATCATATATGTTCGATGGAATTCGTGTTCGGCCATCTATTTGGTTAAATCAGTCACCGAAATTGATTAGAATGTTCCTCAAACTAATCCGAATGACTTTTGCCAAGTGGCAAGGCATATTCTAATTCTAAAAAATTCTGTTGTTATTTGGGTCCTTGAAGTCCACGAATGGGTGCAAATAGTCTCCAAGTAACTGAACATAAATATGTTCAGGAAATAATTGATTTAGTTTGATAGAGGAACCTAATACATCTTATTTAGAAACAGCCCATGGAGTCTCCACCATTTTGCACAGCGTCTTGTTGACAACTTGGGTTAAATGGACTTTACGTCTGCTCTACACTTGAAACCTACCATTCATTACCTCTCTACAAATGAAATCGAGACTCATCAGACCAAGTAATGCTTTTCCAATCATCTAGAGTTCAACTGATACGCTCGTTAGTCTAGAAAGAGGCACTGAAGTCGATGACGTATTGTTAATACTGGCACTGGTCTTCAAAAGAGTCCCATTAACACCAAATTAAGATAACTGTCTTCACAGGTACATCTGCCGTATGTCCTGCATTGATTGATGCTGTTTTCTAAGGCAGTGTTGCTTGCCTGATGACACTGGCCACTCTACGCAGACATCTCTGCACTCGAACATTAAGTAGACCTCTGTATTGTCCATGATGAGAAGAAATGCTCGAAATTATATATTATCTTCACACTCTTGACACTGTGAATTGAAGAATGTAGAATTTCCTAACAATTTCTGAAATGGTATGTCCAATGCATCTATCTCCGACTAGTACTAAACGTTCAAAGTCTGTTAAATCCCGTCGTGTGGCCAGAATCATCTCAGAATACTTTTCGCAGGAATCACTCGTGTACAAATGAAAGCCTTGGCAAAGCACTATCCTTTTATACATTCTCTGCTCGAGGTTACTGCAACGTGGATAGTTGTCTATTGTTATCCCATGAGTTTTATCCTTTCTATGTTTACTGAATACAAAAGAAAACTTTTAATAAAACAATTGCAAAGATTTTAAAACATTCAAGAAAAATATTGATCTATTAGTATATATGTAGGAAATTATTATGAGCAGTAATTATTTAAAAAATTAAACTTTTAAGAAAGGAAAATTGTGAAATAGGGCTAAATAAATATACGATGTTGATATTTCTCGAATAATGTGTCTTAAAAAAATTCTATTAACTTTTTTACTGTAATAAAAGGTGTACAGAAATATAAAAATATAAAATGGATCTTTTTGTTTGTTTTTAAATCAAATATTCGTATATATATATATATATATAATTCAAACAGTAGCATATCCATTGCATGATCTTTTGCTCAAATATCTACATGATTCTTTAAAATTGCGACCAACGCTTACAAAGCAATATTTAAATCTAATGCTATTTTTAAAAATATATAATTCTCAAGAAATTCATATCCAAATAATTTTATTAATAACAAAAAATAATTGAAATAATTTAATAGCTGTCAAAAAGGATTAAATTCGAAAACGTTTCGTGCTATAGATAACGCAAAAAATGTAATTTTGAATTTTACTTTTTACAGGATTTTATACTAGAACACTACAGTGAAGACAGTAGTAAATATGAAAATGCCATTAAGGAATTCATGGACATACGACAGGTAAATTAATGTGGTTAAGTTTTTTTTACAATGTTCTTATGTATTTCACTTGGTGTGTATCTGTCTACGTGTGTATCAGTGTATCATCAAATTTTCGATCGTTAATTTAACCAACTTCCCATCAAGTTAGAGCTCTGAAACCTTAGGAATCGTTCTTACTCGCCTAACAATGCAATATTTAGACATTTGCGACAAGTTTCAACTAATATTTCAATAATTTTTTTTTTTTTGGCTACAGCAGCACTTGGCGACAGGAATTATTTGGCGGTATTTTGCCAATTATGGCTACTCTGGTCCGTTTCGCGGACTTAATATTCAGCCAAAACGTTTTTTGGTAACTTTTTTAAAAATGTTGGTTTTTATCTCGAATTATATAACATTTAACATATTCAGGTATCTTTTTTTTTCTCAATACTAATGATTCGAAATTTCTATCGCATTAGGTGTAGAAATTTCTGTACCTGATCGTAGAACATGTAAAATTTCTGTTTCGCAAAAATAGATATAAACTCACTCTGCATTCTGAAATAAATATTGATTTTAATAGAAATATAAATGGTTTTCACACATACATGTTCAGTCTGAAAGCTCTATAGAACTATTTTTACAAAATATATATGAAGATAAGTTGTAACAAACGATTTTCTTCGAGCAAAATATTTGGAAAAATTTTCATGAAAAAATATGTAATTAAATTGTCAAACGATAATTAGGAAGATCAATTATTACTATGGATGTTCAGAAAAAAAAAATTCGTCATTTTTTCCTAAGGGAAATTTATTGCATTAAAAAATAAACCTTGCATCATGAACTATACATCTTGCACTACTTTTCGACATAGTCGCAATCGACATTGAGACATTTATTGCAGCGTGCAATCAATTTGGAGAAACCACTCTAGTAATACTCGGTACCTTGCGATGCAAGGAATTGTCGCCACTCTACAGTTCCACTCCAGTGTTCTTTTGAATGGACCTGTGCACGATTAATACACAGTGTGGACGCCACGTCTGACACCGGTATGCGCCTATCCGCTATCACCATGTCCTGTACTCTAGCAGTGCTGTTTTCATTCGTGGAGGTGGAGGAACACACACTTCGATCTTCATCCTCCGCACTCTGCCTTCCTTCACTGAGCATGCAACACCAGCGTCCAACTATTTGAAGAGACATGACATTCTTTACCATACACGGACTATTGGCGTTCATAAATGACTTGTCCTACATCCTCTTTCTTACCTGATAACCGCACGCACTTCCATTGCTGACTATGTTGTCAGTCACGTCTCGAGCACCCTGGTCTGCTGCAACTCTCTTTTCTTCGAAGCTCTACGCATGCGTCATTCCTCTTCTACTGACGCTACTCCCATCGTTGAATCATCAACGGGTGTGGATTCCTATGTTTCATCTGCTTTACCGTACACTCTTTTTATAAATGACGAAACTTACTTTCGGAACATCCCTCGTATTTGTAATTCGCTACACCAAATGACGTCATCTACTGAGATGTCATTTGATTGACTGTGGACTCATCTAGTGTAGCTATAATGATATAACAAATATAACTGCGGGACTACAGGACTCAAGCAGGGTTCAAGCTTGCTACAATTTTTATAATTAAATACTATTTAAAAATGATGATTAGTGTAAGTGTGTACAAGTCTATTGTTTTTCCAATGAGTAGCTATTACCTATCTCATTGAGCATATCCGAGATGAACCGTTCTTTTCAAATCCCACTGTCTTCCAGGTCAATGCTTTCTTCTGATGAGGGGGAGAGCATCATTTCCGATTCAGCATCAGCGCATGATATAACACCCATATAAATAAATGTTGTTGATATGTTGGAATGCATATAAAGAATATTCAGTCGTCACAACAGGTGGCGCTGCTAGCGCTTCATCTAAATATGTATGTAACGAGAGTGAATTTTAAGTGGGAAGGAAAAAAGACGTGACCAAATAACGTCTATTTTGTAAGCTAAGCCCAAATATTCATAATGGAAAATAGAATAAAGTAAAACACTTGGCTCTCTTAATTATAGTTGGAGTTATTCAGAACTGTGTGTGTAATAGAGAAATTATTCCATTATTAGAACTTTTATTTCGTGAAAGAACATAGAACAAAGACTATACGGAAAGCTAAAAAAAAAAAATTTTAATATTGGGGGGAAAGTATTAATTTAAAAATAATAAATTGCTTCTATTGTTCCTCAGCAATAAGGTATAAAATCAATATTTACAAATTTGTAATTTTATTACTATTTTTTAAGAATTCATTGAGTGGAAAGAACTGAAAAATATGTTCATAGAGCTCTGTCCAAATTAAGATACGTATTTTTTATTTTAAAATGTATTGCATAAAGTTCATCATTGTGCGTGTTCAATCGTCTCAACAAGTGGCTCTGTTAGCATTTCACCTAGAAATATACGTAAATGTTCTATGCAAAGTTTTGCAAAGAACAGATTTAGCCACCCAAGGTGCGCAGTTTTTTTTTTTATAATTATTATTAAATTACTCAATTAAATATAAGGATTAAAGTAAGCGACGAAATATCGAGAAATGGACAATAGTAAACTTTTCCGATAAAAAAATTAATGGAACTATAAATTATTAAATTGGATATATTTCTGCTAAATGTAATTAAAATTAAACCAAACGATAAATTATTAAATTGAAGCAAAGGATAAAAAAAAATTGAAAAGTGATCTGGTATGCCAAAACGCCCCACCTAAAACAATAACTCCTTAGATGTCTTAAAAATATGCAGTAGTAATAAAATTAAATCACAGTAAAGCTGGAAAAAATACCAACTTTTAGATCCTGCCCAAAATCACTTAGCATTGAAAACTTACCATTTAGTCGTTAAATTTTAAGATTTCGTGTGTGCATCTATGTACCCTCCTATGATCCCACCTACGTTACTTTTTTTTTTAGCCAAAATGCCTCCTCCCCCATTTATATTTCCCAATTGGCACCACCGTTTAAAAGTATTATAATTTTAATATTTATTCTGTTGCTGGCTCTGATTGCTACTATTTTCATCCTTTTTAAAACAGAATTAAAAAATATGACTTTTTGAATGCTAGGCTTAAATACTTCTTCAAAACTGAAAATAAAGTGAAATAAAACACTATGCACTCCCAATTAGGTTGAGTTATACTGTTTCGCGAAATTGAGAAATTATTCGATTAAAAGAGGTTTAATTTCGAAAAATGCACGGATTAGTGTGACTGAATTTAAAATTGTAATTTCAATTTTACAATCGTTTTAATATATCGATTATTGTTTGAGAAAGGAATCATCAAAATATTTTCCTGAAAATATTTATTAAGTGAGAAACATACATAAAAATTAAGTATAATTCACACAACACATTAATTATAATTATTTACAAAATTTTCTTTTTTACTTTAAGAAGTCAGAACGAAAATAATAATAAAAAAAAATGCAAATTTTTCCCCCCTAACATTCTGAAAGAACAATTTGGAATAAGTAAAGCTATTGTTTTCATTTAAAGACAAACTTGTGACAAATAAATTACTCAATTCTATTCACAAATGTAACCTAATAAATTGCAATTTGTGAGTATTCAAAAAGTCATATTTTCTAATTCTGTTTTAAAAAGGATGAAAATAAAAGCAATCGGACCCAGCAACGCGATTGATATTAAAATTATAATACTGAATGGCGCCAGTTGAGAAATAAAAGCGAAGGGATGGGAGAATAAAACATTTTGGCAACAAAAATAACGTATTTAGGGAGTATAAAAGAGTAGACACTTACACACAAGAAATTTTAAAATTTAATTACAAAACAGTAAGTTTTCAACGCTTTCTAATCAATCTAGACAGGAAGTAAAAGTTGACACATTTTATACCAGATATACTGTGATTTAGTTTTATTACTAATGCGTAATTTTTTTTTTAATTTTGACTATTTTATTACTTACTTGTATTAAAATTAATAGTTATGTATTAAAATTATACTTATATTACATCCATGTTATTACACATATAATAAAATCAGCAATGATCTGTAATAATATCATGAAAATTATGCATGTTTAAAATAAATTCCAAAAAATGATAATTAGCCCGAATCCAAACAAATGAGTTAACTCAAAAGTTTGTGTTTCATATCCCATTATACGACAAAATATACAAATGGGAAAATAAAAATACTCTTATAGATTGCTTATACTTAATAGATTCAATTAGATGTTCATCGTATATATCTTTCTTTCTACAATTTATTATATTGTAGAAAGAAAGATAAACGATGCAAAATAAGTTTCTCAGTCATATGTCTAGTCTCTCTGTTTAAACCACTATAAGAATCTTTGATTTAGCTTGGCGTTAACTTAAACATAGTCATCCACAATAACTACCTTTCCAGACATCACGTGCTACACCATGGCTCCATGACTTGCGTGGGGCTTTACAAAATGGTTAACCACAACGTATTAATCTAATAACCGAGCGTCGATGCATAATTTTGCATATTGCTTCAAATTTTTTTTTTAATAATTAAAGAATCGAAAGGGAAGATAATTAAGTGATATAATACTACAAGTTAATATAAATGTTTTTGCTTTTAATATATAGTTTTAGGGGGCTTCAATAGAATAAAAATTTAACTCTCCCAAAAAAAAGTAAGAGGGAGTGATTGCACCCCTCTCCCTATCGCCGCCATTGCTTTTCAAAGATATTCAACCAGACTGGCTGCACATTTTGGCTAATAAACCAGAATCTTATTCTAAAAATTGGCCTCTGCACATACTGATTCAAAAAAAATTCTTTCTAAATCAATGGTTCTCAAAGAGGGTGGTACTACACCTCTGGAGATCTAGAGGAAGAGGGATTGAGGACCAACTTCCACCCCCTTGGGAAATACTCTCAAGAACGATTAGCTTGATTAATGCAAAAAAATCATCGAGTACATGTTTTAACAAATTATTCTAAATGCCTTTTAAGCAAGATCAGTAGGCATTTAAAGTAAATATTGGTGCCCCCCATATCTTTTGCTTTCAATTCCATGGGGAATATATATATATATTCGGAAGAGTGGGGGAGGGAGGTACATACCAACGTAATTACTTTCTTTTCTAACTTTAGGAGGCATTTTTAACTATTTATTAAATATCTGAAAAGTCGCAGTTATATTATTGACTTTATAAAAGAAGAGTCGGTGTTTTTCCCCGAGAAGGGGTTGATAGGTCAAAAAAGTTGTTAACCCCTGGTCAAAGTCTAAGTTAATATAGCATAACGTGATTTTTTATAAAGATTATAACAATGTTTAAATAATTCAATATCAATACTTTCTTAAAAGAGACACTTTTTTACAGGAGATTTATCTATTTATAACTTTCTCTATTTCAGGCTGTGAGAACGCCAACAAGAGATCACAACGGTGTAAAGCTTCTTTTTGGCTATTACAATTTGTTGTATTACATCGACAGGCGATTTTTTCCTCCACACAGAAATATGGGAATATTTTTCGAATGGTAAGCTCCGAATCCGAATTTTTTTTTTCATATGATTTTTCAAAAACAACAATTATAAGTTCATTTATGAATGAGGATTCAAAAAGAAGAACAACCAAAAGATTAATTTGGCCAATTTTAATGAATTTTTCAATACTTCAAAAGAAAGTATTCGGATAAATCATGGGCTCAAACATTTTTCTGCAACTTGTAAAAAAGAAATTCATATTATTTTCTGTTTTAGAAATAATTGTTAAATTATTGAAATTCAGAGTCATTGCCAAAATTTGAAGGATTTTGTATATAAATTACAGGACCCGTTAGAAAATATGATAATCAAAAAAATATCTTTGCTCAGAAATTGATTAAATTTGGAAGGAAATTTTTTTAAAAAAATCTGACTCAAAATAGACATTGGTATTGCAATTTTCCTTTTCAAATCTAATTCAAAATTGATATTGGTGTTGCAAGTTGGGACGTTGGACTTTTCGCGATTTCACGTCATTAACCTAGAGGCTTTTTTGGTAATTTAAATTGCATAAAATTGTAATTTCTTCCTAACCTAAATGAATCTTGATTCATATAAATTAGATAAATATAAGAAATGCAGTTAATTGAATTAGAGATAGTGATATATATAAGTGAAATGGAACTGAAAGGAAAGAGAAGGGAGATAGAGGATAACGAAAAGATGATAGATATTTGTAATTTGGATTAAATCATCGTAATTAATTGTTTATGTTGAAAGTGAATCTGCTATAATCGAGAAGTGCTGAATCCGAATAAGTGTTTTGGTAAACTAAGACTTTATTATTAGAATATAAACTATGATTAACAAAGTGTGAAGAGGGATTCGAGAGAGATCGACCTCTTATGTTCTATATTAATAACATAAACTATTTTGTGATGTTCTTACGTATCTTCAATTGGATTTTTGAACTTATTGACTAATTAATTAGACCTTAAAATGGCTGTAGAGTTATAATTAATGAAGGAAATAAGTCACAAAGTTAGAAACTGTTTTTTTTTATTTAATTCAAATTTATGTATATTGTTTGTATGTCCATCGTTTCCATTAAAATTTTTCAACTAATTTATTCTACAAATGAAGTTGAATTAGACTTAATAATATTTATTATAATTACATGTAATATAAAATTCTCTCCCGATGGAAAAAAATGCCTTTTTATCAAACTATTATAGAAAACTCTGAAAATACACATTTGAGTTGTAAAAAAATTGCTTATCATCGAGCAGTTTTAAATTTGTATACGTTTGTAAGATATTGAACAGTTGAAATGTTTATCAAAGTAACACAGCTTTTGCTCCTAACTTTCCTTTCCAAATAAGTGGTAAGCAACTCGTTACAAAAATTTTTTTATTCATTAATTACATAATCAATCTTTTAAAAATAAATGATATCTCGCATATTTTCTTATATCTAGGTTCGATTCTTTGACCGGCGTCCCTAGTACTCAGAAAACAATTGCATTCGAAAAGGCCAGTGTTCTCTTTAACATTGCTGCTTTGTATACACAAATCGCTGCCAAACAGGTAAGTGGAAAACGTATGAATTTAATTTGTGTCTCTGTTATGATTTCATATGGAAGTGAAGAATATTTTAAATAACAAACAAAACTCTCTTATGATTCTTGTAACTCAATTCACAGGAGGATGAAAATTGCTCAATTTAATTATTTTGAAAACTCAGCGATAAAGCTAATTCATTGTCTTTGAGCAAATTTCGGTATTATCTCTCAAGTTAACTCCCGATAATAATAATAAGTTACAATTAATTAATAACAGCATAAGTTTTAATCTAATTTTCGTAAACTTGATATATGATTTAGGTTTCCCTCTAAAGTCTTGCACAGTTACCTTAACGCGAGAACGGCGATAGCTATTGCCTTAAAATGAATGCCTTAAGTACAGTTTGAACCCATGAACACACGGCAGTTGAGATTCATGATTACTAAGTGGCAAGTTTCAGTATTAATATAAAGTGAACGAAAACGTAAGTTCAAACGTCGATATGAATTTTCTGCCTAACACACTTGATCAACAAATTGATGTTTACTCTCAATTTTTAACCATCTACGTAGTGTAGACTTATATTAATTCTCTGGCAATTTCTGCATGTCTTGCTGTTTTTTTGAATTCATTAGATAATAATGAGTCTTTTCCTCTGTGGCATAAGCCTTTTGTTCACATTTGCACTCTTTTGACATTATTTTTAATTATTATTGAAATCACGTGTACAAGAAACTATATATATCGTTCTTAAAATTTGACCAATACAAAATGGTTGAACATATGGCTAATCTCGCGTACAGCGAGATTTTGAAAATAATATCGTACTAAAAATAACCAAGCTGAAACATTTCACTTTCCGAGAAATGGTGATTAATGTGCGTGAAACAGAAATAAGAAAAAGGTATTAAATGTCTGCTCTTAACAGGAAATCATGACGTCATCTGAACAAAATATTAATTCGAATTTCATGAAAAGAAAAATAAATTATGACGTCGCAATATCTAAGAGCGATATCACAAGTGATTGCTTGTCGAGGAAGCCATAGTAAAATCGCGTGTTACTGAACCACGGGTTAGCGAGGTCCGACGGTGTATTATAGTGGTTAACACTATACGATAAGAGCCATCTGGCGAGAAACAGTGCAGTTTGCATTCTTACCAACAATATCAACTTTAGTTGTAGAGAACGCTAAAATATGCTTAGATAAAATAACATCTGTGATGTTGTTCAGACTAAAATAATTCTAAGTGTAACTAGAGTGGAAAGAAGCTCTGTGCTCTTCCATTGAGATAGAATTATTGTACAGGATGTTTACAAACGAATACCCCAACTTTGAAAAGCTACAATTACAAAACTAGATAAATAACAGTATAAATTTTAAATAACACTTTCAAATTCATAAAATTATTAATGTTCGATGTGTGACTGCCGTCAGAAACACGAATTAGTGGACAGTAGAACTCATCCCATACTTTTTTTCAGCATGTTCGGTGTTACAGTTTGAATGGTTTTAGTTATCTGCATTTTCGCGGAAAAAACACTATCTTTTAAGTAGACTCATAAAATCGAAAGGTGGCCCCAAGAAGCCTTGAGGACCAATCAGGGCTTCTTGAGGACCACTGATGGAGAGAAATAATCGGAGAAAAAAAAACTGAAACACAGAATATGAAGAAAAAACTGTGAGATTAGTTGTATTATGGGCTGGGTATTGATAGTGTTTACGGTGTTTGTCGCATTGGACATTTATAATTATAAAGTGATATTTTTAATTTAATTTGTCCAAAATGACTGTTATATATTTAGTTTCGTAATAGTGGTTGAGAATTTCTTTAAATAGCATCCTCTATTGTGTGCCGCTTCGAGAAATTATTCCGTTAAAACTTTTTTCCCCATAAAAGAAGGCGGAACAATAGCTTTTGTTTCTTGTTATTGTCATAGATCCAACTATCTTGCTCGATTTGTTGCGTTTTGATAAGATTTTGCTTCAGTGAATGCTTAATACACATCTCAAATCAATATAAATATAAAAACCAACGTTTTTAAAAACAACGTTTTTATATGGTGGCAAAGTTTATTAGAGAAAATTATTGAAATATTAGTTAAAACCGTTAGTTATTTTTAACTTTAAAATTTACTTAAAAAGAGACATTTGTGAGAGTATTAAGAAATTCATAATACTCATAAAATCAAAACATGCATTTGAAAGTTTGTAAGTCACTCTATTTTAAAAAAAATGGGAACCAGAATTCAGAAAAAATTATTGTGATAAGACATGGCGCCAAATATTGGAAACTTTCTTTCTTGCGAATGATTACTGACTAAAAGTCAGCAACCTTTACTATCTCGGAGATAGTAAATTTTTAAAATATTAGTTTTAAAATTTTTGAAATATTAGTTAAAACTTGTCGCAAAAGTCTAAATATTGCATTGTTAGGCGAGTACGAACGATTCCCAAAATTTCAAAGCTCTAGCTTGATGGGAAGTTGGTTAAATTAACGATCGAAAATTTGATGACACACTGATACACACACAGACACACACACACCAAGTGAAATTCAGAAAAATGTTTTAAAAATAGCTTACAGTCCTTCATCTCTAGCTGCCTTATTCACCGTTAACTGGGCAGGAAGTCAAAGGAAATGCATTCGGAGTTTTCCCTAAAGTGCATTTCACCATCGCAGGTTCATTCTCTAACTCAAGTTCAAGTTAGGAAATTTTGACCGGGCTGAAATCTGAGACACCGTGTGGTCAAATCACTTTACCAATAAATCCTGATTAAATCGTTAAAAAAAATTATTTCAGTACTTCCAGAAATGAATGAAAATGGGATACAAAACTTATAATTAAATTTTATTCAACACCTTTAACCTATATTAATATAACAGTTCCTGTAAGAAATATTTGCTACAGCTCTTATCAGTGATAAAATATAAGCAAATTCTCATTAAAATCTTCACACTGGCATATAATATGTGTCTCAACAAAAATGGTAAATGCACTTTAAGGAAAAACCCGGATGCATTTCCTTTGACTGCCGGTTCAGTTAACGGTGAATGAGGCGGATAGTTTTTGGTACGTGTACACCAAAATAAATGCAAACGAATTTTTCTTTCAGGATCGCCTGAACAGTACCGGAGTGGATGCGGCGGTGGACAACTTCCTAAGGGCGGCCGGCATGTTTCGCTACATCCGGGATAACTTCAGCAATGCTCCCAGTATGGACCTGTCTTCAGACACATTAGACACACTCATACAACTCATGCTGGTACTCATTACTGCTGCTCCGTTGCTGTTAATATGTACCGATTGATCGAAACTACGATTGACATTTTGTTTTTTTACAGGCCCAAGCTAGAGAGTGCTTGTTCGAAAAATTGACGCCAGGAGTAGAGAACCTGGGTCTTCAGGCATGCCTAGAAGTGGCTCAAGAAGCAGAGCAGGTGAGTGCAGACCTCCTGTATCTATTCGTATTAATTTTTAAAATTATTTCTTAAAAATAAGTGCATAACGAATGTTAATTTAAAACAAAATATTGAAATTATCTTATCTTGTAACTCATCGGTATTATTATCATCTAAGCAGTCACTAATCAACACAGCCTTTAACAAAGGAATCGGCATACTACGACCCGTGGGCTAATCAGCGGGTTAAAACGCGACCCAGCTGCGTTTTATCAGACTTCTTTGTAGGAATGTGAGAGGCTCCACAAACGAAACTAGTTATTTACGTGGGGTCGCCACAATACTTTTAGATTATTTTAAATGCTATTTTTAACTACAAAAATTGTTGTATTATTCACATAAAACTACGTGTACGACACTCCATTTTCTTTGCCCCGCAAGAACCGAAATTATACAAGAATCCATTGTTTCAGGTGTCCAGCGTGTACCGCACCGTCCATAAGGTAATGAGCTGCAGTTCTGTCAAGGATTACGTGCCTTATTCATGGATCAGTCTGTTGCTCGTCAAGTCAGAACATTACAGAGCCTTAGGACACCACTACGCTGCAGTGGGACTTCTGGAGCATAATGGTGAGAGTTATTATCAAAATTGTAATCGTAAATTGTTGGCAAATAAAAAGGCTAAAATGTTCATCTTTTTTTTTTTTTTTTTTTTTTACAATTTTTTTTTGTCATTTTAACTATATTTTCGAAAATTCTTTAGTACAACAAATATCTTAGAGCTACTTTCCTTTATGTTATACAGGTGAAATCGAAAAGGAAGTGGAATTATTCTTAGAATATGTTCACTGTCCCGACGCCAATAATAGCTCCACATGCATCGATATCAGGGTGCCACGTACTACGGAGGAAAGGCGACAGCTGGGTTAGTTTTTTTTTTTCCCCCTACATTTATGATAAAAAAAAATCATTATAAGTACTTTTTAATAATTTGTCTTTCCCTTTTTGACTCGAACAGAAATTTTTAAATAATTACTTGTCAAAACCATTTCTGATTGTATCAAGTAATTCGCTTGAAAGCTTCCATAAAAAGCTTCTTTCATTAAGTTTTCCACGCAATAGTTTTCTTCCCGTAGATATATCCATTACGGTTTCAAAAAATTCATTAAGAAATTGACGGACACTTTTCTAAGTGTGATAGATATCCATGAGAAGCACCGTATTTTTCGGTTCCGGAAACACCCTTCTTACGTAGAATTGGATTGTGTCTTATAGCTCGAAGGTACCGTTTAAATGCGAATATATATACTGTATCAAAGCTATTAGAGTAGTTCAATTATTGACACATATAGTATAATAATAAAATTAATACAGCATGTCGGTGAATACAGATATCCTGGATAATCCAAAACTGAGAATAGCATGTACTACTAGTATCAAAAAGTTCCCTGTATGAGTAGAATAACAATTTATTAAATTTATCTAAAATATTTTTAACTTATTTTCCATTAAAATGCTGTTATTCTACTTTGACATTCTTGCTTCATCATTCATATAACTGTTCAAAACACTCTTGGTAACCATTTTTTTGTAAGTGCCTTCAGCTGTTGCGTCGCATTTTCCATCACCTTTTCTGAATTTGAAAAATAGTGTCCGTTAAATTTTATTTTCAGGCGTGGAAACAGGTAAAAATCCACTGGTAAAATGTCGGGAGAAAAGAGGGTGCGCTCTTGAGTGCTAACATAGTGCCTGGCAAGGTTATTTATTACAATCAGGGAGGGATGTACTAGGGCATCATCATGCAACAAAAATAAATCGTTTTCTGTCAATTTTTAGATATGTTTTGTCTCATTGAATCTCGTAGTTGTCTAAAATTCTCAACGTAAAGTTCTTTGTTGACAGCCAATCGCTTGTTCCAGTGCGCAATTTGTAAAACGTGCTCAACACCCTCTTAGTCTCGTAGGGACGTACGTACACTCTCGTAGAGAACGCTTTCTTCAACTCCTGAAGGAAGCGTCCAGGAAAACCCAGAATTTAATGTTGGCTTGGTGTTCTGAAGACGACATTTCGAAATCTGACGAATGTACATACCTTTTTGTCAAAGACAAACCGTAACTTTAGCCAACAATAACGGAAATAATTGGTTCAGCGTCTTTCATAGTTATGCTGCCAGCCTCAGAAAGAAATTTCCCCACCAGAAATTTCCAACGAACGCCTACCTGACAGTAAGCAACCATTCCGAGAACTTTTCGATCGTACGTCATCATGCGCTGGAAACACATTTTGATACCGAAGCCATCTCGAGGCATACAGGGAAATTTACTATATTTATCTATGAATATTAATTACTATTAATCTATTAACATATGCATTTTGTGCAATTCAAGCAACTAGTAAGTAGGTAAGTCAGGATTATTTTTATTAATCGCGAAATTTTTGTCCTAAAATTAGAACAAATGAATATAAAATAAAATAAAGAACTTTTTCCATGCAAGCCATTTCGTAAATTTGGTGTTTCTCTTAAGGGTCCAAAAAATCCCATACGTGTTGTGTGAACTGTTCTCATTATATCCACGACATGTTTACTCGCCAGCTGTAGCTTAGAGCAGAGTTTAACAAATGGTGGATCGTCGATCGTCCTGCCGTCACTTCATCATATCGTAATTTGCAAAAGAATACGATGTGGCGAAGAAACTCATCCGCTCAAGGCCATTCATTTCATATTTATTTTACCTGTTCGGGAATGCTATACAGCTAACAGAAATTATAAAAGAATACAATGCGAGCTCATTGCCAAATTAAACTTCATCTGCTATCTAGGCCTGAAGACTAATCTTGAGGAATATTTCACCCTCCCTCCCCTCCCAAAATAAACAAAGACAAAGAATGAATAAGGAGTTCGTGTACATTTACCGTAGAATTTAAGGCAGACTTGCTAGATTTAGACGTTGAATCTGTATTTGAACTGATCGCGCGACACTTCATTCAAAGACGTATAAGAGAGAAAAACACTGATAAAATGTTGGCTGTCTTGTTAAGAGTATCCAGTTTCAGCCGTACTGAACCGATGCTGACCTATAAATGTGAAGACGGAATTTTAGCACCTGTTTTCCTGAAAAATAAATACAGAAATAAATTAGAAATCGAATCGGATTTGAGAATTAAGTTATTGTCTTTTCCTCTAATCGTGAAATTTTTAGTTGGCGCGTCATATTTCTCATTAATAATTTGATCTAAAATTTTTACTTTTTTAGTTATTTTTGTAATTATTCCATATAAGTAGTTATTAAAGTACATGAGAACTGTATTGACATTCAAATAATGTTTTATGTACAAAATTCAAAATGAATAATAAGTATTTAGCGGCTCTCAAAAAAGAATCTTAAAAATGACCAGGTCACAGGGAAAAAAGATTGAAAAACACTAGCTTATAGCTTTCCGTCTGCTCAGATCACCGGAGAAGATGTCCAGCTGGAAGACTCCTTTTAATCGATTGGATGACATAGTCACTGAATTTTGTCGAATATTCTCTATGAAACTTCATATTCTCTGAATCCATGCACAGAGCTTCTATTGCTCTGCAATGGCTCTCTTCAGCAACAACATCAGAAGTTAAAACGTCATAATCGCTAGCCTGGGTCTTCTTGTCTGGTTGGTAAAGGGCAGAGCAAAAAGTGACCGGTCAACTTTCCTTCGAACCCACTGGTCCAGGGTTCGATACGCCGCTAGCATCCAAGGTCAACAACTCTCTCCCACTCCATGGGATTGAAAAACATCCCCTGGTGTTACAGGGAAAACGCCACCTCCTGAAGTGGTGATCCAGGACTTGAAAACTAGATGGCAGCACAACCTAGAACTCCTGGTTGCATATGACCCGACACAAAACACTTGCCTCTCTGTGTCTAACTAAGACAACCGCACATAAATCATAAGTAGTGATCTTACGGCTACAACGCACGTCGACGAGACCCCGCCACTCAACTAGAGACAGACAATGACGTCAATAAGAAAATTGTTCTACAAAAAATCTATTCAACAGGGAGTGGATGTATACCCATCGCAGTAAAGGCTTGAAAAGCAGCCTTCTGAGTTAATACTAATGCTTCTCTTAGTATCATCACGATGATGAGAAGTATTTCGTGTATTTGTCTCTGTATTTGCGTGTATTTTGTAACGTCTGCCCTTCATTATCTAATTTAACGGCCATTGTCCCTTTTGATTAAACTGTTATTAAATAGGAGATTTCAAGATACGTTTGAACAAGATAAAATATATACTTAATTTACCGTTGAAAGATACATAAGGTCGCTCTCTCTTGCATTCCACTTAATGTGTCAATTCTAAATTAGGATCAACTAATAAATTCTTAGCTTACCAATTTAATCGTTCTGATTCAATCACTTCACATAAACAGCCGATTTTTATTAAAATTCACTTCAATCTACAAAACTAAATAAATGCTTCAATCCAAAGAATAAATATCTATCAACAAGTCGTTATCTTCTATCTCGCTTCCTTTCCTTCACTTCTATTTCATTTATATACCATTATCTCTAATTTAAGTCACCTTACTTTTATTTTCATCTAATTTACCTAATCACGTTTCTTTTGGGTTGGGAAAAAATTGTAATTTTAAATAATTCAGCTTACCAAAGAGTCTCCGAAGTTAATGAAGAGAAAATAGCGAATAGTAAAACGTCACAACTGTATTCAATTTTGTACAATTGCACATGCTTTTACTGCTTAAATGCGTCATTATTAGTGATTTTCCGGTAATCAAGCGGTGCTCTGGTCTGATATCTGCCGGACTGCCGAGAGAATGCGGTATATAGGAATCGGATTCAGCTCTTCACAAAATTTCGTATCCGCTTCTTATGCATGATGTCACTGAATGTTGTTTGTACCTCTCAGGCAAAGCCCACCTGCGTGCCTCCTTACTCCTGCACGAGGAGGCACTTCGCCTTCATCGTATGTGTCGCCAGCTAAGACAGATCGACAACCTGCAAGAGCGACTGAGAATTGCGCACGACGCCTCCCTCGACAGGTACGCGAGGTGCGAACAGGAGGACGACTTCCAGGAGATACTGGATGCACCCCCAATACAAGGTAATGTCTCATTGTTTCATACACGTGCATGCAAGATTAAAATTGCTAAAATAATCACTGATGGAATATTAGTGACAGACTTCGTAATTAAAAGCCAATGTCTAGGAACGAGAATGCCGTTTGTGTTGGTGACACACTTTCCTTACTTCCTAATTCCTCGAGGACTGTCAATCAATGAGAACACAGTTCCCTTTGTTCTCCACCACAGATGCGTATAGAATAGGTAGTGAAACCCATGACTGAAAATGGATATCGCCGACCATGAGTCTTAACCATCGAATTACTCCGGTACTATTGAAAGAGTAGCTTTTTAACTTTTTCATTTAAGTATCTATTGATTGTCAATAAAATCCCTTAATATACCCTTACTTTTGGATTAATCTAGTTAATTCAGCAGGACCAACACTTACTAAAGGATTCTGTACCACCCACCGGTAGAATAAAATCAAACAATGATGGAGGTAAAATCCGTGTACTAATGTAAAGGATGGTACCGGTGGTAAAATAAAACAATGATGATGGTAAATCAATGTACCACTGTAAATAATAATACCGGGGTTTAAATCAATCATAGTGGTAAATCAATGTACCAATGTAAAGGATGGTACCAGTGGTAAATTAAATCAGTGATGGTGGTAAACCAATAATGTAAAGTAACGATTCCTAACAGATTCTGTACCTCCTCCCGGTGATCTAAAATCAACCAGTGATAGTGGAAAAATCAATGTACTAATATTAATGATTTTTCCGGTGGTAAAATATATCAATAATGGTAGTAAATCAATGTACCAATGTAAATGATGGTAACGGAGTAAAATCAATAATGTAAAGCTACGCTTCCTAACTGCTGAGATTCGATTACACCCACCAGAAAGCGTTGAAGATATCTAAAGGGGCATTTTGATCCAAGGTTAATTTAGAGGGTGATGAGGGCCAACTACTCCCTCCTCCATTGGGCAATGAGCTGAAAAAAATTGCTTAATATTAAAAAATCATCGAACACATTTTTCAACAAATAGTTTTAAGTATATTTTGATCAAAATCAGTCTGTATTAAAAGTAGGTATTAGTTTGTCTTAAAGTACTTTCTAGTTTTGTTCCGAATACCTTTTTGACATGTACATGAACGAGTCGCACAATGTATGCGAGTGTTCTGGATCGAGAACAAAGCTTGTATTTAATAGTTTGGGTATTTCACTTACAGTTGCTCTGTTCAACAACAACGCCTTTATAACTAGCCCGATGGAGACGTCTCTTTTAGCCTAGTTGGTAGAAGCACAACAAAAAGCGACCGGTCAACTTTTCTTCAGACCCACTGGGTTCGAAACACCGCCTGTCCTCCAAGATCAACTCTCTCCAACTCCGCGGGGTCGAAAACTAGCAAACGTTAACACAAAAAGATTAAGACTCCCATCGACACGCCAATTTGAATTTCCGAGTGTGTTAGATTTATGAAATTTCTTACTTTTCTTCTTGAAGCTAGATTATTGTTTAAAATTGCATGGAATAAAATACTTTAGAAAGAGTGAAAAAGAAGTATTTGCATGATTCGAAAACTTTTTTAAATATTTATTAAATATCTGAAAAATCAAAACTGTATTATTGATTTCAAAAAAGGAAGTCGGTCTGATAACTTAAGGCGACGATGAATAATTATTTTTCAAGAAACTGGCAAAAAGCCAAAATAAATAAATAAATTCGGAAACTTTATTTCAAAGGAGTGTTTTTTAAATGAAGCATAAACCATGGCTCCTTTTGCGTAAAATTTCTGCTTCAAAAATTAATCCAATGATTTACATTACCAGGATTTGTTACTAGAAACTTTAATTACGAAAGTCGTTTAGTAAGTCCTCAGAAATTCCGAGAGATGGAGCTCGTAGCTTCGAAAATGGTTTGTTTTTAGTAAGTATCGTGACTCACTAGATAGCTGTCTAAGTCTCAGTGACTTCATAACCATGACCTCTTTTGTATCTCACAAATGTTTCATTATAACTTTTCCGGCCGATTCGACCATCTTCGTCTTTTGGGAGCAGATTCAGCGGAAGCAACCCGTTGTTTAATTGTTGCTTGGTTTCCTGTGTTTTTCAATGAATCCTTGTCTCACCGACGGTGACAATTCGACAAAAAATGACATCGACAACACGACGTGGTAACAATCAAATTTTGATTTTGCAGCAAATGGCTACCAAATCAAAACTAACTTATGAATCAATGTCAAATTTGTTTCGGTTCCGTCTAACAGATGGCAGCACCCAATGGTAACAATTCACCTAAATGGTGCCATCTGTCTCCAAATGCAAATATGCTTTGAACCACCCTCGTACTAACTTTTTTCTCTTTTAACAAACTGATCTTTTAAAGAATATTCTTTGCTGGCGGAATGATTATTATAGAATTATATAGATACATGATTGTTTTTTTATTGCTCTGTTTGAATATATAGAAAGATCTTATCATGAGGATTATTTTATTGATAGAATAAAATTTTCTCTCATTGTAAAGTAGCAACAAAAATAAAACGAAATTTATTTTCTGTCTCTTATAATTTGAGTACATTATCTTCTTGTACTTAAATTGCTTCTATCTTTTAACCCGTTTATATTTATTTATTCCAGCGGCAACTAAATACCAACTGACTTTGATGACGCCAGAATTCAGTGAATACACAGTGGATGATCTATTCCATGATTTGGTAAGACAACACAATGTCGATTATTCTCGTTTTGATTTATAAATTTAAAAAAGTACCTCGAAAAATATCTTTTTTTTTTTTTTTTTTTAATTATTCAGAATTGTATGACAGTATATTTACAATCAATTACTTATAAGAGACTCAGTTATATTTTTAATATTTTTCTTTCACTAGAAGAACTGGAAAACATTTACTTTTATTCAGGAAAGAAATAGTTGTAACCAAGGCTTAATTTTGAAGAAAACGCCGTCACAGATCAAACAGATACTTTCATATCTAAAATTTATATTACACACTCATACACAAACTAAATTTTTTGTATAGTTTGTATTTGCGTACAATATGTGGAACAGAAATGTTCTTTTATTTATATTTTTAGAAATTAACCCCTGATTATATGTACAAAGTTTTATCATTATTGGATATTACTCTGTATATAAGAGAACATTCCCATAAGGGGAGTTAAACGAATTCAAATCAGATTCTCTCAGTGTATAGATGAAATATTATTGATTTTGTGCAACTTAATGTTCTCATTTTCTGGTTTCTTTCAAAACTTACACGTCATTGCTGATCAAAGCACATACCCAATGTTCATTAATAATAATGTTTTGAGAAATAACAGCTGAAACATATTTTTAAAATATGATTCTAAAAATTGGAGTTAAAATCTGTTTGTTTACATTGAAAAAAATTATTTTGCAAAGAAATCTGCTGATAAATCACAAGAGAGTAAGTTAATGTTGATTTTAACGTGCAAGAATCAGATGTGGCTATGCTCCACCAAAACAAAGTATAACAGTAATCAAGACGTTTGAAAAAAATAGGGAAATGGCAAAAATTGGTTGACAAGAAAGGGGGAGGGGTCGAAAATAGAGAAGGATCGTTAGGTTATCCCGGAGGCCCATTACTCGAGTTTACCAAAGACACTAAACCTCATGGGTGATATGATTGTTTATTAAAGTCACACTAAGAAGCAACATGAGGGCTACTGGAGATGGACCTCGTAATTTTGAACCTCGGTCAAGCGACGAGTAGAACATCTGATCTGGCACCTCCCTCTCCAAAATTCCACACCACGCCGTTGGGTGGAGTAGGGACGTCAACCAGATAACACATGGATCAATAAGTTCCGAGACTAACCCAGAGATGGCGCTCGTAGTAAACCAGTAACCAGGTCTTTCTAGAGTACGAATCTTTGCTTGAAACGTGTCAAAATTTTAAGTCGATCGGACCAGAATCAGCTGAGTTATCGAGGTTGGAGTAAAGTCGTTTTGTAGTTTGTTTAAAAAATGGAAAAAACCGAGTTTCGTGTTCTGATAAAACATTGTTTTTTAATGGGTAAAAACACCGCGCAAGCGAAACAATGGATTGAAAAATGTTACCCGGACTCTTGTCCATCAAAAGCAACGATTTGTCCGTGGTTTGCCGAGTTTAAACGTGGTCGTACCGACACAAATGACGCGGAACGCTCGGGTAGACCTGTGGAAGCCGTTACACCGGAAAATGTGAGTGAAGTGACAAAAATTATAATGAAAGATCGTAAAGTGAAGCTCCGTGAGATTGCTGAGAGGACACAGATATCATATGGAAGTGTATTTACTGAAAAAGGTTGTTTGAAGTGAAGTGAAAAAGGTTTTTTCCAAGTGGGTGCCGCGATTGCTTTCGATGGAACAAAAACAGCAACGAGTCGATGATTCAGAAAGCTGTTTATCGCTATTTACGCGCAACAAAAAAGATTTCTTGCGTCGTTACGTGACCATGGACGAAACATGGATACATCACTACACTCCAGAGTCGAAGCGGCAGTCATCTGAGTGGCGCACAGCTGGCGAAAGCCGTCCGAA
Organism: Nephila pilipes; assembly: GCA_019974015.1. NCBI lineage: Eukaryota > Metazoa > Arthropoda > Arachnida > Araneae > Nephilidae > Nephila > Nephila pilipes. The sequence continues at coordinate 2,462,321 of BMAW01049666.1, read as the reverse complement.
GCGTCCGAAAACGCAGCAGTCAGCTGGCAAAGTCATGGCGTCAGTTTTTTGGGATACGCATGGCGTGATTTTCATTGACTACCTCGAAAAAGGTAAATCGATCAACAGTGATTATTATATTGACTTGCTGGTGCGTTTGAAGGAGGAAATCGCAAAAAAACGACCGCACATGCAGAGAAAAAAAATCCTTTTTCACCAAGACAATGCACCCTGCCACAAGTCGATGAAAACAATGGCAAAATTGAACGAATTGGGCTTTGATCTGCTTCCCCACCCCATACTCGCCAGATTTAGCCCCCAGTGACTACTGGCTCTTTGCTGATCTTAAAAAAATGCTCCAGGGGAAAAGATTTGGCTCAAATGAGGAGGTCATCGCTGAAACTGAAGCTTATTTTGAAGCGAAAGATAATTTTTTTTTATAAACATGGTATTGAAAAATTGGAAAAGCGTTGGAACGATTGTATCACCCTAAAAGGTGATTATGTTGATGAATAAAAAAAATTTTGCAAAAAAAATGTTGTTTTCAATGTTAGTCTCGGGACTTATTGATCCATGTGTTATATCGTGTATCAGACGCGCTACACGACGGGTCTTCAGTGGTATCAAGGTACGAAATCTCGACTCGACGAAAAGGGCCGGATACGAGTCGACGACCATGATTACTAGGTTACCGTGGCCACGCAAATCCCATGGGAGAGAAAAATACCACAAAGATACCTAGGGATCATGATTTCCGTACTTATCTAAAGAAGATAAGCCTCCAAGGAGCTATTAAATCACAAATGAAATATGGGGTATATTTAATTAACAAATGATTTAATTCAAAATCTCTGATACACTGAGCTTTTTGAAGTTTCATTCTAAAATGATGGGAAGTAATCAATGCTAAATTTAATAAAGACATGAACGTAACAGTTGTTTCATTGAGGTTTTTGATTTATTACTCCATTTTCATTATTATCCAAGAGCATTTCGTTCCTTCACTATCTAATTCTTGTTATTTTGCTTTTACTGAACTTAAATGTTTTCGAACAATTTTATTTAAGTGACTTAAATTTTATTGCGTGTAAAGAAGTTACATATTTTTAAGAATGTTTGTAAATGCATAACAAAGTGTTCCAAAATCCATAAGTAAAATTTTTTTGAAGGCTATAGAACTCACCAAAACTAGCTAGTCAATGTTTTTCAAAAACACCACTTTTAAATTTGAATTCAGTTCTTCATTTCATGAAACAAAACTATTTTTTTTTTTTTAATTTTACTTAATAATGAGTGCTCAAAATGACAACCGTGATTATTGCTACATATCTGCAAGCATTTAGCATTTACAAAGATGTTAAGTATTTCTTGAAAAGATGCAACGATGGATGAGTAACTGATGACAACATTATCAGCTTAATTACTGGTCTTTATGAAATATGGGGTATTAAATGGGAAATATGGGGTCTCAATTACCTTAACAGAAGGAAACCGAAATTTGAATCCTCCAAATTCTTTAACTGTTCAATCGCTCTCAAAACCTATTCTTTGAAACATCCGATTTCTTACTAGAGATGGAGCCGCAGTTACTTAGAGGTCATGGTCACGGTCGGTGCTGTTTTCGTCTAGGTGTGGGTTCGAACTCTGGTGCCACTTAAGATCCACTGTTTAACCGTTTGATGCACGTTAAGTCTGTCGTGGTTCAAAGTCCTCCCATTGGCGAGGTTTGGAAATCAGGAGAAGGGATGCCACAGCTCAAGTATTGTCCTCGTCACAAGACCGAGGTTCGAAATTACTGGGTCCGGTGCCAATAGCCTTCGTGTTGCGTTTCAGTGCGACGTTAATAAACTATCACAATTATCAACAAGAATTGGGAATGGAGGATTTCCTGAGCTACAAACTATGCTATGTAGACCCAAAAAGTTTCAGTTGTTAATTTAAATTGTACTTTAGAAAATGTTTTATGTAATTTACCATCCATTTAAATGTTTGGATTTTGCTGCATATAATATTGTATTAAAAGACAATAACTAAATATAGGTCAAAGAAGCATGTTTATTTCTAATGGGTACTATCATTATTTAAGAAACATCAAATATCTCTTTCAAGCAATTCTTGAAATATTATCTCTTCAATCAGGGTCCCCTGAAGGTGTTCAGCGCCCGACGCCAGTGGACAGCGGCCAGGACGATTCATTTGAAGAAAGAAACAGATGAAAATTTCGGATTCAGTGTCAGAGGTGACGCGCCCGTCATTGTGGCAGCCATCGATTCAAGGAGCATAGCCCAGGTAAGATATAACAGCTTTTGACGCCTTTCCATCAAACGAAAGGAGCGTGGCAAATAAATAAATATCGTTCCAGGAATGTATCAGTAAAGGGTATAAAATTCCAGGCATCCGTAGTCTTTAATTGCTCAACGGAATTAAGTGATTAAAATAGTTTTTAAAAGATAAATGCATAAATTGAAATTTATTTACAGAATTACAATGGTTGATATAAAGAATAAGAACAAAACGCCACCAGTCAGAAACAGAATCCTTAAGTGGTATTTGGGTCTTCAGTGGATAGATAAATGCATTATTATTCGGTAAAGGAGACAGAATATACCGAGATTTATAACCACAGACGAACGAAGGCAACTGGCAAACAAATGCTCAAAAAACGCATGCATTGTCATATCTACAAGAAATTGTTCACATGCGATTAGCATAGTGAAAACAATGTCATCTAAAGCAAGATTCACGTAATCTCATCCTGCTAGCTTTAGAGTAAATCGGTCTTTTCAAATGGGGACCAGATACGGCAATTTCTTCAAGATTCCTAATATTTATGAACATCTTGGTTCATAAATAAAATCGATAAAAAAAAAGCTTTATATCTTCGAATATAGTTTAAGTTTCGAATTTCTAATATATTTTAAGTTTTATATGCTACGAATATAATTTATACTTTTAATACTTTATTTACGTATCCCTTAAATGCAATACGAGGACTATTGGTGATGAACCTCGTAATTTTGAACCTCGGTCAAGTGACGAAGATGGCATATGAACTAGCATTTCATTTTCGAATTTTTACATCATCCTGACTTGAAGACTTTGAAGACTCGATAGATTTAACAAGCATCAATTATGAGTCTTTAATGGCATCGGGACTCAAACCCGCGATTAGACGGGAGCAACGCCGCTTATGAGTTCGCAACCATAACTATTCGTCTACTGCGGCTACAAAAGAGTGACATTAAATCAGTCAGATTGTTACAATGAACAACAAGCTTTTCTCTCTGAAGCAACCCTCCTCGAATTTCTTGCAACCTTCTCACCTTGCGATGAGGCGGCAGGTTAAATAAATCTATTTTCTCATGCTCAAGTATGAAAATTGCTAGTGTTTTGAGATCTCACTTGTGTAATATTACTATTTAAACCAGTGTAGTTATCAGTTTAGTCAAAAGAAAACAAAGAGGGAGAGTGATTCCCTCTCTTTTTTATGTTGGTGGCCACGGTAGCCTAGTGGTCATGGTCGCGGATTCGTGGCCTGCGCCGGTGGTTTCCGTCGAGTCATGAGTTCGAATCCTAATGCTACTTAAGAGCCGCCGTGTAGGGGGAGGGGGCTATAGCACTTTAACTCTGTCGAGGTCTCACGTCTTCCCGTTGGTGGAGAATGGAAGTTTGGGGAGGAAAGTCCCAACTCAGGTGTCGTCCTTATCACTTGACCGACATTGAAAATTACGAGGTCCGTCGTCAAGAGCCCACGTATTACTTCTCAGTGCGACGTCAGAAAACAATTGACATGTGTTATATCAGATTACTGTCTGCCATCCATTATCATCAATCCCAACCTTTTGCATACCATGAGCCAATTTTTTGACAGACAAGTTCAGATGCGCTACATAACTCGAGCACTTTTTATACCGTCTTAAGGATAGAACTCGCTTCGTCTAGGAAAGGTACAGGAATAAATTAATCACGTAGTTAAATTAACATACGCCAATTTAATGAAGCATTTATCTTTAATAGTCAGGAAGAATATCCTGTACGATAAGGTGATCGCTTCATGATGGCTCTATAGCTGCCACAGAGTCTCGTTTGATAACTCTGGACCACAGTTGTTAGCAAATAATATTTTGCAAATTTTCTTTGTTCTGGGTAATAAACGGCAAAAATAATTACATTTGAGGCATTTTATCAGGAAAAAGACGATTAAATTTTATTTTTAAGATTGAATTTGTTTTTAATCAGTCAGTTACGTTTGTTCACTAAGCATCTGCATTATGTTTTGTTCACTAAATGGAAATAGGTTTATAAAGGCGAGAATGCTATTTTCTTCTTCGGCAAAATTGTGAGAACGACTCTCAATATCTTGAATTTTTCAACATATTTGATCATATATTTTCAGCATATTTATATATAAGTATAAAGTATAAAGCAATGATATTTTAGTATAGGGCGATTAAAAAAAAAATTTCAAGCAAAGTTACATCAGTGATAGCGCTCTCTAAGTACACACACTGATGAATTTTCTACAATATGCTTTTAGATTTTCTAGGCATGATTCTACTTTTTTTTTCAAGAGAGAGGTAACATTTAATATAATACTCACAAATAAAATGTCAAAAACGCCGTCTTAATACAACCACAACAAAATAAATACCACAACAAATGTACTATTTTGTATTAATATAGTCAACATTACTCTATTGGAGTAGAGGGTATAAAATATTTTTTTGTGACTGTCAGCCTGTGCAAAAACGCCTGATAGGTGATGTGCCTAATCAAAGAGGAAGCACTGCGTATTTATATCATCTAATGAAGTTAAATTACCTAACCAAATTATGAAAATTAATTAAAAGAAATAAATATTTTTTAAAAAATGACAATTCCTTTGCATAAGATTGTTTTTATTACATATTCGATTCAAAAACGAATTCTTATTATCTCGCAGGAGACTGGTATGAAAGAAGGCGACTTCATCGTCTTAATCGGTAACACAGACACCAAGTGGATGGGCCACGAGGAGGTGGTTCGTCTCATCCGGGAATCTGGCCATGAACTGACCCTGAAGGTGGTCACTCCCATCGACCACGACTATCTCCATCCCAAGAGCAATGGCTCTTCTGCCTCCAGCAGCCCTGCCTCCAATGCTTCCACCCTAAGCTCAACAGACCTCAGCCGCGTCAACCTCAGAAGCAACTCCAGTCCTTTCTCCAAGGACAAAAGACGGCGCGCCACCTGGAACTTCTTCAGGCGGAGTCAGTCCAAAGAACGCCAGTTTCCTATCATCAATGATGTGGTCTTCAGATAAAAAGAAAGAAAAACACTTATTGAGACTTCAACAAATTACATCCGATTTCTTCCAATGCAATCAAAAATTTTGTTTATCATTGCTTCCTTAGATGATTTTTAAAACGAGTGATTATCCAATAGGTGCCTCAGTGGTATTCAAGAGATTCGCTTATTCTTTTATCTAACAATATTTTTTAATCAGTTACTCTTATGGGTGTCTTTACACAGACATCCATCCATTGGAATCCCTTTCATCAGTTATCCTCTAATATCTATGGATATTCAAAAAAAATTTACATACTTTTGAAATTCCTATTTTTTTAATAAACAGATGTTCCACTGATGTCTGCTTCATTTCAAGACAAACCAATAAGTGTCAGTAATGGTTATAAAATGTACAGGATTCTGTTATATCAGTTTGGATTGAAATACGCATAATTTTTTTCTTCGCATATGTTATACTTATATTGTAAAACCCCTGAAAAAAAAAAGAATGAGTATTTGTCCTTGTGGTAAATTAAAGATCACGAAATGAACATTGAATATCACGCAAGTGAATTTATACTGGCATTCATTTAAGAGTAAATAGATTGTGAGTTTTTCGTTATTAAATATGGTACTGAATTTTAAAGTACATTAAGATATTTTTGCTATGTAATATCAAAAAATTTAATGAATAACATTGTTACTGACTTAATAAATTTCGTACGCATTTGGAAACATATTATAAGTCTTACTCGACAACTGTTAGATTTTATCATCAGTTGAACAATATTGGAAGGCTTATTAGTTGTAAAATTTGTTTATTTTTGGGATCCTTGTTGCCTCGTATCACACAACTTTGAAAATATCAGTATTACTTTTTCTTTGAAAAGTTGCTCTCGATACTCCACTCATGCTTTCCACATTGTAAAGGCAAAGTCGAACTATTTGTTTATATCGGTATACCGAGAAACAAAGCTGCATATATTTCTCTGTATAATGCTCAACTATTTGTACATACAAAGTGACTGATGCTTTACGTTGTAGTATATTTCAGTTGTATTAACTTCTATGTGTAATTCAATCTGCTTTCCTTAAGTCTTTTGAAGAAAAGTTATATTTTGTGTACATTTTGCTATTGTAAGTTGCTTCCGGCAACAGACTTTATTGCATTCTAGAGCCACACTATTTAGAAAGTGGCTTTGTAAGGCTATGGTTTCCAAGGAAAATGGTACCGTTATCTAGCGGTCAGAATAATACGGTGAATTACGTCACCAAAACGTTATCTGTGGAAAGCAATGATGTGGTTTTCTCGCATTCAACGCTCTTTAGGAAACCACGCCATTTGGTTTACATAGACAACGTTTTAGCGGCGTCAGCCACCACAATATTGCGGCCACCAGATAACGGCACCGCTTTCCTAGGAAACCTTAGCTTAACTGTTCAAATACTGTCACTGTTGAAATACAGGAGATATTTCTCACATTGTATGTAAATATTAAATTTCGTAAATATGCAAATAAAATTTTATATTTTTATAGACTGAGAGAAGTTAGAAAACCAGTTTAAACTCTCTCTCCTTTCTGAAAAGGAAGGCAATGCAAAAACTTTCATGTGGAATAACTCTTTGTGTTTGATATTGCTCTAAAATTTTTGATGAATCCATAAGTATTGTTTTATCCGTCGCAATAATGTACCAATAATAGGTTGTTTTTGAAGGTTAACTTTACCAATTTTTTTCGGTAAAGAAAACTTTGTACTTGGTAAAGAAAACTTTGTATTATTATTCAATATTTTTTCGTGAGGTTAAATATTTTTACACCCAAAAAAGATGTTCAAGATATTTTTCCAAGAGCATTTTTTAAAAGTATAATCGTTTTTTTCCCCAGACAGATTTGTGTCTAGAATTTGTGAAGTGTACATATATAAAAGATTATTTGTAGCTTTGTGTTTAAAATGTGTGCAACCATCCATTTTGTATTTACAACAAATTATATGAAACTGAAAAATAAAAAATGCGTCAATAATGTTTTGTTTATTTTGGAATTTGTCTCTGTAATTCAATGTTAAACTTAAGATAAAACGGATCACAATATTTAGAAACGATTTATGCGAAAAGCAAATGTCATAACCCTGTTTTATTATTGGTTGTAATTATAAACAGTTTCTGGCACGAGTGAATAAAAAACATAACAATCTATCTCGAAGCATAAAAACATTTAAATGGGGATCAATCTTTAATTAATATTTTGAGTAAAAGTGAACAGCAAATTAGCCTCAAAAGAAAAACTTATTTAGTAAACAGATTAGCAAAAGGAAAATGAAAGTTTAAGCCTGAAGTTCATTAATTAATTAAATTTCTTAAAACTTTCACAATTTTAAAAAATTTAATTTTTACAAAAAATGGGGTTTATAAAATACCAATTATTAAATTTTTCTTAATAAAGCTGTCAATAATAATGAAATGTTACATTAAGCTTAACAGATAAAATTCAGTAATACATATGATGAACGTTACATGTAATGTATTCGCACTGGTGAATTTAAAAACTTACCAATCCAGCCACCAAGCATAAAATATTTTAACTAAAAATAATACTTTAATAAAGATGGACTCAATTAATATATATCAATAACAAGGAAAAAACTTTTAAATAATTCGTTCTAGTTTTTTAATGCGGAACAAGCAAATTAATAAATATAATGATCTCTAAAAGAGTCTATGAAAAATAATTAATAATCCCAAACGTCTCGTAATATGCGCCAGAACTATGCATAAGTTTCTTAGTACTATTTTCAAAAATCGGATAATTAATTTATACATCCAATATGTTTTCATTTTTTAACCGATAATAATAATTATCAGTGAAAACCATGGAAGAAAATTATCTAAGAATCGTTAATTTTGAGAAAATAAATTTAATAAGAAAAGTTTTTAAGCAAATGGAAATTAGCGAATAAATATAAAACAAAACAGAGAGAAATAATAACGAAGTTCCCTAAAAAAAATTTAAGCTATTCCTCTGTATGTAATGTTACACAGATACTGAAGGCATATGTAGATGGTGAAAATGCGGAAATATGCTTAAGCTTCTTCCACACATCAGCGTAGCTCCCTTAAATTTTTTTTGATGTCTTAAAATTGTTGGACCCTTCAATATCTGGGCAATTTCTACAGCCAATAAATTCCCTCCACTTTCTTTAATTAGTTTTTATAATTCTAAAATGAGATGTTCCATGAAGGCCCGTAGCCAGAAGGGGCTATGTTGGGCAGTGCCCGAACTGACAGATTACCTTATCGAACCTATTCTTTTAATTTTAGTATCGAAATACGTTTATCGGTAATTAAAATTTTGAAAACAGTCTAAAACGGGATTATTACAAGATGTTTTATGAATTTTTAAGTTTAAAAATCCCCTGAGACTCAATAGTATTTCAATATCACAATGGTAATACAATTATTATAACATTACTATAGTATTATTATTAACATACTTATTTATTTATAATTTATTTATTTTTCACATAAAGTATTACATCAATATTACAATAAAATTTGTACTTCCGCTACTAGTGGTACTAAAAAAAAATTTCTCAATATTACTTTAAATATAACCGGAAATATAATTAAAATATACTGAGCTAAAAAAAAAACTGAGTTATGAACAGGAGTCTCATTTCCTAAGACCCCACAATAGATTTCTCTCTAACCAATAACTTCTATTGGCCGAGCGTAAACGTCCTTTCAAAACAGATTCTAAATGCCTACAACTTTGCATCGAAACCAATCCAAATAAAACTCACAATTTTCATCAGCCCTGAAATCAAATAACTTTTTAAAGAAAGAAACAAACTGAGAAAAACTTGGCAATTCACCAGATTTCCCCCTGATAAACAAAAACTTAATCATATCCCAAAAAAAAATTATGAAAAGAAAAATTTACGATTTTAATCAAAAAATTTGGCAAGGTACTCTTGAGAATCTAAATTTAGAAGATGGTTGCCTCTGGGGGATGGCCAGGGACGAATTAAGGCAAAGGCCAACTGGGCTCTGGCTCAGGGAATCGTCTCGTTCTTTACTCGGCCTTAATAAGATCATGATCAGAATAATTTTAATCGCCAGATGTTATTCCCGGATATGACTAGTTGAAGACAGTTGCTTCTATATTGAGTTTTTTTTTTTTTATTTTCAACGTTTGCTGAGATTCAGGGAAAATATTAGTTTTATTTCTAAAGCGAAATATGTCCAATTTATTGATAAAAATGCCACTGTGGGAAGGACAGTCACAGACATAGCAGACACTTTCCAGCGACTTTTTATTTATTTACACACATTATTTAAGGATCGCTCATGAATGGGCAAGAGATACACTTAAGCCCCCAACAGAAGTGACAAAAACAAATTCCCGATTTTATGATAGGCGCCAGGGCTAATAAAGCTGTCTACCAATAAGGAAATGAGCAGGAGAGAGAACTTCCATTTTATCCGTGTCTTCCGACAGAGGAGCAAGAGGTCTTGAATTGAGCATTCCCTCAATTTGAATAATAACAGTAAATAACTCCTCATACGATAATTTCAAATTTCCAACAACTCTTTTCAAGTAAAATTTAAAAGATTTTACTCCAGCTTCTCCCAAAGCCCACCGAAATATGGCGCACGGGGAGGAATGAAGTGCCAACTCACTCCTTCACTGGTTAGAAAATTGCTCATTTTGTTCTTTAATTAAATTTATAAATCTCCTTAACTCTTTATTTGCTCCAACAAAAATTTTTCCATTATCCGAATAAATTCTGACCGCTTTACCTCTTCTGGCAAAAAATCACTTCAGCGTTGCAATAAATGCATCACTAGTTAGATCACTTATAATTTCAAGATGTATTGCTTTCGTGACGAAACAAATGGAAATGCATACAAAAATTTTGTTTAAAGTATGTTTAAGCTGATATTTTACATTTTACAAAAAATGAGAAAAGTCTACCCCGATAACATTAAATGAATAATTTTTACTCACTCTATTTGCAGGAAGATGTCCCATTAACTGAGTATGAGATCTTGGGTTATCTTTGAAGCAAACAACACATGAATTCTCAATTTTTCTACACAAGGATCTACCTTGTATTACCCAAAATTTCTGCCGAACTTGGTATAATAATTGTTATGAGCCCACGTACAAAAATTTTACATGAAAATAGTTTACAATTAAACTAGACAAATTACGGGCCTTAGGAAGCAATATTGGATACTTTCTGCCAAATGATAAATTACTGTATGTTAATATACCACCAATGATAATTCCAGCAGAATCAATGAAAGGATATAAATTCTTTACCTGGCTGTCAGCATTTACGTCACCTGTAGCTTTTAGAGCATTAAACTAGAAAATTCACAAGTTTAAACAAATTTCACCAATATTTGCTCAGTTTCTTCAATTTCTGTTCCAGTCAGATGCTCAGAACGTTTCTCATTACCAGGTTTACAATTATGCACAAACCTAAGAATAAAACTCAAAATATGCAATATTTTAAAATATTTATTACTACAGTTAAGGATATCATTAAAAATGAATTATTAAATACAGTAAATGAAGAGTTCTGTTCACAAATCACTTTTTTGAGTTCACATTGCACATCGTCCTTTATTACATTATTGTGAATTTTTCTTTGAGGATATTCACTGTTTGTTAAAAAGGCAGGGCCTTCCCGCCACAAGTGACTCTCGAGCAATTTTGATGGATTCACAACTCGACTAATAAGATTAGCCGGATTGTCCACTGATGAAACATGACTCCATTGTTCATCATATGAAAGATCTTGGATTATGTTTCATGGTTTGCCACGTAGGTTTTTAACTGAGACGGTGGTTTCTATATCCATGACACACAATCTTACTGTCACTCCAGTAATAGGTTTTAAAAACTTCCAATCGAAGAGCCATCTGGATTCGTTGCATCAACTTGGCAAGCAGTACAGCAGTGCAGAGCTCCTATCTAGGCACTGTAATCTTCTTCAGTGGAGCCACTCTTGATTTACTGGCAACATTTCCAGCATATGTTTGAAATTTGCAGTAAATAACTGCTCCGAAGGCAGCTTCTGAAGTGTCGCAGAAGCCATGTAATTCTATCACTTCAACATCGAGAAAGGGAAGAATGCATTGATTCACTTTTATGTTATTAATAAACTCTAGTTCCTTAAAAAAAAAGTTGTCCATTGAAGATTCAAAAGTCATAGTTTTAGTAAAAATATCTTATACAAAGATATCACTGGTCCAAGAAGTCCCAAAGAGTCAAATAATTTAGCAATAATGGAAAGAACTGTCCTTTTAGTGTGAACACCATATGATGTAATGGACACTTTATAGCAAAAGCAATCACCCATAGGGGCCCAAGTGACACCTAAAATTTTTGTTTCTGAATTTGAGATTTCATAGATAGTTTCAGAAGTTGAGGACAATTGTGGGTGATTACTTCGCCATTTATGCAATTTCATGCTAGCTCTATTTAGCATTGAAGTGAGCTGCTGTTGCATCTCACTTCAATGTTTCAGGTAAAGTTTTAGCACCAGGATAGTACATCGTCAACGGAGAAGTCCTCTTTGACAATAGACGCTGCAAGGGGGAAATTGTGTCCTTCAGCAATTTGAACTAGCGTTCGTGTTGCTAAAAATGGGGCACTCACGGTACCGTAAGTAACTGTTGAAATTTCGAAAGTTTTCACTGGACACTCACTGTCCTTCCACACTATACGTTGTAGATTTCGCTGACTTGGATGAATGTTTATCATTGTGTAAATTTTTTGTATGTCCACAATATAGGCAAATGGATGTTTGCAGAATCGCATCATGATTGAGATTAGGTCATCTTGGACTACTCCTCCTTTAATTTGTGAGCTATTAAATGAAGTTCCATTTGTTGTTTCACTCGAGTTGTTGAAAATAACGCAAAGCTTCGTTGTCGTCTTCTCAGGCCTGTAAACGCCCTGATGTGGCATCTAATACGATACTTCTGTTTCTGCTTCATGAATCCCATCTCTCATGTGTCCTAATCTCTCGTATTCATTAATAAGGTCTTTATACAAATTTAAATAATTTTGATCACGCGATAGTTTTACCCAAAGTGAATTTAATATTTTTAATGCTATACTTCTAGATTCACCTAAACAACTGAGTTCTTCTTTAAGTGGGATTGCAACTATGTATTTTTCTCTAAGTTCTTTAAAATGAGTTTGAACAAAATGTCCCTCAGTAATTTTTGCCTCGTGAGATTTAGGAATCTCTAACTCAACAGTTTCTAATTCCCAAATTTTTCTCATGGTAATGTTTAAATCATCATCAATTATTAAACTACAATGAATTGTTTGGTTATCTGAATCCGAAACGTTCCCAATAGCCAAAAATCCAAACACACTACTTTGAAAAAATAACTCTGATTTTGACAAATATATTTTTTCTGGCCTTAAAAATTGATAATATCATTTTGCACTTAAAAGACAATCAACTTTTTGGGGAACCATAAGCTTATCAGCCAAATTTATATTTGAAGGAATTTGTTCCTTAATGTTTAAATATTTAACTGGGGTTAACTCAGTAATTTTATCTACAACAAGAAACTCAAATTCTTGATTAAAACTCTTATCAGTATTTGAAACTTCAGCCTTAACAAACTTGGTAACAATCTTAGAGGAATTATCTAAACACGATATTGTCACATTAATTTTTTCTTGTTTTAACCCTAATCTATTTGCACAGTCTTTAGTCATAATATCTGACTTACTACCTGCACCAAATAATTCTCTGACGGATTGCAAATTTTCATATTTGTCACGAATAAAAAATACAGCTGTACTCAACAATACAGTATTCATTAATTTATTTTGAACCGAACTAGTAGCAGAAAATGACGATTGCTCATTTTCATTGGTTTCACTAGAAGTTAGATGGAAAATATTACTTCCCGGATTTTGATTAGATTTTAAATCCTCTCCTTTATTTGTTATTACACTATTTGCGTTTTTATAACTCTCACTAAACTGATCAGATTCTCTGGGAAAATGAAGCAACTTATTATGTGACTTTTTACAAAAGCAGTTCAGCGCAGAACACTTTTTAACATTACAACTTGGTGAAAGGCATTTAAAACATAAATTCTGATCTTTCACAAATCCAACTCTATCGTTCACAGACAATTTTTGAAAATCCTGACACTTAAATATTGAATGGTTGCTATGGCACAAGATACACTTTAAATTACCATTCGATAAAAACACTTTAGAAATATTTTTATTATTTCGATTCTCAAAATTACCCTTTCCAAATGTCCTATGATCAATATTAACTCCTGAGCGAGACAAAGAACTACACTCTGTTTTGGTTCCGGTTTTAGAAGCTAAAAATAAAACGCAGTTTCTTCCCAGCTCCTGTGGTGTAAAATAGTCTTCTCCTTGTTTAATACTTATATAACTTTTTAAATCCTGAGGAAGAGTGCTAAAGTATACAAGGAGTTTCCAACTTTTACCTTTCTCCACAACTATTAACTTGTCATCGATGATGTAATGGAAAAGATATATTTGATCCAAGATTCTCTCTGACTATGACGCCTTACTCAGCGAGCAAACGCACTTGCCCCTTTGAACGCTATGAGATTCTCGATTGTGGGATACCGTCGAAAAATACCCTACAATTTCCTTTGTTCCCGGTAGGATTACTGGCAATCCTTATTTAACCAATGTTTACTCATCTTCCGCTTTGAATTAGAACTCTTGGGAATCGCTGCATCAGCAGCGTCCACGATAGAGGTAGTGACATTTCCGACAGTCATTAATATCCTGTTCTTGAACCATTGTGCTGGTAATGACAGCTGTGTGAATAAATCCCAATCTGCCTGGTTTAAGCGGTAAGTGGGAGGTCGAAACCGAATCCCATTACCGTGAACCTGGGAGATTAGGAGAGTGAAATGACCACTATTATGTAAATCATTAAGAACCTCGAAAATCAACGACGGTAGCCGTGTCGGTGAGAAAATGGCTAGATCAAGGGAATGAAATGCCCTAGTGGGAGCATGGAAATACGTTTTCTCGTCGGAGTTCAGCATACAGACAGTGATCCGAAATCAATTGTTCGATCTGCCGACCACGAGAATTCGTACCACCATCATACCCCCACTGAGGGCTGTGTCCATTAAAATCAACAAGCAGAAAGAAGGGAGTTGGTAATTGATTGACTATTTGGTTCAAATCCATTTGGGACACAACATCGTTAAGTGGTAGTAAATGCAGCAGTCTGTGATTAAAGTGCGAGTATGAATTCGCCCAGCCACAGCCAGCAACGATGTGGTCAGTCTAACGACATTGTGAGTATAGTTTTGGGATGCAAGGATGCATACACCTCTAGAAGAAGATATTGCGGCATCAACATCCCGTCGTACACAGAAAAGTCTCCTGAAGAGCAGGGACGTCTTAAGGCATGGGCCAACTGGGACCGGGCCTCGCCTTTGAGGGGGCCTCGTCTCGTTCTCTTCTCGGCCTCAATCAGATCATGATCAATCATAATAACTTTAATCGTCACATGTTATTCTCGGGAATAATTGGATGAAGACAGTTATTTCTGTGTTAAATATTTCTATTTACAACGATTGCTGAGAATCAAGGAAAATATTAGTTTTATTTCTGCAGCATGATAGGCCTAATTTATTTATAAAAATGCTGCTGGGGGAAGGACAATCACAGACATGACACTCCTTCTAGCGCCTTTTTATTTATTTGCATTCGATTTAAAGATCGCTCATGAATGGTCAAGAAATATACACTTAAGGCTCCAACAGAAGTGACAAAAACGCATTCCCTATTTTATGACAGGCGTCAGGGCTGATAAAAAGAAGGTTGGAATGACTCTGAAGGAAATCACTCCTACAGTTCTAAATCGACAATTCTTTCCTTTAAATTTAATTTCTTTGAAACAGCTAAAGGTAATTATGTTTTTATTTTTGAATGGTATTTCTTTGAGATTTAAGATAATATACAAATATTTATATCGCATTAAAAAAAGTAAAATAATATGTAATTGCATTTGGTTTGTTTGTAGTAAATTTCCTCTCTTTCCCTCTGAACAACATGAAATAATCTCTTAACAGTTTATAAAATTATATATAAATATTTCAATGGAGTCTTTAAAATATTTTTATATTGATTAATATGCATAAGTGCGCACTTTCTCCATTTTGAATGCACTATAATATCCAAAAGAATTTCCGATGTGTATTGTAATTCAGAGAAATTTTTTTATTTACTTCTAATTTGAAAAGTGTTATTTTACTCGTTTAAAATTTCAAGACTGTCCTTTTTATTATCATTGAAACCCAAATAAAAAAAAACATTTATAATACGAATATATTACATTACTGCAGATTGTAGTAATATAATATAAATGTAGAAAAACAATTATATAACAGGAATCCTAGAGTACGATTTGATAATTAGATAAATAAATGCCTGTACAACAGTTGAATGTCTTAAGAGTAGACATCAAAAATGGAGAAATTCTCGTCCAACGCAGTACAAAATAAGAGATTTTAAGTGCATAAGACCCCCTCACTAGAAATACTCTATATGCTTGTGTATGTTTAATCAGATTTTCCTGCAGAAAATTGAAATTTATTATAAAAACTTTATTTTTATACACCATTTTATTTACAAACTAATAAGAGAGTTTTCTTCTTTTTTTTTTCCTTTGAACCAAAAAAAAAAAAAAAAGAAAGAAAGAACGAAATGCTACACACAGTTATGTGCATATTACGTGAGATATGGCATAATGATTTTTAGAACAGTGTAATTATTTATTTATTTTTAGGAGCAAAATAACAATTCTTTTTCAAATAACTCGTCCCCAAAATGTGTGTTATTAAAAAAAATCTCTTATTTATTTTTAGGATATTAATAAAAGGGGAGCCATCATTTAATAAATTATTCACAATTTTTTTGTAAACCTTTTTATACCGGTTTAAAAGTGAATTCTAAGCTATAACTGGTCATTTATTTTAAATTTTACTGGTCATTTTATTTTAAAACTTCACTTTTATGGAAAATGGGTACTCCAGTTAGTATTGATATAAAATCCTTAAGGCTCCCCTCCATACGACACCAATATGTCTCGAGTGTAATGTTAATCGTATGGAATTTCTTACTTTCTTATTTATATCTAGTGTATTGCTTTTAATTGCATGGAATAAAATGCATTCGAAATAGCCAACAAAAATAAATGTTTCTCTGGTTTTTGATTTTTTAAAAAAAAATTGCAAGTATTTTTAAATATTTTCATGAGCCTGGATTGTTTAATTAATGATTAATTACTGGTAGTGGATACTTAAATTTCTACTGAATTTCTGAAAGGAAGTGTCCTTTATAAAGGAGTATTAAAGTGTTCACAAGCGTATAAAACAACGCAGCGTTAGGGTAACTTTCCTTAAAGGAAATAGAGACATCGACACAATTTTTGAAAACAGCCACAGCCAGAAATTTAAAATAGAGAGAGAAACTTTTTTACTAATAATTGAATCTCTAATTTACAATATACAAACGCGTAGTAAAAATATGAGGAGCTTTTGAAATGTTTGGATTTTTTAAAAATATTTCTTATTTGGGTGAGACAGAAATTAAAATAGCATGCGAGAAAATATCAGAATTTTACGATAAAAACATCAATGGAGAGGAACTGAACTTGGAATGCCAACATTTCAAGTAATATATGATCATTGATGGCGAAAAACTGAAGAAAAAGCAAAGAGAAGAAAGGGGGGGGGGAAGAAAAATTCTAATTCTACAAATGCGGATGAAGAACAGTTGTTAGATAAGGGAACTAGAATTGGGATCAACACTGTGGACTCGTCTGTATTAAATTAGACTGAAAGGTATCATCACTTTATTCTTCTCAAAACCTAACTAACTATTTACAGCTGTTGCCAACGGCGCAACAGAAATGTTTGATATAGTCTCGGTTCCTGCAAACACACTCTATACATACATGTATAATGAAAGACTATTCACAATGATTCCCAATATTGAAAGAATAATGAGAATTTTCTTATCAATGATGATTACTAACGTGCACCACTCGCGTTAGTAATCATCATTGATAAGAAAATTTCATTTTTCATTTTCAATCATTCATTTTCAAAACTTAAACTGGTCAAAAAATGAATTAAGAAATCGTATGAGTCACAATCACGTTTAAATAATTTAAGCTTGATGAGTATTGAAAATGTAATTTTTTCAACAATTGATTAAGATGACCTAATTAATGATTTTACGAATTTAAAATGTAGAAAACGAAAATTCACATAAAACCTCATTTTCCTATGGATTGCTTTTATTGAACTGTTCACATGTGTATATACACCAAATTAGATTAAAGGGTCGCAGGTGGAGCTTATCTTTTCATAAGGCCCAGGGCCTCAACAAGTCTTAAGACGTCCCTGCTGAAGAGCAACACAGGTAGGTTGGTGCGTAGATATAATGAATTTGAGATCCTCTAGTCTGGGTCGTAAACCGCGGCCATTAAATCTTCGCACTTGAAGTAGATGGTTCCGGTTCCAGGTCCCCCATGGTATCATAGTCATCAGGTGACGGGTGGGGATCCACCGTATCACCTTCAGTGAATCAAAGACTCATGTCTTTTTGCGATGAACTCTGTTCTTCTCAGCAGATTTTAGCTTGTGTCTCTGTAAAGTCAATGGCCTCGTCTGTTGAGCTTTAATAGAGGAAGGATTCTTGTTTTTATGTACTATTTTTTTATGCGAATTAGATGTGGTAAGCTGTGTGATAGGAAGAGGTTCAGGAAATTGGGTAGATTTCGAAACTATAGTAGTCTGTGTGGCAGTCGCATAACTTTTTCTCTGTACAGGAGTTCGAGAGAAGCGACTCTATGGCGAGTCTCTGGATATGAAACGTTCTGGAATGGCTTCACTTTAGTAACATCCTTTTCCTCAGCCCATTTAGGGCAAGAGCTAGAATATGCAGGGTGGTTGCCCTGACAATTGACGCACTTTTTTACAGCGGTACAGGAAGCTCTTTTGCTGTACAGCGAGCGCAAATCAGTTGTCCCCTGCATGCATTCTTGGAATGTCCAAAACGTTGACAATGGAAACACTTCAAAGGGTTTGGAATATATTAATGGACGGAGAGTCTGAGATATGCGACTTGAATAGTTTGTGGCAGGGTAGGAGTCAAAAAGGTCAAGATGAGATGCTTAGTACTAAGCACTTTATTATTTCTCCTAATCAATATCCTCCGAACACCAGAATACTTGCGAGTCCTGCAAATTCTCTAAGATCTCCTGTTCCGACACATTTGTCAATTCAATAGAGGATATAACGCCTCGAGAGTAATTCAGACTGCCATGTGGAGAAGTAGTAACAGGATCAGGACCTAAAGTCTTCATGTTCATTACTAGTTCTGCCATTTTGGAATTGCTCACTTCTATGAGTAGGTCGCTGGAACGAAGTTTTTTAATACCATTGTCCCTACTATACCTAGTATCCCTTTTTGAATTAAAAAAGGCGATATAGTAGTGAATGTGTATCATCGACTACTTTTATTATGAAAAATCGAAAAGTATTGAGGGGTTTATTAGCCATGATATGATCAAGTTGTTAATGATTTAATATTTTTTCATTTTTAGTTGATTCATTTATATTATTATTAGAAGGCAAAGACATGAGCATTTCATTTTCTGGGAAAGAGCAATCAGCCTATGAAGCAGTAGCTTCAAATAGCAAATCTAATTTTCCTTTGTTTGTCACCATAATGTCTGGAAAAAAAACATGGATTAGCTTCTAGTTCGATCTGGGCCCCCGCCAGACCTTATATTACCACTATTTCCTAACGTGAAAATGAGTAACCACCGGAGAATTCTTCAAAGCTGAACAATGTGAACTGCCCCCATTACGTCCCAGGCAGAGGCACGGGTCCAGGGTCGAATGAATGTAAAGTTTATTGGCGCAAGAGCCAGATATGGCTATGCTGCGCCAAACAAGATTAAACTATGGTCTAGACATGAAGTTGAAAACAAGATAAAAAGTGGTTGACAAGAAGGAAGGTTGAAAATAGAGAAGGATCGCTAGGGTATCCCGGGAGTGAGTCACCCGTGTTTACCAAAGACAGTAAACCCCATGGGAAAGAAAAAGATCACTAAGGTGCCTCGGGGTCATGAGGGTCCAGGGTCGAAGCCAAGGAGGATTTCTCGTAAAGGGAGAGAGGTCACACCATCCAGCTATCCGCAACCAAGGCTCTGGACTTCCGAGAACATTTTAAGGATGACGTTCCGAAACTGTTACCAACGGCGCACGCAACTCTTCCTCCGCAGACCCTTCCCCAACCAGGGCCTTTTCCAAACATGCCAAAGCGGTTTCGCACTAAGTACCTCCGCTTGAGAGGTACTGGGCCTCCGTAATGCCAGAACTAGGCATGCAGGAGATCGGTATTGATACGACGTCGGCCTTTTAATGTGTTAGTAGAGACACCACAAAGTTTTTTATTTTTAAATATATTTATAATTTTTTTTTTTTTTTTTTTTGTAACACAAAAGTTAGCACAGACACAAAGATGAAATAAAACTAGGTTAGAATAAACTGTTTTCCGCTTGATATCACAAAATATCCGAACACACACGGACGTCCGTTGGTTATCTCATGGCAAGATTTTGCGAATTAAAAGATGAAATAAGAATTTACTTATTTAAACATGCACCTCAATTGCCTCAGGAATTAAATGATGAAGTTTTGATTCAGAAAGTCGTGTATCTCAAGCAGATATTTTTACCTATTTCAATGAGCTCAACGCATCGCTGCAAGGAACAACTATCACTATTTTCAAGATACAAAGTAAAATTAACACTACTCTTTTCAATTTGTAAATTTTGGGCAGATTGTATTTTGAAAGGTAATATTGAGTTTTAGTTTAGTTTTTTTTTTATTAACGTTGCGCTAGAAGCAACACGAGGGCTATTGGCGATAGACCTCGTAATTTTGAACCTCGATCAAATGACGAGGACGACACCCAAGCTGGCACCCCGTCTCCTAACTTCCACACCACGCCAACAAGAGGACTTTGGGCCCCGACAGATTTAACGTGCATCAGACCCGGTTACACGGCGAGTCAAAAATGGCCAAGGATCGAACCCGCGAATGAACGAAAACCGCCGGCCACGAATCCGAAATCATGACTACTAGGCTACCGCGGCCACAAGGTAGTATTGAATGCTTTCATAATTTGCACAATATTTTAGAAGACAGTAAGGCTAATCTCGACAAAAATGTGAAAATTACTTAGATCTAACATTTAGTTATCAGACCCGCAAAAGATATTTCTGGAATATTTCCTTATCTGAAAGAGAAATTATCTTGGATCCAAAATCCTTTTCAAGACTGTGACACCTCAGAACTCCCAATAGAAGAAAGAGAACAAATTGATATATCAACGGTCACTCAACTGAAACTTAGTCAAGCTGATATTACACATTTTTAGATTGATATCAGAAAATAATATCCTGAAATTGCCAAAAGAGCTGTGAAACATCTCATGTCATATGTTTCAACCTATTTTTGTGTAAACTCTTTCTCTTCATATGCTGCGACAAAAACAAAATACAGAAATAGACTGGAGGCTGAAGATGACATTAGATTGCAGATTTAAGCAATCCAGACGTAAAAATACTTTGTAGTGAAAAACAATCACATTCAAGTCATGAATTTTTTTTATTATTATTATTTATTTGTTATTATTTGAAATATTGTTAGAATATATTTTAGAGAAGAAAAAAATCTCATTAGCTACCTTACCATTCATTATCTTATTAAGATGTTTGTGTTGCAACTAAATTAAAATTCAATAATTTTGTAAATTTCAGAAGGATTAAAACTTCAATACCCTATTTTTTTCTGCTCTTTGATCTAGGATTTCCTTCAAGTAAGCTCAAAAGGTTTTCCAAAGAGTGAAAGGTTGATTACCTCTGCAATAAAGGATGACATACGTAAAATTTACGTACACTAGTGTTAAGTGCATCAATTGGATAAAATAATTATAGCACTATATGGTGGAAAAATTGTGCTATTTAACCCATCATTTTCAATCATAGCACACTTTACTGTTTTGTTTAAATTGTTTGTCATGAGATAAACACCTCTTTGCAACTAGGGTAACAAACCCATCTCATGTTAGGTATGAAATCAGTATCTAATACAATTTAGCTTGTGCTGGAATTAAGCATTTAATTAAAAATAAAAAGAATTAAGTGAAGTATTTCTTTCATTTAGTTCTAACTAAGTAATTTCATGAATTATCCCATTAGATATAGTATTCAAATCTTTTATGAAAAATTATTCAATATTCATCGCTAGGCAGATTACACATTCTTTAAATTAGTGTTGTACTGATTGCAATAGCAGTTTATATTTAGAATAAATTGGGCTGCAGTTTCCATCTTAAAAGAAATTCTTCTGTTGGTATACATAATTGATGAACAAAAATGTATTTTTGAATTAACCTTGAAGGAATTAGCAAAAAAGAAACTCATAACACTTGTAAATGTTAATTGGATTTGTCAGTATGAAATATTTGTAGAAATGAAAATTATAAGGTTTGATTGCAACATTGCTATAAAACTGTGGATGAAAAAGCTACGAATACTACGAAATCAATAGAATGTAAATGCCAATTACTGGGAGATTAACTATTCATTATTCATAAAAATTTGACATGCATAAAACAAATTTATCTACATATTTTAATAGTATAATTGTTCATATATTTTGTTTCTCTGGTTGTATAAGCAAAAAGTAACAATATATAGGTATGAATACCATGCATAATTATAAATAGATAACGATTATATGATGCACATTATAAATATTTTGCATCGGTGACTTATGTGAATATATAGTATTATATTAATGTAAACAGTGAAAAATAATAAAATCAAATGAACTAGCTCTAATTTTATCTTAAAAAAACAGTTTACGTTTGTATTTTTCAAAGGCGTACAGGTATCTTTCCCAAATGAGGTTTGAATATAGTACAGCACTGTGAATAAAATTGCCTTATAAATTTATTATGAACATTTTTCAAACCAATGTCACTATTCAACTATTCATGCTTCCTTTCACCAAAAAAGAACTGTTTTGCACAATATATTGTAAAAATGTTAAAATCTTTTTAAAATTCTTATGGGATTGAAGCAAAACTCGAGTAAATATTTATTTTAAATTATCGATTGATGTTTTATTTTAATTTATATTGCCCTAAAATGATTGAAAAAATGCATTCAAATTCTACAAAACCTCAAGATAGCCATTTTTTGTTTCGAGACATGAAATTATTTTAATATTGCAATGAATTTCCAATATTTTAATTCTCAAATTATTCTTCAAATTTTATAGCAATTCTTTAACATTAAATTTAAAGAAAATCTGAACATGTTTCATGGTAAAATAGTTCATGAAGATAAGATCTTTGATAAGCCTTATCATTTAACGAAAATAATTTTGACTTGGAGACTACCAACAAACCTTCATTGAAATGTGCAATGGAACACCAGTATTTCGGCAAATATAATTGATTTATATACTTATTATAATTTGATAAAACTCTTCATTTCATGATCTGATTTGAAGCAATATAAATATTTCTTCATTGTACTTTTTAATTTATTTCTTAAAATTTGAATTTTAGTAGTTTTTCTTCGATTAACAGTCCTTTTATTATATGTTTAATGCTAATTTTATAAAGATAACAGAACATTAGAATGTTAAATGCATTCAAGAGCATTTTGGCTAGTATTTTTTCAACTACATTATAATTTTATTTTGAAAACTTGCATTTTTTAAAGCTCCTGCAAATATGTAAAATTACAATGGAAGTGTAAAAATGGTAAATTATCAGTAATTACATTTTTCAGTTAGTATATTTCAATATCTACTTATATGCATTAATATTTTTTCAAAATATTGGCTATTTATAAATCTAATTTTCGTTAAAATTGATGTATTTTCACCAGAAAAAATATAAGTGTGCATGTACAGATGATATAGGATGGGGGAGGGTGATTTTTTCATGCTGGAAATGTTTATTGCAGTCAATATTAACATTGGACTGCATCTCCACCTTACACTAAACTAACCTCGCAGACTTTTCTATTAGAGTTGTTTAAAATAAAATTTCATTAAAATGAAACATGATTCAGGCAGATAAGATGCACAATATGAAGTATAATAAACAAATTAAATAAATCACATTTATAAACAAACAAATAAGAAGATGAAATGAATAATAAGAATTGTAAAGTTACTTTGAACTAGCAAGTTTTTTTATATCCAGAATCAGAGCAAAATGTTGGGATTTCACTGTTCTTAATCTAAGATGTTATCAGAGGAATCCTATAAAAGGTCAGAAGAGTTCAAAGACTACCTCAATTCGAGGAAGTCGAATGAGTTTGTAAGAGTTAACAGAAATTGATATAGTAAATTATTTTAAACTTACTCTCTCTTCAACATATTATGTTACTCTTTATAATTAAGATTAATAATGTCAGAGGAAGGAATAATCAAAAACCCATTAAATGTAATTAACATTGATGCCCCGATTAAAATTGCCATTGTGTGCACGAATTATTCAGCGAAGTATCCAGTTTTAAAGTGGCCTATTATTTAGGGAGGGATATTTATTTAAGACTGTAGATGTTAAAAACTGAATATCACCTTAGACAATCATATTGGGCACTTCTTTCATAAATCTAATATATCAAAATAGTCACTTTTTTCTTGAGGAGGCAAAGAAGTTTGGAATCTGCGAAGTGAAAAATAAAGAATTAATTATCTGACTATGCTTTACTGATAACTCTATTCAAGAACAAGACAGCATGGAATGAAATTCTGAGGAATGTGAGTGAGTGAGTGAATTATTGAGTAAGTTAATTGGCACAAGAGACAGATATGGCTATGCTGCGCCTAACAAGATTAAATTCCGGTCTAGATGTGAAGTTGAAAAAAAGACAAAAGTGATTGACAAGAAGGAGGGTCGAAAATAGAGAAGGATCGCTAGGGTATCCCAGAAATTCTAAGGAAAGTCAGGGCCCAACGTGCCAGAGAAGAAACATGGGTGATGCACACCCCAGATACTCTAGTGGTCCTTTTCTATTTTCAAACCTTTTTCTTGTCAACCAGTTTATCATTTTCCCATACTTTTCTCATCTAGACTAAATATACATTGTTTGCCCTAGAAAAACTAGATTTAGATCTTGTGCCATAGGCCTAAACCTTTCTCTCACTCATTCATTCCTAAACTGTAGACCTACTTCAATGGCCATTTTGAACTGGTCAAACAAAGCTAGTCAGTTTTCCCAGTTATTTGCAAGGACACAAAATAAGTAGTTTTGTATTTAACCTTTAGAACTCGGCCGATTCTAAGTCAAAATATCCTTTCCAGTCGGCGCTTTTAAGATTGAAGAATTTTTTTCTTTCCCCCACTGTTAAGTTCGAGTTCACATGTGGTAAATTTAGTTTTCTAGTTACAAAGGGGAGATAGTAAGGGTTACTGATTTTTAGTCAGTAATCATTGACGAGAAAGAAAGATCCTAATATTTAGCGCCGTATCATATCATAATGATTTTTTCTGAATTCCTGGTTCCCATTATTAATTGAGTGACTTACAAACTTTCAAATGCATATTTATCATAACTTAGAGTCGTGTATTGCGTAAATTAACATTTTCAAACAAAACAAATAACAAAGAAAGCGACAGCTATACCGTACTACTAAGATATTTTCTAGAATAATTTATTCGGTGCTTGCTTATATATATACAATATGTACATATAGGTGTGTAATCACATCGCTTAGTGTGCAGACTTTATCTGTGGTCATATTGCAACTTACCTACTTAATTGCAATATTGAACCCAGGTAATTAAAGTAAAGCCTCATGTTTTCAAAATTATTAGATGAAATATAAAAAAGAAGGAAAAAGTTAAGAACAATACTTTGAACATTATTATTAAACATTTTATTTTTTAAATTAACATCCTTTTAATGCACAATTATTCAATATACTCCAAATATTTTGATTTGACATTTTAATAACATCTCATTTTGAAACAATAGGAACGTTACTGGTGACGGACTTCATAAATTTTAACGATGGTCAAGCAATGAGGGCAGCATCCACTCACCAAACTTCCACACCACACCAACATCAGGATTTAGAAACTAGACAGGCTTAACAGCCGGTTTCGATTGAACAAGATTCGAACTCACAACTCAATCCCGGCTACGAGTTAGCGACCTCACTCGTCAGCTACCGTGGCCCTTTTGTGATTAAATATTATCAAAATTAAGATTTAAAAAATAATTTTTAACTTAATTGAACACGTTTCAAAGCTGCTGAGTAAATCTTAAGTACGTCAAATTAAGACAAAACCTTCAGTTAATTCATGCATTCTATTGAAAATATTATGAAACACTTTTTTTATATCAAATATTTCTATGAATCTTTAATCTTAAAAGAAAAAAAAGTATTAATTTTTTTTTTTTTTAATGAAACTTATATCTTAAATTTAAAAGTTCTTGTAACAATGCTTTTGAAATGTCTGTTTTAAAAATGTAAAGTGAATTCTAATTTTTAAAATTTTTGGCTCTTAAAAGAGCCTTTTATGTTTATTTTTTTTATTAAAAATGTATCAGTTTTAATCTTTTTTATTCTAGTCTTTTGTTTTTCATTGGTTTATTTGATAAGAGATTTTTAATTAAATTGTATGTTATTCTTCGAAACAGTTTGGTAAATACAAAGAACCACATTGCATGCCTTACAGATAATAGTAGTTCTTTTTTTTTGTATTTTCTTTTCCGCACAATATGTGAAATTTCTTCTTTTTTTTTTGTCAATTGGCCTAAGAGAAAATTTATTATCATTTGTCTTCATTTTTTTATTACTGAAGGCTCTGCAATTTTATGATTTAATTTTCATATCAGAGATGTTATTAAATTCATTCTAAAATCTTTTAAACTGAGTTTTTAACTTAGTTTGGCACGACTTGAATATCAGAAACACAACAATATCGATGAGGCTAAAGAATAATTTTTTGTCAATTTCCTAGTTTGCTTACCAAAAGTATAGGTGGATGCCCTACGGTCTCCTAAATCAACATATTCCACGTGTTTGTGGTAATATGCCACAATTTTTTGCATCGAAGTGGTTAATTTTTCTTTTTCTCATTCAGCAAAGTCACCATAAGATTTTTTTAGGTGTTTATCAACAAAATTTTCTTCATCTAAATCTTTCCTCAAATTCTATTTCTGCGAGCAATTTCAGATTCATTTTAAAAATTCGAAGGAAAAACAAGAGAAAAGAAAATTCTATCTATCATAAACTGCATAAAGTCATCTAATTGAGTATTTTTTTCGAATTTGGTTGTTTCTAAAGGTCGCCAATGATAAGGAATTCGCACAACTGATAACGTTGGCGAAAAATATCCCCACCCAATTACGGACAATAGAAGCAAAGTCGTAAAAAGGGCAAGGGAAAGTTGTAAAAGGATCTGCTGGAAAAAAAAGGGGGAAAGAACTGTCTATAGATAGCTTGGTACAGACGTTGTACCAGAGCCGAAGCGAGAGACAAAAAAATTTTTGGTACGACATATGTACCGCCGATGTTTAAAGGTTAATACCACTGCTTCTTTGTTTCACATTGCTCAAAACACTGGTGTAAATTTTTTCTGTAAATGATCAGTTATCTGATCATCTATACTCAGTCAGGCTCAGCTTTAGTATTTTGCCCCCCCTAAATTTTTCGCCAAGTTTGGTGATAGATGATAATTTGTATCCAACCCATACCACATCTCATTGAATGGCACTCAAAGCAAAACCTAAGTTTCAAGAAATAGTTTTTTTACATGAAATAAAGAAAATGAACTAAATTTCCAAAATAACGAAGTTCTATAATCGTTTCAAAGAAAATATACAATACTATCATTGAAAGATCAGGTTCACTATATCTTGTGAATTATTTTCTATATGATGAGCAAAATATTTTTAAGAATAGCACCTATATGAAAATATATCTGAAAAATCATGTCCATATTCAACTTAAAGGGAAAGAAGAACTTTTTGAATAAAAATTCTTTCACAGTTCAGTAAAATTATTGAAATATTTTGAGATACACAAAAATTCCCAAGTGGTACAAATAATTTTTAAGACATAAACATCTCAAAAAGAATCTTAAACTCGGCATTATATTTTTTCACTCTCATGTCCTAGTACCCTTAAAAATTTCCTCAATTTGTCATATGTATTTTTATTTTTTGAACACTAAATTACGTTGGAAACATTAATGGAAACCCTCTTTTAAAACACGATGCTTGGCGCCAAATTCAGCAGGTGGGTCATTTCGGATAATCCAATATCTATTGAGCTTATATCCTCACCCTCCCATTGCATATAAAATGTAGTTCATTTTTAATTACAGAAATTTTTTTAATTTTATCCTTTTGTCCAGAATGAAATTTTACGAATAAATTCTTCCTAAGTTATTCTATTCTTGATGTCTACTTAAAAATATGCTTTAAATTAAATCTAGAAATCATAGACCCAAACTACTGCATGTTGATTGGGTTACACTGAATTAATAAATATCAAAAAATAGCTAAGTGCTGTGTTCTTTGCACTAAATATGAAAACTACATCAAGAAGATTTCCATTTTTAGAAAATTACGAACACTTTTATTTTTTTTATTAGTTTTTTGCTAAACATCTACATATGTTATGGTTCAAAAAACCTTATCAAGAAATAAGATTAGTCTTCAACAAACTAAGGTTGAGTTTCTAAATATTAATGGACAAATGTGACAATTGCTTAATCATTAAAATATTGCTGCTTTTTGAGTTTGCAATAATGTATTCTAAACATTCTAGATAAAAAAAAAATATATAAATTCAACTGATGGCATTTTACGCATTATCTCTCTCAACCATACTAATCAAATATTATTTAATTCACAATTAGTAAGCTTCAAATATACAAGATTTCAAAAGCATTTTAGAGATGTCCAGTAATTAAAGTACGATGAGAGAATTTTTATACAGTTTAATATCTATATTTATATTAAAAACCCAGACTAATACTTATAATTACAGTTTAGTTAATTAAAATAACAAAATGTTTTATACTCAATATGAACAATTTTTAATAAACAATTTACTACCAAAATTTGTTAACCAGCAATTATTGCACTTAATCTAACCATTAATCCTTTTACAATAATTTTACACTATTTATTCAAAATAAAACTATATTCCTAAAATGTTAATTTTCTATTTAGCCCATTTTAACTTGTGATCTTGTTTATTCAATTAATGTCAGCATTTGAGTCTGGTGTGCTTAAACTAAAAAAAGTGAAATAATTAAGAAACTGACAAACCTATCTTTCCAATTTTTATTTTTTAAAGAGTTCAATGTACAAATATGTCACTTATGCCTCTGGTTTTTTTTCTTCGCTTTTCTTAGGCTTGGACTTTGAAGGATTCTTCATGGATTTACGCTTCAATCTCAAGTAAACATTCTTAATCATACTGTTCATCTAAAAAAGTAAGCAAAAATATTTAGCATATCTTTATACATCCTAGGTCAGCAATGCTTAAATTTAATTACAATTTAATTTTAATTCTTTACTCTACGTCATTTCAATTTAGTACCTGATGCATAACACATCTAAATTTCAAACCAAAACTTTCACCTATTTCAAACTTATAATTTTAAGGCTTATTAAGCAAAGAGGGCAAAGCATCCCACCAAATTAAAAAATATATTAACCCTGCACTCCAGCCTAATTACTCATAGTAAAGCAACAAATCCGTTACTATATTGGTTACACATGTTACGTATATTTGGAAAAATGATTGCTGCAATGAAACTAAATATTTATTCCTTGGCTGCTTATTATATAAAACAAGTCCAAGTTTATATAACATAATAAATAAAAATGTTATGGTTGGTACATATGCATGCAGGGTTTCATGGGGCAAATATTACAAAACTCAAGTCTTTTCTGCTTCTGAAATTGCAACGATGAACACACATCAGATTATACAACAGCATTCAAGCTTGAAAAACAAGTATTGCTGCTACAGCAACAGTGGATGTAAAATTCATATTTAAATGTCAAATTATCAGCAACAAACTATTTATTACATCCATATAAATTTGATTTAAATTTGTTTAAAACAATTTCATGCACATCATATAAGACAACTATACTACTCAACTAAATGACAAGCAATGTAAAGCATAAAAGATTAGATTTTATACTCCATCAAAATTTTATTTCAATCTACCTACGAAATCAATAGAGAACATCGGAGTTGTTCTAATTATTTTTAAAGTGCATAATGCCTGAAACATTATATTACTAAAAATAAGAAGCAATTCTATTACAGATAAACAATCAATTAAAAAAAAAAAAAAAAACTGCTTCCGTAATAAAACAATATAAGTCACAGCTTAAAAAAATTCTGTGAAAAAATATGAACACCTAAATGTATTAATGACAAAACTTTAAGATCACCTACAAATCAAAGCGAATAAATTCATATTCCAAGAGGGAAAAAACAATAAGCAATTCAAAAGAAATACACAACATAAACCTACCTGTTTTTTGGCTTTATAGACTTTGAATCTATCATAATCGGTCATTTTCGATTTCTATATAAAGAAAAGTAAAAATTAGATAACAGTAATTATAAGAGCTTACAATGATTTATTAATAATTCTTTATGCGATACAAACAATTTAGATAAACATATTTGCTATTTTAATAAGAGGATACTTATTTACGAAACCTATTTAAAAAACACAAAACTTTTCAGGGTAATAAACTGATAAATACATAACTCACTTTTACTATTCAAATAAAAATAGCATTTCTGTAATTCAGAAATTAAATACATCCATGAACCAGCATTCAGACTTATAATCAATAGGTGCATAATTTTCAAGAAACAGATATTTTGCAAGTAATGAAATTTATACATAACCTTTATTAATTTGAAAACAAAATGCTTTTTAATAGCTTTTAGTTTTTATGAATAGAACTATCTAAAATTTTTAGAATTACTAGCAATAAATCAGATAAAATGCTGTCAACAGAATATTCAGACGGCAGTTCCTATCAAAGTTTCGGGATCATCATGCTATTGCTAATAATGCTTATTCCAAATGTAACACCAATTATTAACAGCATTTCAAGTTATTCATATTTCAATGCAAAAACAAGTTATATATTCTAAACATATTTATAGATAGCATAACAAAGGAAAATTGTGCATTCTTAATTATTATAGAATTATTTCTAAGCTCAAGTAATTCATCAAGTCAAGATTCAGAAGGGAATTCTTATCAAGTGCTTTAGAATTATCATTTGAAATCAGTGAATAAATTTTTCTGCTAAGATGCAAAAAATTTAAATACGTACATACTATATTTCCAATTTTTAAGTGTGCTCAAAAACAGCATATATATATATATATATATATATTTAAATATCCAATAACTTTTCAACAGAACATTCAGATGATAGTTACAATTAATAGTTCAAACAATTAACATGGTGTAAAATCTTACTCATGAAAATTGGCCCAATTCCAGCCAGACTTCCATCACCACATAAATTCACCAGTGAATCTAAATGGTGGTATGACACTCACAAAAGAGTAATTGTGGATATATTTTAATGTTTTCTTTTATGCTTCGGAAAAGGTAGTAGCCATTCTATCAGAAATCCTAAGAATGAACATTCTCTTGTCTAGAATTTGATGTTCATCATTATCTATACTAGCAATAAATCAGATAAAATGCTGTCAACAGAATATTCAGACGGCAGTTCCTATCAAAGTTTCGGGATCATCATGCTATTGCTAATAATGCTTATTCCAAATGAAACACCAATTGTTAACAGTATTTCTGTTATTTATATGATTTCAATGCAAAAACAAGTTATACATTCTAAACATATTTATAGATAGCATAACAAAGGAAAATTGTGCATTTTTAATTATTATAGAATTATTTCTAAGCTCAAGTAATTCACCAGAAAGAAGGTAAGAATTCTCTTCTGAATCTTGACAAGTGCTTTAGAATTATCATTTGAAATCAGGGAATAAATTTTTCTGCTAAGATGCAAAAAAATTAAATATGTACATACTATATTTCAATTTTTTTAGTGTGTGCACAAAAACAGCATATATATAGATTTAAATATCCAATAACTTTTCAACAGAACATTCAGATGATAATTACAATTAATAGTTCAAACAATTAACAGTACTGGTGTAAAATCTTACTCATGAAAATTGGCCCATTTCCAGCCAGACTTATGCCTATTTTTTCAGTAGTAAAAAATTCATAATTTGATTCAAGGGTGCGAATAATATTGTCAAAAATGTGCATCCATCACCACATTAATTCACCAGTGAATCTAAATGGTGGTATGACACACGGAAAAGAGAAATTGT
Organism: Nephila pilipes; assembly: GCA_019974015.1. NCBI lineage: Eukaryota > Metazoa > Arthropoda > Arachnida > Araneae > Nephilidae > Nephila > Nephila pilipes. Next base: position 2,430,541 of record BMAW01049666.1, on the reverse strand, counting down.
GGATATATTTTAATGTTTTCTTTTATGCTTCGAAAAAGGTAGTAGCCATTCTATCGGAAACCCTAAGAATGAACATTCTCTTGTCTGGAATTTGATGTTCATCATCTATACTAGCAATAAATCAGATAAAATGCTGTCAACAGAATATTCAGACGGCAGTTCCTATCGAAGTTTTGGGATCATCATACAATTATTACTAGTACTGCTCATTTCTTTCTAATGTTACACTAACTGTGAACAATATTTCATATTTACTTCAATATAAAAACAAGCAGCAGCTGTCTTAATGAAATCTAAAAATACATAATAGATATACAATTCGGATTTTTTTCAAGCTATCAGAATGAAACTGTCTTCCAAAAAGATTCAGACGGCAATTCCTATCAATTGTTTCAGGTTCATCATTTAAAATTGGCAAATTTTTCTGCAAAGGTGATATACAAAAAAA
>BMAW01049666.1:2388114-2430083 GCA_019974015.1 Nephila pilipes | reverse complement strand
ATTATATCATACCCGGTCACCACACAGGTCAGCAAGGTGAAAGTAAAAAGTTTATGAAAATTATAATTTGGGAAATGCTTGTATAACCTTAAACAAAATTTGAGTCTCAACAATGAAAACAGGTTTGCAGATTGCTTGTACAATAATTTAAATAAATCAAACATGCATTTTCAAAGTGAAAATCAAATTACAAATGTTTTAAAAACCTGAATAGCCTTCAAAACAAAACAAAACAAAATAGTTATCCGAAATCAAAATTCATAATTTCGTATGACTGGACATTTTTGCTACATATCTTCACATGAACAGGAAAAAATATGCAATCATGATGAACTTAACAATTTGAAGGCAGTCAGTATGAAACAAATTCTAATTGCATACACTTTACGTCTCATAATAAACAACTAAAAATAAAATAACCTCATATCATGAATATTTTTAGGGTTAAAATACCTACTGGTACCAAAAATAGATAACAAAATTGCTCCTTCAACCAAATTGCACTTTGTTACTAAAAAACAAACATATCATGCTCCAAAAGTAGTTGTTTTAAATGCTATATACTCATTCATCATGACAGGAAAATAGAAATCTGAAAATTGCATTTCAGATGTTGGGGGAATTTTTTTTAAAATTTCACCTAGTTTCCTTTTTACTCAGCCATATTCAAAAATTAGCATGTAAAAAACACTGAAATAACTTGATTATTTAAAAAAAAATACTTTACCAAAACTCTGGAAACCATTTTCTTGGCTGCAGGTGTCTCATTCCATTTTTCTGTAATTTTAGCATCTTCCCATGCCTTTCGCACTACTCGGCTTCTTGTACTATGGGGAATCTTTATTCTGAATTTTGTTAGACGCAATCTTTTAAAAGGAACAGCTTGGCGCTCAACTCCTGTGCATGGACCATCTACTAGAGCCTAAAAAATACTTCCAACATTTTAGATACATCTGAAGATTTATAAATAAATAGAAAAATTTTAGAAATACAATGACAACTTAAGAACTTTTCAGCTATATGAGGGTCGTATGAAAAGTTTCCGACCTTAACATATAGATGGCAGCCTTCATCAATAAAAGTGAAGGAATGTAGTAGCACATCTTTTGACAAGAACTCACCAAAATTTCTACAATTTTTGACATGCAGTTGTTGTTTGACAATTGTTTAAGCAAAATGTAATCATTATTGTGAAAATGGGGGGGGGGAAAATAAGTATAGAGCTATCCTTAAAAATTTTGTTTATGATAGGCAATATGCTTAAACAAATCAAATACGAGTTGGATATTGTATACAGGAACTCTACATAATTTACCATGAAACTTTGGGCAGCTGACTTTAAACTTGGCAGAACCAACTTGGGAGGATAGGAACATTTGAAATAGCATCAAGGAAGTTATTAAAATAATTAAATGTTCTTAATTAAATTCGAGTTCATTTTATCAACATGGTGTTTCCTTTTCTGCTAACATTTTACAACTTCTCACAAGTTGTAAATATAAATTTGATAGTAAATTTGTAATCCTATATTTAGGGTACATTGGATGATCCCATTTGTATATTTTTTATTTTCTGCATTTTAAGAAAGGTTAGCCTTTAAGTATGGAAATTTTGATGGAAACCCTTTCTCAAAACACGATACTTGGCTCGGTTTGGCACCAAAAAAATTGTATCATATTTGGCAGGTGGATGATACTGAAGCTGCTCCCTAAGATAATGTGTAAATAGAAATGATGTGAGCCCCCAGCCAAAGTTTTTGTGAAAAAAAATTGAAAAACAATCCACTTAAAAAAAACATTGCCAACCACTGGTCTAATGTGCAGGTAAGAAACAAATGTTACACTACAAAATTAATGTATAGTTAAACTCCCTACAAAGCTATAACCTTTAAATTATGGGTATCTAAACTATGACTGTTTGAGGGACACATTGCAAAAAAAAAAATAAATAAATAAAATAAAAAATTGCTGTACACGATTTTAAAGGAAATAACAATTGTGTGATGGATATAAATGTTGTAGAACATAAGGAAATTTGTTTTTTTTTTGTCAAAAGCAATAGATCCATTTTAATGTGTTATTTTCATAGAGTAACATTTTGTTTTGGTTTGTAAGGTGCGTATGAATGATCCTGTTGCATTCACACCGCAGACGAAAGTGGAATAATAGATGTTGCAAGCATTATGCTTTGATTTTTTTATACAGGATTTTATTTATATTGCTTTATACAAAGGATCCACCAAAAAAAAATAAGCAGGTAAAATTTTTCTTATTTCCCCCCCTTTTGCTTAGCAGATTTCATGTTCCATTGATAAAAATCAACTTGGGAGATTTTAGAAATTGTGTCAAGTGGTTGGGCTAAACAGCATTTTCAACAAACCATAAAATTTCATTAGTTACAAGACAACTGCAAATTATGAATACCAATTAATGTTTATAGAACACAAAGAATAAAAAATTCAAATTTTAAAATATCAAAAACTAATAAAATATAATTAATGAAATATAGGGTTGATTTGTATTTTATGGGGGAGGGGGCTGGTGCATTTTAATTCTTTCTTGGCGATTAATCACCAATGTGGTTATCATGCAGGTTTCTTCTGGTAACTCTATAAAAACTATAAATGAGAATTCAGCACTTTGTTTATTCCTTTTTTACATGTGATTGGATACAAACGTTCATCGCTGAAGTACCGCGATTTTTGAAAATCCATTGTAAGTTGAAAATGTTAACATTTACTAAATTGTTTAAAATAATTAGTTTTGTGGGTGGAAAAAGAAAATCAGCAATAGAAATTTTGATGACTTCATTTTGGAAACAGTCTTTGTTTCCTATAGAAGACATGATCGGTTGAACAGCGTTTGTTGGAAGCCTTGAAAATGGATCCTTTTGAAATATTCCGTTCCTCCGAAAGGGAAGAACAATCTGCATTTGGATAGGATTAGATATTTAAAAGTAGTTATTTGAACTGATTAAGATTTGTATGATGAACGTGGTTTGCAGACAAGTGTCAGTCGAAAATGCATCGTTTTGAATAATTTTTTCTCGAAAAATAGAAAATCAGCGTTAAGTAATAAAACTCTAACAATAATTCTAACTGGTTAAAAGGTAGGAAATCATAAAATTCTAACTTTAAACCAGTTCGTTAAATATTATGGAATCGACATCTGTTTTCATGCTGATTTCTCTTCTGAATAAGGTCAGTAAATTTTATCCGTTCATTTTCCTGATGTTTCCTCTATCTTTATGCTATGCATTTTTACTTTTATTACTTAAAAGTGAAATTCCAAATGATTTAATGCTATTTCATTTTTAATGGTTTTCAATTAGAAGAGAATTCATACTATCCCATTTTCCGTTGAAGTGCTTTGCTGTTAAAATTCACAATTTTCCATACGTTTCACTTTTTCTTTTGCTTATAACGAGTTTTTAGGATCACTTCACAGATTTCTATCCTTTCAGGCAATCAAAACTCCATGTTTTAAAATCCAGACACGACAATTTCTGCATCCCCCCCCCCCCATTGAATACACCTGCTTAATTCATAATTTGCCTTCCAGGCATGACGCCATCTTTTTTCCCCTCGCTTCCAGAAGCTCCAGGTTTGAAATACCTGCTTTGGCTCCATCTTGGCGCATTTCAAAAAACTTGCCAAGGGGACTCATAGAAATAGGCCTTTATCAAGTATTGAAATCAAAAGACAGCACTTGTTCAGAGATCACAATTTCATAGTACAACAAATGGTTCAACATTATATAAATACATTCAGTTAAACAAAGTTCCAAATAAAATTACTCACCCTATTTTGATCTATCACATCAACAATTACACACAATTTTCCAACATCTGTGCGAGATGGAATATAAGCAATTCTGCCTATTTGCACGTAATGATGAAATGACTAAAATTGCAAATTGAAAACATTTAATATAACATTTTAATATACATTTCAGTATCAAGTATTAAAAGTAAAGAAACACACAATTTTAAAACATAACTCAACATATTGTTTACAGATTTTTAAAATTCATACTAGCTTAATATTTTAAAATAATGAACATAAAAATATACCATCTTTCGTCATAAAATACTATCTGAAGGAATTTTATGAAAATATTCTTAAATAATTATTTCTATAGCAAATTTTCTTCTGTAATTGCTTAACTCAATTCTGAATTTGTAATAAAATTCGCAATATATGTATATAATTCCTATATTTGATAAAAACTACTGAATTTCTTATACAGATATCTGCACAAGATTAAAACTTTACAGACATTTATAATTCAGAACTGGCAAACTTTGTTAAATAATATTTCATTTTATACCTCATGAAGGACTAAAATGGGATCCAATCCTCATCTGCAATCCTAACCACAATTTTTAGGCATTAGTTCAGACGTTATTAAAATGATCCTGTACCCTATACAAATATGAATTTCACACAACTTGACACAAAATTTCGTATTTCTGAAAAACTTTATAAATTCTACTAAAAAGTCTAATTTACGAAGATGCCCGAAAATCTCGTTTCAGAAATTAGCTTGTCATAAAAAGAGCATAAGTGCCAAAGTTTTAACTGTAGTTTGAAATTAAATAGTCTTTACACATAACACATAAAGTAGTTAATAACGACAAGTAAGGCCTAAGCCACGTGTAAAGTTCCGGCATAAATTTCGTAGTAATTAACCCATAAATATACAAATATTGGTTAAAAACGCCGTCATAATAACAAAAATAATTTCAATACAACGATTATGATTACATAATGAATTTGAGCAATATATTAAATATTTACCATCCTTTCCAACAAATTTTCCAAACGAACACGAGATATGCTCAAGTTTTACAAAGCCAACATCTAGGATAATTTGGAGAGAAGGTGAGTTGTTTATAAGAACTTTTCATCGTAAAGATAAAAATGATGGCTTTGCAGATAAACTTTTCTCTCTCTCTCTCTCTTTCATTTCTCTTTACTACATTTATGAATTTATTTTTAAGCTCTTATTTGAATTATGTGATTGAAGTTTCCTTATATCTTTTGATATCATCAAAAAGCCCGGATAAATTAGACAAAATCGAAGCAATACTTCTGTTTTCTGCTTTGCAGTAATATTGACAATCAGAACACTCATTCTCCTCGCGTTTAAAGTTTCCCCAACTATAAATAGAACATTTTTTTTTATTTTAATTGGTTTCGGTACGGCATTTCTTTTTAATTTCATTTAATTTCAATAGTTTTAACTTCGTTTTTAAACCTCTCTGAATCCCGCGGACAACAATGTTCTCGCAGCTGTTTCGCCTTCGAACTGAAGTCCCATCCCTTAATCATCTCTCCGCCCATTGTTATATATGCTTCTTAGCTTACGACTACAGTATCCAATGGCAATGCGAGCACTCTTAACTTTCTTTTCCAAGTTTGTTTCGGCAGTTCCTCGCTCTGTCGAATACCCAGGCTTCTGTTGCCTTGATCCTTAATCTTGATAGATAATTCTAATTTTGAAAAAATTCTTTTATTATGATTTTAAATTACTAATTCTAATGAGAGGGTAAATTAAAAGTCTTTAATAGGTATCTCGTAACTTTAGCCGTTACCGTTACCGACAATCAAAACTAAACTTTTGCATATCATTTTAAGTGGATATGGTAACTATAAAGAGAGAGACAAATGTTACCAAAACCAATACAAATCATTAATTTTTAAGAGACACATGGGCGGTATATTACGAGGGCTATTCAGAAAGTAAGGAACGTAACCGTCTGACGTTGCTAGGCGCACGCCGATCACGTATATTTTGGTGTCTGCGTGCTCGTCATCTCAGTCGGCGTCCAACCATTACAACGGGAATATTTCCACGCTGCCCGTTTTTTCGACATTCAAATTTAAAATGTGCGCTGCAATTTAAAATCCCGCCAGTTGTGAGGTGCGGACTGTGATACGGTTTTTGTTAGCAAAAAATCTACGGGAATTTATCGGCAAGTGTGTGAAGTGTACAGAAACAACGTAATGAATGAATGTTCAATCCGGAAATGGAGCATTCAGTTTAAAAATGGCAGCACTAATGTTCACGATGAAGAGAAGAGTGGACGCCCTAGCATTTTGACTGACGAACTAGTCGCTAAAGTTGATGAAAAGATTCGTGAAAACCGCCGATTCACAATAACGGAGCTTTCGCTTAGTTTTCCACTAGTTTCACGGACTTCGTTGATAGAAATTGTCACACAAAAGCTAGGCTGCCGCAAATTTTGAGCAAGATGGATGCCGAAATTGCTTACAGACAACCATAAAGGTCAGAGAATGAGAGCAGCTTTGACATTTCTGGAGGCCTACGACAGACATGGTGGTTCATTACTAGATCGAATCGTAACTGGTGACGAGACGTGGGTGAGATGACAAGGAGCTGCGGGTTCGCGTCACAGAGTGGCTGAGACCGCTGGCGGCAGATTTCTATGACGAAGGAATTTTAAAGCTTGTCCACCGCTATGATAAGTGCCTCAATTTGTTTGGTGACTATGTAGAAAAGTAGAATTTTAGTCGCTCTTTCTGATGTATATCATATTTTCCTTTCTTGTACTGAGTTTCTTTTTAATTCCAAAACGTTCCTTACTTTCTGAATAGCCATCGTATGTGTGTTTTGTAAAATTTCAAAGCAACTGGACAAGTGGAAATGGTTCGAATTAGAATCGTAAGATTTGATCGAAACAAATATACGTATAAAAAGGCGAATTAAAAAAAAGTTTGTCAAATATTTATTCAAAATAGGAAAATAAATTTAACTTTTTGAATTTCGAAATGTTACACCACTCAAAGGCGTGACACAATCACGTCTATGAGTATTGGTATTGTTTATTTTATATTTTGATAAAATTGGTGTTAGTCAATGTAAAGTCTGGTCTATCTGTATAATAATACAATTCGTCTAGAACAGGGGTGGCAAACCTTTATGTATCAATGGGCCATTTTTTCTAAAAAAATGTTTAATGAGGTCATAAACGTGCCATGAAATAATTTTGACTTCGTGATTATTAGGAAAATAATAATACTAAATACTATCAACTCAAAGCTCTTTATTTACTACAAAAAAAAAACATTTTGCAGTGTCTCAATTATATATAGGTGTAATTCAAATTAAAATAACATTAGTGTGACTTCTATTGTTTCAGATTAGATGACAAATAACTTATATTATAATTGTAAGATGTTACTTTTAGCAGTATGCATGCTGAACTGGAGTCGTCCAAGAAGCGATATCTAAGCAAGTCTTTAATGTTACACATCTCTGAAAATAATTACTCGCCGGCATAGGTAGGGGAAAATATGATTAAAATAGCAGAAGCAAGCTTCTTTAAACTGTTAAATGTGTCTGGTAACGAATTCCATGTTTCCAAAATTTTGTTATTGGTATTTTTAATTATATTGCTAGTCAATCTTTTTGTTTTAATTAATTCCAACTCTTTCTTTGTTTGAATACATTTTTGAATCAATTTTGAACTAGATTGGAAATCAATCAGCTACAGACAATTTACAATTATTGATTTTTTTTTTTCAAGTTTAGAAAATACTTGTTGTTTCTTGTAATAATATTGTTCCTATGTATGCGTGTGTGTGTGTGAAAACATGCACTTTAGCGTCAAAAACACGAATGAGATCTATCATAACGTGATAATTGTTATATCAACTTTGAAGTTTCACGTTCAATTCATTGAAACGTTAGTATACGTCTGTAAAAAACATCAATTTTGAAAACCAGATAACATCCAACAACTGTGGGTATTGTTCAATTCCCCCCACATTTTGCAGAAACAGTCTGATTTCTTCCAAGCAATCAACAAATCTTTGAAGTACGTTCCTGCGGTTCAACTAGCGTACATTATTATACATCAGTAAGCCATTATACACCGATGTGACTTCCTTTAACAAAGCATCAAACTTTCGCTTATTTAAATCCTGCGACAAAATGAGATTAACTATTTTCGTGACTACCGCCATTACATTATCAAGAGATGTTAAATCACGCTTAGCATTCAGAGCTTGTTGGTGAATAATGCAGGAGAATTCAAGAATAGAATGTCATACATTTATTTGAAATAAACTTATGAAACTTTTTTTTTTTTGCCCACCATACTTGAGTACCATCAGTTGTTACTGAAACAATTCTTTTCAAATCAATTTCTTTCTCGGCAAATGAATTTTTAAAGGCCGTACAAATATCTGTGCCCTTTGTAGTTGTTAGCTACGATTTTATTACAATTAATTCTTCCTTAATGACCTTTTTTATGCAATATCAAGAAGAAACAGCAAAATGTGCAAATTTAGTGACGTCAGTGCTTTCGTCAAGACATAGCGATGTAAAAGGAGCGGAGTTAATGTCAATTTATGGTTGATCTGCTGCATTTCCGGCCATTTTTAAAATTCTTTCTTTTATTGTATTTCTAAATAGAGGAGTATATTTGATGCGCTGAATTATTTTTATTATCGAAATCATCAAAAAGTGAGGGCGTGCATGCTAACCAGGCTTCCTTCAAAAACTCTCCCTCTTAAAAAGGTTTACTATGCCGAGCAATGACATTTGCCAATCTCGTATGACAATTTTTGCCAACTTATTTAATCATAAACGCCGACTGTTTAGTTCTGTATTTCATTGCACTTGCAATTAATTCTTTTTACTTTGGTTCGCTTTTTTGACTAACGAATTTGTAATTTGTTTCAAAATGACGTTTTACGATGTTCTACATACCACTGTTTTAGAACATAAAATACTTACCGCTTTGTCGCCCTTACTAATCATGCCATATTTCTCAGTCCACCAAGTTTGAAATTCTCTGATACACTTACTGTCTTGCACTTTTTGTTTTTTTTTTGCTGAACTAGCGATATTTAATAACAGTTAAAAATCGTAAATGTAACACAAATAAACTTTAAAATACTGTTGTGTCAACGAAATTGACTATTATGCTATGCATAAACAAACTATGCGTCATTAGCAATTGTAGGCCACGGTGTAACTACAATAACAAACTTTCGTTCGTAATATGCTTCATAGTGAACTTTGTGATCGGTGGGAGTCCCAAAATATTGTGTCGTATGCCATCTATGGCACGCGTGTCAATGGTTCGCCATCCCTGATCTAGAATAGATAGAAGTATTAAGATAAATTTTTTTCGTTTATTTTTAAACCTTTCAATGGCTTTGCGGAATGTTGTTTATTCTACCTGAATGTAGATTCAGGACACACGATGGAGCAAAAAAGGCGATATAATGAACATGACACGAAATCATTACTAAGAAATTTCACAATACTAGTGAAACGAACAGAAATAGACAGAAGCTGGAACACAAGAACAGGCGCAGGAATTTTGTTCGTCTCGATGCAATCACTTTCTTTTCTATGTTCCTTGAGTCTCTGGCAATCTGTGCTGCGTGAAGTGAATGATGCCTAATATTATTTGCAAGCGGAAGAATATTACGTACATCAGTGTGCTCAGAAAATAAGTGCCTTAGAGGCAGTATTGGAAAACATAGGAGAAAAATCAGTAGATGTGGCTGTCGCAAAACGCTCGTGTTTAGAGATTGATATTTTTCTTGAACCCACCCAGCCCCAGACGAGACACATTTAGATTTAGGGTTGCATTGATTGCGCTGTACACATGAGGAGGAGGCACATTTTTGGCGATGGAAGGGAGATGTAGGTTTATCGTAAGTAGACAATTTAAAACAAAAAAAAAAAAAGAAAAGAAAAATGATTACAAAGAATAACTACTAAAATTCGAGAAAGGTTCGAGTAGCTTCGGAATTTTGCCGAAAAATATGCTTTTCTGGGGTCTGTAATAATATTATGCGACGATGATGAGGAATGCAACCTTGACCAAGTTCTGCAAGATATCAACAAAGATCAGTTTAAGCTTGAGTGCAAGCATCTACAGGCTTTCGTAACTACAACAGACTGTAAGAAAGAACTTATCGATTCTGGCCCGCTGACTTCATTAAAGTTTATTTTTGAGTTCAAACTTGAAGAAAGGTAACCTAATATAGTTATAATGCTGAGAATATTCCTCACATGTACCATAAATAAAGGGAGTTGTGAGAGAAGCTGCTCTAAATTGAAACTGGTTAAAAATTATTTAAGATCTGCAATGTCTTCTTAGAAATCTAGCTATTTTTGCAATCGAACAAGATGTTTGGTTTCATTTACTGAATTGGTACCCCTCTCTCCTAACTTCCCACCACGTCAAAGGGAGGACTTTGGACCCCGATAGATTTAACGGCTACACGGCGAGTCTTAAGTGGCTAAGACTCGAACCCGCGACTCAACGAAAACTGCCGGCCACGAGTCTGCAACCATGGCCACATCGAACAAGAGGTACAAATTAACGTTGACAAATACATTAAAGAATTTGCGCTACAAAAAACACGCAGAATAAAATTTTAATTTGAGAGAGGCGTTTTGTTTTGAAACCATTCGAAATAATGACAGAGTATCCCAGATTCTTTTCATTTAATTGTGAAAATAGAAGGAGAGCAAATTATGTTTTCGCACCGGTTGGCAGAATTGCACGCTATACTACTGAGTTCCGTAAATTGTAATTCAAATATACCGTCACTCGAAACTTAATTTATATCTGAAATCATGATCAGTTTAGTTTATATTAACGTCGCACTAGAAGCAACACGAGGGCTATTGGCGACGGACCTCGTAATTTTGAACCATGGTCAAGTGACGAGGATGACACCTCGTCACTTGATAAATATGTATAATATTTGGGACCAGAGACCAGCCGAAACTTTCAGAAAGTTGTCTAGTGAATTTGAAAAAGCCCAAAGTTCTCTTCAAGCCTATTAGAGCATTAATTGCCAAGTTAAAACGAACAGATTCAGTGGCTGATGACAAAGTAGGCCTGAAAACAACAAGAGCTCCCAATTTATCCTCTCTGCCGAAAACAATAAAGGAGTAAGAGTCATCAACATAACTCTACAATTGGCTCAACGACTTGATGTCAGTCCAGGCACAGCATGGAGAATATCCCGCAAAGATCCTCCACATCTAAGAGGGTTCCCGAATCGCTTTCACGATTGACTTTTCGGCCTCCTTTAGTCCTGATTTATCACCACAAGACTTCTTTTTGTGGGGATATATTGAAGATCAAGTCTACAGAGATCAACCAAAAAATTAGAGACGAAATGAAAGCAGCAATAATAGGTGTGGTGAAGTCGATTCCAACAGACCAATTTAAGTAGATTATCGTGAATTTAGAGCAAACTTCGCTTCGTTTGTTTCATAAGATAGCAAACATTTTGAGAAACTCTTAATTTCCTTTACTCTAATGCATAAATCCTTAAAAAAAAAAAAAATGAAATCAAAATATTTCTTACTGTTTAAAAGTTATTCAATGTTTTCATTTCTTATATCCGATAAAAATAAGTTTAACACTGTGCAGAAAAACTGTCACTTGGTTATCATGGCAAAGTTTTAAATATTCCAAAGGCAAAGAAGAAAATTTAAGTACTCTATTGACTTAATTTGTTTACAAAATAATTCTATTATTGGCTTACAAAATAATAATTATCTTTAAATTTTAACATAGCTGAAGCGCTTAAATAATTTTTTTACAAAAAAATGCAGCTAAGAAAATGCTCTTGACTAAGTTTAGTTCAAATATTTTGTAAAAAAGCACAAATATTAAATGACAATTAATTTGACTGTAGCATAATTTTCAGTTATAAATTCGATGAAAAAATTATGGTGTATTCTTCGTTAACATATTATATATATATTAGGTTCTTTACAGAATAAGATTCTTTTTTCATTTCTTTAAACAAATGGCTTGCTAATTTTTCTTTATGAATGAGTTTTGGGAATACAACTCTATATGAGAAAGTTACAGAAAAGATTTTATAATGAAAATATTTCTTTTCAGAATTTCTCCCCCTAGGGGTACAAGCATCACAGTCGACAAAAAAAATGGCGTATTTTTCTTTAAAAAAAAATCAACACATGAGCTATTGGGCGCGACCTGCCAAGTAAAATTGTTACCATTCGTTATATTTTCTGTAAACAAATCCTCTCATATAATATGGTTTGATTTCATTTAAGTCGCATTTAGTACTACCAGCGAAAGATTTCGTAGTTTGGAATAGAACAGTATCACGAGAAAGCAAAATCGGCTGTTTTAACCGCATTAATATTGCAAAGAAGCATCAATAACGAACAAGGATTTAGATTTTGAATACTTATTTTATATTTCTCTCTCACACATGTTTGATAAAATGGAATAAATAAATATATGCTTAACGATCAAAGGAAAAGTGGTTTTCTTAACTTCGCACTAGAATCAACGCTATTCTCGACGGACCTTGAAATTTAAACCTCGGTCAAGTAACGAGGACGACATCTTTCAAAGGAAAAAAAATAGTATGCATGCAACAAAAATTAACACTGAAAAAAATTAATATCGCCTTCGAAAAAGACTGTCCCTCTGTTCTAGAATTATTAAGCCTCCCAATATTCTTCAAAAAACAAAACTGACACCCCAGGAAAGAAATCGCACACACGTAATGTATCAAATAATTAAAAATTTGAGTGACAGACACTAAATGCAAAATATTTATAGAAATGTACTCAGAAATAGAACACAAAAAGGAAAGAAAGAGTAAAAAGTAGGATAAAAAATATTTTAAATCTTATATTTATACGTTAAAAACATATATATGTTTAAAACATATATAGTACATTTTTGGATAATTTTTAGATACAGAAATCGTACTAATGACACGCCAACTGGTTTGAAGAAACGACCGATCTTTTGTTTTCCTTTTAACATTAATTCCTGAACAATTAATCGATGCCTCGAATGATCGTGACATCTAAATAGGGTTCTACTGCTATTGTTTTCAACGTATTTTAGCACAAAATTCAAGTGGTCTTTAATTTCACTTAGATGATGCTGGTAGCATTTTTGCCAAACAAAAGATGTTTGTGCGGGTTGATACAAGAATAACAACTGAAACTTTCTGTGGAAATGAATTTTAAAAATGTAATATCTCTTTTAATAACAAAGAATTTTGAAAATGAAGATGAAATGAAAATGTTTTTTTTATTTCTCCCTTCTTTTTATACGCAATTATACCACATGATTTCTTGTTATATATTCTAGAGAAAACTTCATTCATATATATATATACTAGCTAATACCCGCCCGCTTCGCTGGACAGATGATAGTATAATATTTTGGAACCTATATGCAAGATATCAAGAACATTTTCAATTTTTAAAACTTTAATGATAATCTAAATTTAAAATTCTAAGAAATTGATTGTCTGTAGCAATGGTTATCCTCGACATTCAAATATAATAAGAAAAATGAAAAAATTTTAGTAAACCGTAACCCCATATATATATATATATAATATGGATAAAATTCATTCCGCCGTACGCATGTTTTACCTAACATTGCCAAAGATTAAAACTTTGGTCAGAATATTCATCATGTGCTTAACTTTCAAATGAAAAACCCTAGCAATGGCATCGTGTCTATCATATTATTTTTGTTCTTGCCTCAAGACATTTTGATTTCTGACCATTTAGGATTAAAAGTGACTGCAATCCTAAAAATAAGTCGTGCAAGTCGTGACGTTCTGGAGTTAAACTAAATTCCAAACTTAGGAAATCAATTTATTCCAAACTCATTTATTTCTATCGCTAAATATGTACGATTCCTATTTTCGACATGTACGAAATTTCACATAAAGAGCCCCTTCGCCAAAATCTTGCCAATCCTCCATCGGCGCTTGAATATAAAATTATTTGGTATTTTTCCATTTCACACGCGCAAATCTCACCATGTAAACTTAATTGGTGATAATACACAGTATACATATAAAAAAATATATTCCGTTTGGCGTCGGTCATATCATTTTTGGCGATAAAGTCGCCAAAATTACATAATTGACGGATAAGATTAGATTAACGGAGGAAAATTACATTTTGGATAAGAGTTCCGTAAAATCCGTTCTTAGTGAGCATCTACATAGCAAAATGAGTAACCATGCAAAATTTCAAGTCAATCGGTGGTATAGTCTTTGAGATCTCGTGATGAGTCAGTCAGTGGTATTTCGCTTATATACATATAAGATAGAGAAGAAGATAGATTAAAATTCAAATATAAATGAATGACTTAGTGTTGATAGGCTTCCATTACAATTATCATTACTTCCATGCAATTTCCTTCCTATCTGATTTTTGTTTTTGTAATCGTTATGTATTTGTTCTGATGTCTTTTGTCCGAAGAATTTCATATTATTGTATTTAAGTGTAATGATATGTATTTGAAAGAGTGAAAATAAAACCCGGATTTATATGTGTAGATTTTTTTTCTCTACCTTCCGATTAATGCAAATATTTTTAAAAAAATTTCTTAGTTCTAAATGCATACAAATGAAATACCAAAATGGGAATTATAAATTTTCACAATCAATTTTTCAAACATTTTTATTTTATTTCACATGATGTAAAATTTATTAAATATACATATTAAAATACACTGCATGACTTCAATAACACTATACAAAATGTACATCAAGGTGGAATACATAAAATGACAGCATGATTAAATATAAATAATATTTGTACGATGGGAACAAAATGGAAACATTTCGTCCTTTACATCCATTTGTTGAAAGAAATTTCATTTGTCAATGGTAATGATAGGAACATGTATTGTTTCAGAGATGGATCCATGATATGCTGAAATAAAAGAAAAGAACAATTACAACAAAAATTTATTTATATTACTGTGCACAATAGAAAAGAATATTTTTAATGTGAAGCAATACTGCAAAAAGGAAGGAACAAAAAAAATAGTTGGAACAAATAATTATAAAAAAACTATCATATAAATTTTCAGAGGCTGATGGGAAGGGAGGGGGATGAGAGTGAGAGGGGGCGTACGTCTACCCAAAACAACAGCATCTGTCATTATGGCTTTACTGTAGTAACCACACACACAGAGCGAAAAGTTCTCCATAAATGAGTTTGAAATAAAGTATTCACACTGGTGCAATTAGTGACAAATTGACGGCATGTTTTCCGTCAATTAGTAGAAGTGTTTTATTTTTAAAAATAATTTCGAAAAATGTTGCTAATTTGTCTGTTAATTGCTCTAGAACTATTATATTTCACTAAGCATTTACTACTCAAAAATGAAATCAGACGCAGTATCGTACATACAGATGAATATGGACTCGGAGCCAAGTTATAGGAATGTATTGTTTATATTAAATTAATTTACTATAAGAGAACACTGCGGATTAAGTCATATATTGTTATCATTTTCGAAAGATATGAGCCGCTTTAAAAACTTTGGATAAAGTATGCATTTTTTTTTTTTTTTACATCTTGCATTTTTTAATACCTTAGACGACGAAACTTATTCAATTTTTTCCCCTTTAAAGCCTTGAATAAACTATAAATAAATATGTTCGATTTTAGATTGGAAAATATATGAAAATAGGTTTTTTTTTAAAAAAAATTATAGAAAAAAATGTTCTAAAGCAAATCAAAAAGTTACTTTGCTTTTATTCGATTGGGGAAAAAAAGGTTAAGTATCTATATAAAGCGACACAATGTTTAAGAATTCATTTTTCCAGATTTATTACAAACAAGCCAATCTTGTTCACAGCTAATATAACATAATATGCATTTCAAATTTTTATAAGACATTCTTTTCGGAATATTTTACATTTAGAACATTCTAATGTATCATTGCGCAATCCATATACATATTTATAAGATATTACCTGAAAATTTATTAGTTAAAATAATGTTTAAATAGAATATTACATCAATTAAAAAATCAATATTTTATACGCAAAAAAATAATAATGGTGCTAGTGTAAGTAATCACATAAAACAGAAAAAAAATATATAAATTAGTATAACACACACAACAGTATAAACGCGTACATAACATTAGTTTCCTTTTCAAACGGAAGGAGTACTTATTTTTCATACAATTATTATTTATGATACGTCAAATACATACTGTTGTAATTATTATCTTTTAATTGGAATGAGACGAAGTTTTTCTTTTCTCAGTTTTCGATACATCGACATTTTTAGTGGAAAAAAAAAATGAATATTTAGTGTCGTAACGAGCTAAATCTTTTGACAAAAATAAATAAAAGAGGATAAGGTCAAATAAAAAGAGGCACGATTTTGTTATTCTGAGAATGAAACTTGGGGGGGAAAGTCTATAGGATATTTTTCTTCGTTTATAAAATGTAGAAAAGCAAGTTTTCTTGAAGTATAAATAAATAGTGCTAGATCTACATAAAGAGCATCTCTAAAAAAACCTATTTAGAATAAAATATATTGGAACAGTACAGTTGATAACAGGACAGGCAATTACAGATTGAAAATCTGGATAATACTCGTAGAACTAAAACTGAAGATTTTTTTTGTGTGTGAAATTTTTTTTTAAAGATATTGAAATGAAAATTCTGAAATTAAAATATAAATAAAGAAAATGATCCCAATAATTTTCTATTTAAGTTGTAACATTTCTCTTCAGTAAGATTTAACCAGTCATGCATTAGAAAACCATTTCACGACTGGTTAAATAACGCTAATGAGAGTGGCGAGTTATTTTGCACAGATCAGTGTTTGTGCAGCAAGAAAGCAATAAGAAGTCTTTATGAACAAAAGCACATTTAAATTTGAACAAACAAGTTCTATGTACTTGGTATGGTTACATTTAACATCCGATGTCTTTTTTTTACTTGTAATATTTGGACTCAAGGTTGTCGCTGTTCAAAGTGACATTCAGATTAGATTAGTATAATTTCCTTAAATCGTCAAATGATTTTTAAAATGCATAATTATTTTTTAGAAGTCAATAAAATAATTTTTAAAGTGATTAGAATATTAAAAAAAATTTAAATTTTCTGATTAAATATCCCCACAGTTCTTTTAATTGGATTACTTCTTTTCATTTCAATATTTTTACGAGTCCATCGTATAAATAATCGATTTATAATAATTTTGAAATAACAGATCTTATTTCAAGTAATCAATAGAGGTAATAAATATATCAATTCCCGATTTCAAACCTAAAGGTTAAATACGAGTCAGCATTAATAATACAATTAACTAATACAATTACCAGAAAGGTAAATTATATATATATATATAAAAGTTTTGGTCATTAAAAAAACTTTAAATTATCAATTTTATGAAATGTAATTTTTAAGTTTTTAACACAATTTTTGATCACGGAAACGAATAAGAAGACGAACAGATATTTTCTATTTCAAGCACCCTACATAAAATTATATGGAATCAAATGAAGTCCATTAATTTTTGGCATCCTTAAGCAGATAGTTTTGCTTTATTTTATACAATTGGGTATATAATTTGTAAACTTTAATCTACAGCAATGGAGAAAAAAAAAATTAATATACATAGCAAACATTAAACGTAATTAAAAACTAAAATGTATTAAGTATTATTTTTAAAAACGATATATATAAAAAAAAGAGGAATTCTTGAGAACAAAAATCAACGGGAAAAATATTTTTAGAATTAATATACTATTTATTGTATTTTTAATGGAATAAATAAAGGCGGATCGAAGGATCACGTATTAAAGAGTGCAAGCATCTTGTATTTTGTATTGTACAGTTTTAAATTTTATTATTATTTTGTAATCCTTTGGTTAAATCACAGTAAATGGAAATAGTTGATGAATAGCTTAATCTTTCAATCGCCATTATTGTCATCAATATAGGGCAATAATTCCCAAACCTTTCCAATTCACGGTACCCTTTTTGAACTAAGATGTTCCCAAGACATCCTACTCTTTGCAAAAGTACGATTCATCATGAGTAAGAGATAAAAATATCAGATTTCGCGGCACACACTTTGGAAACCACCGATATTTTTAATTTCAATTGCTCAGATTTTAATTTTAAAGGAGGACTGTAAATAAAGCCTTTTGATTGCACAGATTACCATCCATCCACGCGCGGCCCTGACTTTAATTTTAAAACGAAATAAGCAGTCATACTCATGCAGTCTACCGTTCAATCACGTATTTTAAAGATTTGAATAGATATTTTGCTCCCCTATTGTTATTCATCAAATAAATTCTCTTTTCTTGTCAAAAACTCCCGCTTAAAAAAAAAAAAAAAAAAAAAAAAAAAAAATCATGTATGACAAATCTTAATGTAAAATTTTTAGAATTCTAAAAATGTTTTCCTACCTACCCCACACGAATTTGAGGTCTCAGAGTGAAAGCTGATTTTAGGATGCGTTCTCTGAAACCCCGCTCCCAGCTACTCTTGGTGACCCCACTCCCCGACGTTTGCGTTCTGATGTCCTTAATTTTGAATAAAAAAAAATTAAATAAATTCCTCTAAATTATTGATTTGTAACTTATTAATTATGATGAGAGGGTAAAATTTAAAAATTTTAAATTAGTGACCTCGTAAATTTACGCTGCTGCCCGTAGATATTTTGCTCTAAATTAATAGTCAATAAGGCTCCCAAAAAAAGTGGCAAGAGTAAGTGATAGTGCTATAAGGGCTGCTAAATTGAATTACTAGTGGAAAAAAAAAATATATAGTTAAAACATTACAATTGTGTTCGTGTTTTGAATTTCGTTATAAAGTTTGGGAAGACGAAATCTATCTGAAATACCAAAGGCCGTGTGTAAATGACTGTATGTTTATGGCGCAAGAGCCAAATCTAGACATGCTGCGACAAATATTCGTAGATAATTCCTTAAGTGGTTTATGTATGTGGAGAAAAGGCAGATAAATTACTGCAAGTTTGGACAAGTGTTTGAGACAATAATATGCGAAAATATGTAGTACAATAGGTGCTGAACGTGAAGCTAAAATGCAATATTGAACACTTATCATTTTTTACGCGTGTATTATTATGCTGGTTCTTCATAATAAAGTCACCGTTCCCATTTATTTCATTATTTCTTTTCAAACTAAATTCATGAAAATAAGGAGAAAATATCCTGGTTCTGGAGCTTTAATGGATCAATTCTATTTTCATTAATTTAAATAGAGTAAAAAAACTGCTTCTGTTTAATAACGTTTCGGAGTCTTAAATTCGTAAATCGATGAATGACTAAATTAATTTATTCGTAAACAAGAAATCTAGAAATAAATAATATCTCAGTCGATACCTGTGCTTTTTACTGCAAAGGTTACTTCAAATATCTTAATTATTTTTTAGTTTTTTAGGTACTTGATTATTTATGAGTTCATTTGAAAAGCACAATGTTTCTTAAACTATCGCATATTCTAATTATAATCCCAGAATAAGTCATGATACAGTGATTTTCGGACTTAACTCTTTCTGCTGAAAAAAGCTTGAACATGTGATACAAAAATTTCTAATTTCTCAAATAATGTGCAGTTATTGATCGTCTATCTTTTATAACTGGAAAATCTATCCACCGATTCCCAGCATATGCCACTTTAATCGCATAATTTCTTACTTATTAAATAATTAGAATGTAATGTAAAGTTTATTGGCGCAAGAGCCAGATATGGCCATGCTGCGCCCCAAACAAGATTAAACTGTGGACTAGGCATGAAGTTGAAAGAAAAAAAAGATAAAGTGGTTGACAAGAAGGAGGGTCGAAACTAGAGAAGGGTCGCTAGGGTATCCCGGGAGTTAAATAATTAGAAAGGTACCATGAATATGCATAAAAAGTAAATTTTTTGGTTACTTTTACAGTCGTCAAATTAAAAGTTTCTTTGGTGCGTGTTAAAAAATCATATTCGAGAAAAATATAATGTAGTGACTCGAACCGTAACGATAGATACAGTTGCTTTTCTAACGTTATATTTTACTAGTAATGACGGTTTATAGTTGGGGGATAGTTGTTTTTGTATTAAAGAAATAAAATATTGTATCAGTAATGGTTTCATATAACTAGATGAATGGTCGACTCGAACAAGATCGGTATCTTGAAACAAATTCCGCACAACAAAATAATTGAAATAATAAAATAATTTCATTTTGTGTGCGTCATTTAGTACATTGTATACGTGGATATATATATATATAATAAGAGGTTCATGAAATAATGCAGCACTCCCTCAATTATTCGGTATTTTTACAGACAGACAAATTAGCAGAAGAAAATAGAAAATTATACTATGCCATGTACTTCAATGGAAATAATGTCGGTTATCAACAAAAAACAGATTTTTTTTTGGTATTTTTAGGTATTTTGTTTGTTACATTACTTAGAACAATACACAGCTTTTACTATTTGAATACATTTTTGGAGTGATTTTCCGGTAATCAGGAGATTTCGGCTATTCGGCAGAGTCTTGTCCGAAATCTACCGGATTACCGATGGAGTACTGTGAAATAACACCAGACGATAGTTTTATAGATTATATTAGTGACCTAATTAGATTTTCGAAAGGCAGATGATTTTCACA
The DNA here is from genome assembly GCA_019974015.1 of Nephila pilipes. NCBI lineage: Eukaryota > Metazoa > Arthropoda > Arachnida > Araneae > Nephilidae > Nephila > Nephila pilipes. The sequence continues at coordinate 2,409,616 of BMAW01049666.1, read as the reverse complement.
AAATATTTTAAATGAAAATGTCTTTTTTTTCTTCGTCCCGATAACATGTATATTTCTCGTCATAATATTTAGTAAAGTTGAATAAAAAACAATATTAAGCATATCTCCTTCCTTTTAAATTCGAATATTTTATTTTCACACCATTAAATAAAATAGTACGATGTGCGATAAGAAAACACACAACGCAACATATAGTTAGTATTTTACTCACTAGATGGCGCTAGCTATCCGCAAGGGTAGTGATAACGAGACTTGGAAATGAGTGGACGTGAACTAGGCGCTGCTTGATAACATTCAAATATGTGTCTTTTTTCGAATCAAAACTAATATTAAGAAATAAATAAAATGGAACCATTTCGATTTTGAAAAATTTGTTGGCTGTGGCCTTGAGCATTAGCACCGTTTTATAAAGGGCGAGAATTAGGAATTAGAACCACTATTTAAAAAAAAAACGGAATGTGGATAGTATAAGGAGAGATTCACAAACACACACAAAATTTAGTTTTAAAATCATAGGTTTGGTTTTATTAACGTCGCACTAGAAGCAACACGAGGGCTATAAGGCGACGGACCTCATAATTTTGAGCCTCGGTCAATTGACGAGGACAACACTTGAGTTGGCACCCCACTCTCCTTACTTCCACATCACGCAAACAGGACTTTGAGCCCCGACAGATTTAATGTGAGTCAGTCCCGGCTACACGGCGGGTCTTTAGTGACATCAAGGTTTCAGAATCGTAAGTTTTAACGATAGAAATTAATTCTGTAATTGGGAACAGAGAAGTAAAAGTTAACAGTTTATACAAATTTTATATTAGTATAAAATTGTTTTTTTTTTTTCCTTCCTTCTTCCATACAATTTAACTTTCAATATTACGTATGAAAAACAATTAAATAGGAGTATTTCGATCAATCAGAAATGATCGGTGGTAATTTCATTAAAAAGGTATGGCTTGCTAAAAATAAACGACAAAAATGACAGCGAAAATCCAACCAGTGAGTTGGCTCAAGGTCTTGTTTTTTATATTCCGTTGCAAAAAAAAAAAAAAAAAAAAAAAAAAAAAAGTAAGGGGAGAAAAATATTGTTACAGATTGCTTGTGTTTAAATAACATTTAATAAGGCGTTCAAAGCAATAGAGTTAATATTACAGAAATATTATCAATGTAAATAAGTTTTTTTTTATGTTTACTCTAGGTTTTAAAATATCGTTAAGTGTCTTTATTTTCGCTTGGCAATGCCATCTATACATTCATTCACCTTAGCTACACTTCCTCACATCACACGCTACACCTGCTTGGTCAAACAACCATGCGATGCATGTCAATACATTTTATGCATATTTCCACTTTATAATTTTTTTTAATAATTAAAGATTGATAACAAAGTGATAAGACTGCTGAGTTTATACAAATGTTTATTTATAATTCCTAGTTTTAAGCAAATATAACAAAATATTAATTTTCCCCCAAAAAGGTGAGTGCTCCCCCTTGTCCTCTCTAATCGCTGCCACTGATTGAATGAATGCCTTGATCTACTTCAATTATTTTCATAATTTTCCCGCAAGTGTCTTGGATATTGTTTTTAAGAATGATTGCGCACTAAAGGTATTTTTTTAAGAAGCTATTTGGTTAGAAAGCCATTTTTTTGTCAGGGTAGCTCGTCTTTAGTATATGCATACTATAGTTACGAAAAATTATAAAGAACATTTGTTGATAATGTAAGAATATAGAGCAATTTCCTTTCTAGTAATTTGTAAAATCAGTTCTACCCAGATTTGTATCTCATTGCTTCGAAAAAAAGGCTAACAATTTAATCTAAAAGGAAAAATGGCTAAAATACAAATTTGAAATAAAAATTTTAAAGAATTATTTCCATAGCAGAAGACACGGTGAAACTTGTATTTATTCGTAACTAACATTTCTCTTCATTGAACTGTATTTTTATAACGATTAACAGAATTTAATATATTCATTTTATAATGGTAGTAAATTCTAAGTTTCAACGTTATAATTCAACAAATAAAGCAGCTTTCAAACTATTAAAAAAAAAAATCCAATGAATTGTAACAGTGATTTTCAATGGGGTAAATACCGCTTAAAAATAGGCACAGAGCAAATCTAAGGGGGCATTTTTATTCCAGGGTTAATTCAGGAGGGATGAGGTTGAGTTCCAACCGTTTCAAAAAATAATTCTTAATCAAATGTAGTTATCCGTAACACTATGGTTTTTAGTTTTGTTCTCAATACCTTTTGATTGGTACATGAATGAGTCGCAGCATATCTACAAGTTTGATCAAGTCATGACAAGATTAAGATTCCCGTCGATACGCTACCGCGAAAGTGCGGGGTGTTTCTGTGCGATTACTTTCTTTTTCTGATTTTTAGAAGTGTTTTCAATTATTATTTAAATTTCTGAAACCTCACAACTACATTATTGATTTCAAAAATGGGAATCAGTGTCCCCCCCCCCCTGGAAACGGGATGGGGCATTATTCCCCCCCCCCCCCTAAGATACTGAGAATCTATATAATACGAATACCAATTGGGGAACGTTTGTATACGAGCATAATGTTGTTTAATCACATTAATAAAATGAATTTAATTTATAGCTTTTTAATACGGAAATCTAATAAAAAAAAGTTAAAATTTTTAAAAAAATAAATTATAAGCGATAACCCATAAAGAAATCCTTTATATACAACAAAAACATTGAAAAATTCTAAAACTGTAGACTTGACGGCTTAAGATGAACCGGCATTCGCAAATAGCAAAATAATGCGGCGACTGTCCGCCCGCCCTTTTGATTCTGAATAAAAGCGGTTTCGCAGCTAATTTAAGAATTCGATTTCGAGTGTATATGTATCTTTTCTGTTTTGTTTAATATTATAGAATTGGAACTTTTACCCGAGTATCTTAGTCATGACGTTAAGTCTACTATACATCTTTCCACAATCAAAATACTCTAAAAATGAGACATCTTTGTGAGAAATAGCATTAAAGCACACATATTTGTTGGTGAAATACTAAGAGTTTCCAATGTGTAGGCTCACTCTCCCATGGGGTATATATGCGTCATAGTTTGGAAAGTTGCTTTTGTAGACCAATCATCGAAAATTTCTAAAGATTTAGAATAAGGGTATTTGAATCTTGAATGGGTCATATTCAAATGAGATGCAGGAGCGTGAAATGGTTTTGAGCTACATTGTTAAAAACATGGAAAAAAATTACTGTTATAATTAGATATGGATTTTTAAAGAGTATAAAGAAGAAAATGAAAAATACCATTAAGGGGACTTAGTACCTTACGAAATCAAAAGTAGAACATTTTGACAAACTTTTTTCAATTCCTCATAACAAAACAACAATTTTTGCTCATTTCAGTATGAAATTTTGCCAGTTTGTGTAATAAAGTACATAGTTTAAAATATTGGGTCAAGTTTTGCTATTAAATTAATATATTTTCTTATACAACATGAAATATGCGTACAAAAATTTGAAAAATAAATTAGCTTACCTTACGTTACCCACAAGATAACTTTTGAAAGATGTACAGTAGAACCATAATTCTTATACCAAATTAAAGCTTGTGAGTGAGTGAGTGAATGTAAAGTTTATTGGCGCAAGAGCCAGATATGGCTATGCTGCGCCAAACAAGATTAAACTGTGGTCTAGACGTGAAGTTGAAAAAAAGGTAAAAATGGTTGACAAGAAGGAGGGTCGAAAATAGAGAAGGATCGCTAGGGTATCCCGGGAGTGCGTCACCCGTGTTTACCAAAGACAGTAAACCCCATGGGACCAAATTAAAGCTTAATAATGACCTTATTCTGTAAACCTCAAATTTTAAATTTACCTTACATTAAAAAAAATTGAAAAATTAAAAAAGTTATCAAGTTTGTAATTAGTAACTTTTTTTTCATGTATCATGTTATAAAATAAAATCTAATCATCCTATTAACAAAATTGAGGTCCACAGAATAAAGATTTACAAGTATAACACTCATGTAAAATTTTAAAGTTCTGCATGCAAAAGATTTTTTTTAATCCTGTGGGAAAGTGTGAAAATAGCAAACTGAGAAAAAGGTTTGTTTACATTGCATTACATAGAACAAGCCACTTTAGACATTCACAGTTTTTGTTGCACAGGACGTAATAATAGTCGGATTTTGACGCGGTTTGTTTTAAAATGCTCCTAACATTCAGTACTATTTTTTAAAATCAAATTTGAAAAATCGAACTTTTGAAGGTGCAAAGGTACTAAGTCCCCTTAACTCGAGAAATAATGGAAACAAAAATTTTAAGGAAAAAGCAGACTTCAAAAGGACTGTTTATCAATGTCCTTTAGAAGCAACACGATGGCTATTGGTTACGGCCTCGGTCAAGCGACGTGTACGAACTGGCGCCTCCCTCTCCAAACTTCCACGGCGGCGTGAGGTCGTGACCATGATCATTCGGCTACCGAGGCCACGCAGATATTTTAAAAAGAGTATTTTTACAGATATTTCAAATACATTAGGGAAGGAAGACGTCAATCCCACAAAAATTCAAGTGGAGGACAATTGCTGCGAAGAATCCACAGCAACGGTCAAAGGAAGAACACTCGAATATTCACCATATTATGCCAACTGCGAACATTTAAGGTGCAATTTCTATAATTTAAGGCAATGATCTTCGGCAGAATCAAATTTGGAACTAATAATCCCAACTAATTCTATTAAAAGTCTAACTATTCGAGATACTTGCATAAGTGTAAACATATATAATCATATCTTACCTACTGTTTTACATCATGGCCGCCACCTCTGGATCCGAAGACAGAGCCTCCAAATGATGAACTTGTACTCTCCGATGACCAGAAACGCGTAAGGATTGTACCGAACCGCCAGACCTTGAGGATCCCACGGATCGACTGGACCTGAGACTTCGACGGTCACTTTTGTGCCGGTCATTGTTCCTGGGCGGAGAGTAGGTCAGTTTGGGGGTGGTGAACCAGTTGTGCTGCAGAGCTGCATTGGCACTCAGTCGCATGCAAGGGTCCGTCTGTAGAAGTTGATGAATGAATGATTTGGCCTCTTCTGACACGTCACTCCATATCTGTTTAGAAATGAATAAGAAGATATTAGTAAAATTACAGTTTATTGAAGAGGAAATAAAAAATTCAAACTGTAATAATGAAATTCAAAATGAAGATGTTACCTAACGGTTTGGGATTTGATGATAATTGTTATCACTGGGGAAATTCATACGATTCGGTTAAGATCCCCTCCCCTACTCAAACACAGTATATCTCATTTATGCAGAAGATAACTTTTACTAATGATCAATAACATTAATGAACATATTCTTCATTTTTTTTTTTTTTTTTTTTTGTTAATCTTCATTATTTAATGGGAACATTCCAGATTCTAAATTAATGATAGAAATTATACTTGTATAAATACGTTTCCTTTTTGTCAGTCACCGTTTTTAGCTTGCGCTATATGTACCCACTCTAGAAATTTAATATTTAAACATGGTTTTATAATCAACATTTGTATTTAACCAATAAAGGTTGAACAAAAATATACAACAGATTACTACGTTTATATTTAAAAGTATAAAATATTTAAATAATTTCAAAAAATTGGTTGGTGGTAATCACACGGACCCAAATGACGTTCATAGCAAATTGTCAATTACTGCAGTGATAATAAACATAAGATTATAATTAAAGGTTGAAGTGTGAGAAACATAGCATACGCCCATGCTAGTTATCGATATCACTCGATTTCTGTAGCCCTGAACTTGACTACTTGCAAAAATAACTTGTTTTTGCCATAACTATATTTATAATACTATCTTCATTTTAACAGATATATGGTTAAAGATCGAGGGGGGGGGGAATTCAAACATTTCTCCATGTGAGTCACATACATTGTTTAGTTTTAAAAAAAAAAAATTGAGGAAAAATACAAATATTGCGATAGAGAATTGTTCGACTCTACATAGTGATTACCAGGAATCGAAAATTCTCCATGCTTGTGAAAAAATATAAACAACATCCAGGAATAATACTCAAGAAAAAACTTCCAACAAATGACAAAGCTTGAACATATATAACTAGATATTGCAAATTCTGAAACAAGTCGCCTCAACAATTTACGTCAGTGGAACGAAAACGAATAATTGTACAGTAAACTTGTAAGAGAACAGGTGCTAGCCAAAATAGTGTTTCCTTTGTTAAATTACTGCCTGACCATAAATTCACAAGAATTTTTACCGATGTCGTAATTTTGAGTCAGTGTCTTAATTAGGTTTCCATTTTTCAACCTTTGCAAGCTTCTACAGTGATAATAAACATACGTTAGAACTAGATCTATAATTAAGGTATCCAGGTTCTGGAATATCTTACGAATGTCTGTAGAGGAATCTGCGTACAGTTCCAACAGGTTATTGAAAATTGATTAATTCTATCTACATGCAGATTTCTTTCTCTCTCTCTCTCTTTTTAACACTACTTGTTTGAAAACTAGGTTGAATTCATACATCTTTTAATTCATGGCTAAATAAAACGCAATTTGAAGTAAATATTATCTCAATTACTTTTTATCCCCACAATTCCGTTTTTATTTTCAAACACTCCCAAGTTCCAATTTGATCACATGAAGGGCGATCACTGTATAAAGAAACACCATATACCAAACGTGTAACTATTCAGCCATTCGAAACAAAATTACTACACAATTGCTACATCTTTCTAAAAAAAACATTGTCTACTAATCAAAAACATTTTAAGGGATATCGTAATAATAGTTTTTTGTTTCTGAAATCCATGAACCTATGAGTAAGATGTTTCTGATAAGCCGCTGGACAATAACAGCTTACAGCAAAGGGGGGAAAAAATTGTAATCATTCAAACAACATACGGATAGAGAGGCAAGAAAAAACTTCCTAGTGCTTCTAAAAAATAGAATCGTTGTTTGACACATTCCAAACTGCAGGAGCTAAAAAAAGTGTAGAGGGGAGGGAAAAAAATTGATAATCCAGAACCAGAACGATAAGAACACAACGAGACCACTATATTAAGGTACTTGAAAGTCACAAACAAAACACAACCTCTTTCTTCATACGTTCGACAGTGTCTTCAAAAAACAAACACAAAAGTTTTTTCTCCTTAGCTTATTCGGACCCATTAACACATATCACCTCGCCCATTATATATATGTGTGTGTTAGTGTGAGAGAGATTACCTTTGTTTACTAGTTTAAATTTAATACACTAAAATTTAAGTTAAATTATTTTTAAGTACTTCATGCTTGTCAGTTTTTGTATGTTTCCTCGAACAAAATTTGTAAAAAAAGGAGGGGAGAGAGAGAGAAATTCCTCTATACATTCAAACATTCCAAAAAGGCTTACAAAATTCATAAAATATTCCTTCAGACAATTTCACTTCAAGTCTGATATTTTAGAGGATTGAAAGCTGTTTTTTACTATGATAGGAACAACAAAATAATTTTAAATCTTTTATTAAAAACCTGCTTTCTCTTCAAATAACACAATAAATATTTATCTACCGAGCATTGGGGAGGGGGAGAGTGAAGAGAGAAAATTGCAAACAATCTAATAGTATACATTTTATAAAATTTATCGACGTGTGGCCAACATGCACTAATGCTCGTAAATTCAGTGTTTACATAAAAATGTCTATTTTTTAATGTACGACCAGAGTTGAGTTCTTCGTTTATTTAAAAAATGCACATTTAAAAAATACTACATTTGCGAAAAGAACTATAGAAACGTTTCGAAGGTCGTGGTCAGGACATTTCCAAAAAGTATTCTATTTTTGGAAAACTCCCCGCTTTACAAAATGCTACATAGCACCAAGCGTATTTCATCTATCCTGACCTCAAAAATGGAACACAATACATAACACAATTTCTTTTTCTTTTTAAAGAAACATAATGAAGGGAGGTCATTCTTCTAGCACTAGACGGATTACTACTTACTGAAATAAAATAAAAAGGGTCGTTTTCAATTCTGCTGACAGCATTTTGCTATCGGTTTGGAGAGGCGTGTGAGAGTGGGAGAAAAGTGTAAGTTGAAGTGTTTTTCGTCTCGTGTTACGCCACAGCAGAACCGAACTAATCGCCAACACAAAACGGCACACAATTACCGATTCTTAGCAACTAATCGACCAGCTGCGACAATTCAATTGCTTTTTCTGGGAGGTATTCTTGAAGAGGAACACACAAATGTTTTAAGGAACTTTTTGCGGGGCGGCGCTCTGAGAACAACGCTGATTTCATGGTTTTATGATGGGTAGGGAAATAAAAGGCTATTGGACGAGACTGGAGACAACAAAGGCAGACATTGAAAATAAATGTTCCTCACATCAAGAGCTAAAACACAGATGATTCAAAATGAATTTGTTTTTCTACAAAAACAATAAGATTTCAATTAATTTTGAAGTACTAAAATCAATTTCATCCCATGTGAGCCCTTAATTTGAGGACAATTTAAAAGTAGTTTCTAAAAATATAAGATTTGCATGAATAACCACAAAAAGGTCAATTGGAGACTTCTAATTCATTTGAATTCTTAAAACATTCACAACAGTAAGATTTCTTTACAAAATGGCATAGAGGTTCAAATCAGTGACAGGGTTTTTTAAAATTAAAAACAACACGGGTAAAAAAAAAAAAAAAAAAAAATAACTGGGGTTTTTTAATTAAAAGAGAGAGAGAGAGAGAAAAGAAAAACAGTTTGGAGTGTAAAACTTACAAAATAAAAATAAATCACAAAAGAGTTCAAAAATAATTACAATACTGTATTTTTCATTTTAATTACTTATCAAGGAACATTAAATAATATAAAATGTTCACAAACCTTAATAAAATAAGATCTTACAGAAACAAGTATACATATGTATATATGCAACAACAAGTAGAAGTTTTTGTAATTTTAATGAATAATCAAACACTTTCTGAAGGGCCAAGGAGACAGCATTTCCCCCGCCTAATGCCTTAAGCAAAAATATTGGAATGTAGTTTACTGCAAAGCTATTGGGTGATGCCATAGAATGTAGTAGTCATTGTTACTTTGTTGAGAACAGAGCAGAATGATGCTAACATCGAATGGACTAGATCATGTACTTCTTGAATAAAATGCACAGTATATGCCATTTATATATTAACCTAAATAAATCACATTTCAAAGTCAATTATCATTTTTATTTACTTAAGTTGAATATCTTAAATTAATATAATGGCTTGTATGGATCTGTGTGTAGATGTGAATGATTGACATTTTCTAATATTTGACAATAGTTCTTATCTAACAAGGTTGCAGTGATATATATACACTTAACCACAGAAGTATACATCTCATATCTCCAATCAAAAAGTCCAAATTTTTAAAATAAATACAAGGTATATATATATAATCTTAGGAGAAAATGCTTTATTGAATGCGAATTACACTTCAAGAAAATAGAAAATGAACTGTGTCTTAATTTACTTTACAATTTTAAAGATAATTTTCTTAACTACCAGTAAAAACTTACATCACAAAAGTATGTAAGCAATCTAAAAATTTAAAGGTTTTAAGCAATTTAAAAGTCTAGATACACTTCTTTATGATAATGTTGTATGTTACGGATATTTATGAATGTTTTTCTGCAATTTTTTATGTTACACGCTAAATAAATATACAATTTACTAATGGCTCTACGAGAAAAGGACATATCTTAAGATCTGAAAGATTTAATTATAAAACTGCACAAGGAGAGCAAGTCTTAACGGGAAATCTCTAAGATCATCGGGAAAATCTTGCTACAGTGCAAAAAGTTATTGAAAGATTTCGGACTGAGGGCAGTACTAGAATCAAGGTTAGAACTGGTCAACCATTCATATTCACTGACAGAGAAAGTCCGGGTATTATTAGAAAAATTAAGAAAAATCCATATATTAGCGCTCCAAAATTAAAATCTGATGCAGAAAACCATTTAGGTAAATCTTGCAATCCTGAGATAATTTGCCGTGTGCTACGAAAGTCAGGATACCATGGTCAAAACATGTTAAGAAAATTGTTAGTAAGCAAAGTTAATTGCAAAAAAGACTTATCTTTGTAAAAGGGAATGTAAAATAAGACTCTATTTTCTGGCGTTCTATAATATTTTCAGATGAAAGTAAATTCAACATCTATGGATTAGATAGACACCAAAAAGTGAGGAGAAAAGCAAATGCAGAGCTCGAACCAAAGAACAGGAGAGGAACTGTTAAACACGGTGGCGGTTCAATTATGGTTTGGGGTTGCCTGTCAGCGTCTGGTGTAGGCAATTTAATAATAGTTGATGGAATAAGAAATCAATTCAGTTATTTGAACATTTTAAAAGATAATCTACGTCAAAGCGCTGCAAAATTAGGATTTCAGAAATCATTTAAGTGTCAGCAAGATAATGATCCAAAACATACAGCTCGAACTGTACAAGTTCAGTTTTTATTAACGTCGCACTAGAAGCAACACTAGGACTATTGGCGACGGACCTCGTAATTTTGAACCACGATCAAGTGACGAGGACGACACCAGAGCTGGCACCCCCTTTCCTAACATCCACACCACGCCAAAGGGAGGACTTTGGGCCCCGAACAGATTTAACATGCATCAGCCCCGGCTACACTGCGGGTCTTTGGCGGCCAAGGATCGAACCCGCGACTGAACAAAAACCACCGGTCGTTAGTCCACGACCTTGACCACTAGACTACCGCGGCCCTCGAACTGTACAAGAATGGCTGCTCTACAATTTTCAAAAACCCTCCTCGGTCACCCGATATTAATCCCATTGCACACTTGCGAGATTACCTTGATACACGAATTAAGAAACAAAAGATAAAAAATAAGAATGATATCATAAGAATATTTTTGGAGGAGTGGCCGAAAATACCATCTTCTGTGACCGAAAATTTAGAAAACTGAATGTCATCAAAATTAAAAGCAGTGTTGAAAGCCAAAGGCTACCCTACTAATTACTAATTTTAAGTTTTTCCAAAAGTAACTTGTAAATATTATCTTCTCTTTCCCTGTTTTGCCTGCATACTTATTTTTGTGACATGAATTACATGGTTGTATTTTTGTGATATTTTACGTGTTAAAATTAAATTAAATTTCGCTGTTTTTAAAATACATTTAAATTTTGAATATAATAGGATTACATTTCTCTTATTCTTTGAAAAACATCAACACTATTACTGTGCATACTTACTTTTGTGACTCAGTGTATATGTATGTGAAAATTTTTGTTTGCAAATACATTTCAGATGACTTCACTTAAAAAAGGTATTTGAACTTTGGATTAATACTCAGAATAAATATTACGCTTTATAAATACTTTATACTTAAATTTTTAAAAAAATCATTTGTATGTTTTGTGCAACGTTTATGCAAAACTTAAATAAAGACAATTATTTGCTATTTTATTCTTAATCATTATATCTCATTTATATATTTCTTTATACGCCTAGATCTAGGCATACTGGAGTTCCAATATATATGTAAACTCCTATTATTGACCATATTCCGTGGAAGAAAATAAGATACAAGTTGATTATGGTTGCAATTACTAATGAATTTGATTTTAATCGCTAATTAACACATTAATACTTTAAATTTGAGCCAAGGAATTTTTTAAACAAGTTATTTAATGCGATTAGCAAATCACAACGAAAAAATATGACTTTCCTATGTTTTAAATAAGTCAATCGCATTTTTATGGGTCAATGATTAAAAACAAAAGAAAGTTAAGCTTGTGTCTTTTTATTTGGAATTAAAATTATAATATGATAAAAAATTTTACTATTCCAAAATGCATTATTCCTTCGAAATTTGCGACAAAACATTTAAGGCGCCATGGCATAATCACGAACATGTTCCTGTAATCATTCAATGCGCTTACGTGATGCCCGACATTCCTGCCTGCCATACAGATCGCTGAATTATGAAACGGTTCCTAGGACCCAGTTGGTCAGACTAAGCAAGCAATCCGAGAAGAGGGAGGGTTGGGGAGAGGAGGAGAGCAAGGTCCATCGCAGAGCAGAGAAAAAGGAGTCTTGTTGTTCGCCAATCGCGTCCGCCCATCTCGAAAAGCAAATAAATCCTTGCACACTCGTCTCCTGTTTCCTCCCTACACGCCCTTGCTAATCTCTCTCGCGCAGTTTGACTAACAACAACAACGCGTCAGTCTGGCAGCACGGCTTGCTACTTTCGAAATAGCAGCAGATTACAAAAATGGGGCATGCCCCGCGCGATGGGAAAAAGAAATAATTACAGAGGCTAAATGACATTTGTTCTAAGTTTTTAATTCACAATTTTATTGCAAAATGATCTGAAATTCTAGTATCGTTAGATGAAAAATAAAAAGTTTGAAACCTCTCTCGTTATACATTGACGATGCACTGCATATAAAACTCGGGTCATCACTGGCTTTGAAATATGATGAAATCTTGGTACTTGAAAAACATTAAAAATAAATCCAATTTTTATAACCTTTTAAATCATATTCCATATATATACATATATATAAACATTAATTTCTCAGACGATTAATCGTATTGTTATAAAAAACCCTCTATGACCATTTACCGAATGTCAGACGATCGATAACATATTCTAGAATGGTTTCTATTTTTTACTTAAATGTGATGTACTTTTAAAACAATATCATTGATGAATGGTTTTTAAATTCATAACGAATCCTGTAATATATTGCTTTCCTGAAGAATTTCGTAAAAATTTCAAGTCAAAGACTAATAATTTTTATTTTTTCAAATAGCATTTTTTTGGAATTAAGTATTACACACACGATAATAATTTTTATTTCGTTCATTTTGCAAAGTCTTTTTAAATTTTTGCTCTCTTACATGGGTAACGAAGACAGGATCTTAAATGCCTTTTATCATATTAATTCCTTAACTTGATACATGTGAACTTATTGTACAATAAATAAATAAATAAATAAAATCCAGGAAAAAATAAAGTTATTACATCTTCCATAGCAATCGAGACCCTTAGATATCCTTTTAAAAACACATACATTGTATAAAAACGTAAATTTTCGGAATTTAACCCCCCCCCCTTTCATTAGAACCGAAACGTTATATAAGTCCGAACACATAACCGGATATATTTATATTTATCTTAGAAATGGATAGTGCAGAACATTTTTTTTAAAAGGGGAAAAAAAAATATAATGAAATGATTGTAGGGAAATATTCTATTGTTTACTGCAACTCCAAAAGTGGAAGAACTTCAAAAAGTAATAGGTTGCTTTTAAAGTAAAACATTTGTCTGTAAAACAGTTCATTTTTCGTACTGAAACAGACAAACCCATTAAACTTATATCTTGAGCATGATCTTAGATTATTACTTAAGTTGGCAATACGTTTATATATACTAAAATGAAAAATTTTAATTCATACACAACATCGATAGCATCTTTCGGTAGTAGATACATTTCGATGGAGCAAAAAATATTTGAACTTATTTACTATAACTAAAATAAAATATTACCAAAGACACATTGAAGAAAGATAATTAGACGCTCATGTTTCGATAAGAAGGATATTTTCATCGCTCTTAGCACTATCGATAAAATATGTTTTCGAATATTATTCATAATTAATTTTTTACAATTACGTAAAAATGTTACCTGTTTAACGTATATTGTTGAAGAGAGTAAAATAAATATTACAAATAGAAAATTGTTGAACAGAGAAAATTTAATAAAGTAAAAAGTAGAAATGAAAAAATTAAATGAAAGGCAATGTTCGTATGTGTATGCATTATAGACTCAAAAACTACCCAACCGATTACGCTGAAAATTTCAGTTTTTTCTTATTCGTGTAAGAAACAATTAGAGAGTAGTTTGAATGAAATCAGATACCTAGAGCGGTTAAAGTATCTAGTGCGAGTTAGCGATCATAGTGATAAATTTGGCGACTTTTAAAACAAGTCGCCAGACCCTAATTAAGTCTTGTATTATGACATAAATTAGCAAAATATCGAAACCGAACAAAGTGTAACATTGGTAATTGACAAATTTAAAGTTATTAAATAAGAATTAATGAGATTTTAATAATTTATATATTTAATAGCATTTTAATGTAGAACACCTTCACACTAAATAATGGGGAGGGAAGACAATATTAAAATTCATTATCATCACTGTGTCTCAATGTTTTAATAGTGTTTAAGATTATTTCCGTTAAGAAAAAGCATTTTGTCCCGAGACACTGAGTGAGTGAATGTAAAGTTTATTGGCGCAAGAGCCAGATATGGCTATGCTGCGCCAAACAAGATTAAACTGCTGTCTAGACGAGAAGAAATTGAAGAAAAAACAAATTGGTTGACAAGAAGGAGGGTCGAAAATAGAGAAGGATCGCTAGGGTATCCCGGGAGTGCGTCACCCGTGTTTCCCGAGACACTGAATAAAAAAAGTTAATGGATACAATGCAAGAAAATTAGATTGCTATAAGCAAACGAGTAATTTAGCAAGCTGAAGAAGGAGATAAACAATATCAAAAGCAAAATCAGCAATTAAAGAGGAAAGGGGGGGAAGAATTATCACACACATTTCATGTTATTTTATAATTGAATACTAAAATTGATATCGATCTTCAATTGTATCATTGCCTTTATTTAAATTCATACAAATACACAAATTTATCTATAAGCGAAGCACTGTCGGATCCGTTAAAAATTAATATGAGATTTTACTTAAAGGGAATAAAAAGTGCTTTTTTTCCCCAAAAAATATTTTCACAAAGCAAAATATCTGCAAATCGATAGTTTACATCCTGTATAATTTATATTAGAGTCTTAAATAGAGCGTTCATTGTGACCATCAATCGTTAATTCGAAAGAATTCGGAAGTAAGAAGTTTGCGAGAACGTTATTCCATTGAACAAGATCTCTTGAAACGAAACGTAACCTTGCGTGAAAATCAAGTACAATGACATTGAACTTAACAGAATGATGTCCATTACATAAAACGACAAATAATGCGCGCAAAAACATTTTTTAAACCAGGAAATCATGGCTAAATGACCATTAAAGCAAAGTCAAAAATCACACTCAAGCAAGGCTTTCTTTCCTTTTTGCAAAGGACATTTTTCGTTGAAGAAAAAATATGAACTTGCAAGCTGTCACGCATAGCGTCGCCGGGTCCTTGTGTCAAGTCTTGGCCTCAGTCCAAAATCTGATTTCACTACAGATTAAGGGGATGTATCCATTCAATTTCTAGATGGATATGTTTTCCATACAAAAACGCATTCACTGCAATTTGTAGTACATACACACACAATGAAGCCATAACGATCGGTTGAACTTTTTAAAGCATTATTAATATGTGACGTTTTCCTTTATTTGCGCGATAACTTTACCATCATTTAATAAATTAAAAAGTAATGTACAGTTTTTTATTGAATTAATTTTGAATGAAAAGAGATAATACAGCTGAACCTAATTTATACAGATAAAACAAATTAATACAAGACTAATTATTCCGAACAATAAAATAAGTATTGAGAATTTCAATAAAGGCCTTTTAAGGATACAAATTGATCGAAAAAGGTTTTATATAATAGGAGTTATAAAAAAAAATCATATTTCTAAAATGGTTCATTCCCAAAAGGTATATCATAACAATGTAAAGAGCACAAAAATATAATCCACAGGATATATACACCAACATTTATAATTCTAAAAAATACTACTGATAGTTTATATATACAAATATATCACGTATTTGGTGAAAAAAAAATTCATAAATTAATATTTTACAAGTCTAGAACGTAAAGATAAATAAGATGTATCAAGACTACTTATAATTTAAGAACAGAAAAAAATTTATATAACTATTTAAATATCAACAACGAAATACTAATCACCGATTATCAATAGCAAAATAATCATGGTCAATGATAAAAATATTAATTAGTGTAATCAGGGTTTATTCTAGACAGTATCTGAAAATCAAAACACCCTTTATTTGTATGTTAACTATTAATTACAAAAACAGTATCTCTTAATAGTTTTACACTGTTACGCGGATTCTCACGTGCATTTCCCTCAAACTAATCTCCAGACTGCTTTACCACGATGTTTGATATGCTAACTTCACCTTGTGTATGAATGTTATTCACGCAAATGAACCTTATTATTTATGAAAAAATATGAAGTGAGACAGAGGCAGTCACAGAGAGGAAACTCTATGGAGATTCGAACATCTGTAAGACAAATCACTTATATTAACAACAATCTTTCCCCGTAGCACATGGTGCAACTAGGGGTTTGAAATAAGTTAGTTCCGGTGAAAAATTTGTTTAAATATTAAACAAAATTGAGTTCTTCTACGAAACAAAAGGCCCTTTTCGAGTAGCTTTTGCATTTTCCGTTTTATGTCTTAGACAGTGTCCTGTTATTTACTCGGTTACAATTATTATTTGTATTCCGTTAAGATTATTTGCGATTATTCTGGCTACATCCCTCTAAAATGGTGGTAGGTCTCGAGTAAAAGAAATTATTTCCCATTGCAATCATGCTTCAGGTTCTTTTCAAAACGGCTGTCCCAGTTAATTGGAATCCTTTGAATTATAATGTAACAAAAATTCTCTTGGAAGAAATTATAGAGAAGAAAGATTATTAGATTTATTAGGGAAAGAAATTTCAATGGATTTACTTAATGGAAGATATATAAATGCAAGGAAATTAATCTTTTCAAAACTTATGACAACGAAATTTATTCTAAAGAGACTGATGATTCTCAGTCTGAACATTTTCATAGACAAACATTAAATATTTATTTATTATTTACACCACTCTGAGAAGAAACACATGGGCTATTGACAACGATCATCGTACTTAAGAATCTCGATCAAGTGACAAGGATGATACTTGAGCTTTCGCCTACCTCTCTCTAAAATTTCCACACCATACCAACAGGAGGACTTGGAACCTCAACAGATTTTACGCGCATCAGCCCCACTACGACTTTAATGGAACACAATCTTGGATATCAAATACAAAACAATACTTTTTTTTTTGTAATTCTAATTATTTCACGTGTTTGTCGTTTTATTTACGAGAATTGTATTAAATTTTATTGAACAATCTATTGGTGTAGTCATGTAAATGAGTTATCGTTAGCGTTTTTCCAGCAATCCGCAGTGCTCTGGTCCGGATTAACGAAATAGCATTGCAGTGGCGTACCTAAGGGGGATGCAAAGGGACATGTGCAAACCCCAATATTTTTCTTCAAGAAATTGAAATATTTCAGGGTAATTCTTTAATATACTATTATAGATGTTCTTAATTTTAAACACAAGAGTTTTTTTTCTCTCTCTCTCCTCATGCTTAAATATTTTTTTATCACAATGAGGAAAAAGGATTTCAACTTAGCCAGTTGAGGGGGGGGGGGTGAATTCCTATAGAAAATGCACCCCCATCCTAAAAAATGCAAATGTTATTCCCATGGTATCTTAATTATTTTTTCTTAAATTATCTTTGTTTTTGCAATTTTTATAACATGATAAAATTATATCAATACTTGAATAGTTTTAAATGGGGGGAAATCTGATATAGAGTATTATTTACTTTTTACCAAGGGGTAATTCTAAACTACAAAATTTCTTTTTTTCATAGCAATGACGATACGCAGCCTCCAAAATTAATTTTTGGGTACGCCACTAGAATATTGTATATGCTAAAATAATGACAATATCACTTTATTCTTATAATCATTTTTAAACTTCGCCTCGTTATGCCTTTTGCTCAGTGTCAACGAATTTAACAAGAACAAACGAGATCATTATATATTAAAACACAATATAATCTAAAATGAGCATTTCAAAATTTGAGAATGCAGTCCTGAGAGTGTGCACACTCCAGTACAATGCCTCTTAAGAAATTTTATTTTTATGATTTTTGTATTAAAAAAAAAAAAAGACACGGACCTTTGTATATCAAAAAACACAATTTAAAAACGATTTCTTTGCTTTGTTCCTTAAGTTTAAGTTAAAATTTGATTACTTACATTTCTTATGCAACGCAGTACATAAAGGACTGTGAGATAATAAAGTAATTTTGAAACACTAAGGACTCGGTCAATTTAAGAATGCCAATTAAAAATCGATTGCAATCCGCTAAAAAGACCTTGAGCTAAGTCATTCTTTGACACAATACTTAAAATTCATATTGTTCAAATTTCTTAAATTATTGGTAGTTTTAGAATACAACTACAACACAATGACATTTTTTTAATATTTGGAGAAAGAGCACTTGTGTAACAAACTATTTTCAAAAAGTACAATAATTTTCCCTCAACGTTACACTGATTTGAAACGAATTACTAACTCGAACAGTATAAAAGTTTTTACCCAATCCTTAATAATATAGAGACAAAAAGCTAACATTTTTTCATTAAAACGATATAGTTATGTAGAACAATATACTACAAGTAGGACCAACATCTTGTAAAACTTTGGAAAATAACATTAATATCGAATACCCCCCCCCCCCATACGTATTTAACTTAAGACGCGGTTTCAAACGAAACAATCTAAAGAAAATATCAAAAATATAAAAACAAGTGTTGAACGGATACCATTTAGCATTCGAAACCGACTAGATTACATTCATTGCAAAAATCATTAGAAAATGAGATGGAATCTTTCCAACCTATTCCTTTGATTATCTTTTACAATCCGTCATCAATATCCAGAACTCATCATGCGATTACGATAGATATTATCAGAAACGATGACAAATGGAAGATCATTTTTTCCCACCCTGCCTTTCTTTAGAAAATTGTGATCATGACTAAGAACTACCGCGAACTTCATACTAAAAATCAATTGACTCACACCGATTTGGTAAAACTCTAGGTAAAAACCTAAACGATTGAAATATATACTTTAATGTGAGTTTACGCACATTATGAGCCTGTGTAAACGATAAAATATTGGACTAAATATTTCGTCATTCTGGCAACTACAAAATAAAATCCAAACGTATTTCCATTTAATTGAATAATCTTGTAGTATTGTTAAAAACACAGCATAAAAGGAAAATTTATACAGAACATTGATAGTTAAAACAAGTTGTGACAATCTACTCTAATCATATGCTCAAGCTTATTAATTTTATAAGCATTTGAAGAACACCTACTGGGCTTCCAGAACATTTTATTGTACGTTGCACTCTACGTATACATTTGTAATATTGTGCAAAAATGATATGTAATAGAGTAGAAAACAAGACACACTGTACTAAAATTAAAACTGACGGTTACGATAAACATTGGGCGAAAAAGCGAGCAGCGCTATGTCACGACCTAGTGGTCAATGTCAACCAACTCCTGAATCCACACGAAAAACTCCGATAGAGAAAATTCTCGATCGGTGCCGGAATATAAGAAAATGCTTAAAGTCGAATGCCGGATTAAAAAAAGCAGTTACTGTTCTACTTTTTCTCTTTTAAATCTCACAGAAACAATGCATATTTTAAAAATTCATATTGAGAAATTTCACTGAGCAGCTTAATTGACGAACTCTTTGCATAGGAAGAACATGTCTTGCGAGTTAAAACTGTTTATATTTTAACGATTTTTACTGGAAGAAAAAAAAGTTTTCCTCCCTTTTAATTTAAGTCCATCTCTTTTTAGCTCTAAAATACATTGATAACCATGACAATAAAATATTTTGAGACCACTTTCTTCATCTTACCTAGAGCGATGATTTCTATTATAAGAATACGAGTATATCCAGAACACATATTTACATCAATTACTGTGTTGAATAATTCGATTTACTATTCAAAAACATTACACATCACTTATTAATCACTGTTGGAATGGAAATAAAATAAAAATTAAAAAAAAAAAAAAAAAAAAAAAAAAAAAAAAAAAAGAAAACTTCAATGCAGTCAGAAAAAAAAAGCCATTGACGATTCTGCGCAAAACAATAAACGAAATTTTTGCCATGCCATGTTTTTTTTTCCCTTTCCCGAATGAAAATATTCGAAACATTTATGTTTATATCGTTAGATATCTAACCTTTCGTTTCCAGACATTAAAAAGTAAAGCAAACCAAAAGCCGATATGCTAATAGGGAACTTCAAAATAGCTACTTTTTTTTACAAATTAGTAGTTGCAGTAGAATTTTTGCTTTTAATTTCACGGCGCTTGAACTCAGCAAAATGAATGGAACATAAATTGTCATAAGAGTGTTTTAACACTTATTAAAAATATAATTTTTTTTTGGTGAAAATTTGCGAATGATCCGAGTTTTATAGTTGAACTAATTTTAATAAAAATCGTTAATCTTTTTCTTCAATGTGCTTTTTCCTTGAAATTAACTAAGATTAATCTTTCTGAAGTCTTATTAGATAAATTTAATACCCTCTTCTCCCCTTTTTCAGTTGAATATCTGAATCTTTTTTACCAGAATATAGCAGAATCTAAATTTGCGTTACATTACAGCTGTGAAGGCATCTCCTGCCTAAAATTAAAACAGCGACTGTTCCGAATCGAGGACAATCACGACTAAAGGAAATCTGGAAAACCTCTAAGGCTGTAATGCTGAAGTGAAAAAAAAACCCAGCGAGATCAGGATGTACGCTGCATTTTCCAACGAAAGGAAATGGTAGAATAGGGAAATATAAAATTCTCAACCGAAACATCAAATAACACGAAGAGACAACCGAATGTTCTGCCATCGAGTGAAGTATGAAATATTTGGATCCTTGCACAGCTGTTGGAGCAACCAACGTTCTAAAAAAAAATTCTGGGAAAAGGACAGGCATTTAGTGACGGAGTTCAATCGTGAACACTAGTATGTTTTATTTAATTCAACAAAATCCTGGATAAAGGAAAATAAAAAGAATTGCTTTATATCCTCTTTAAAGTGATGGTTATATCATCATGACATTTTTATTATCGGATTCAAAAATTCAGGCATGTTTTGAGGAATAATTTTTAAGAATATCATTTATCATCTAAAAAATTTTATATATTATATAATGAGAAATAAATAATAATTCGAGATAAAAACCAACGTTTTTATATGGTGGCAAAGTTTATTAAACAAAATTATTGAAATATTAGTTAAAACTGGTCGCAGATATCTAAATATTGCATTGTTAGGCAAGTAAGAACGGTTCTCAAAATTTCAGAGCTCTAGCTTGATGGGAAGTTGGTTAAATTAATGATAGAAAATTTGATGACACAATGATACACACACCTAGTGAAATACATAAAAACGTTAAAACTAACTAAAATTAATTATTCCATCCGGTAAATTAAATGGTCGGAATGCAGTTTAACCCAACCACCTTTGGCGACAAGAATTATTTGGCGGTATTTTGCCAAATGTGGTTACCCTTGTCCATTTTACGGACTTAACGTTCAGCCAAATAAAATCGCCAAATTTGAAACCAATTTTTGAAATCGCGCCAAGTGGTTGGGCTAAACTGCATT
>BMAW01049666.1:2297894-2388089 GCA_019974015.1 Nephila pilipes | reverse complement strand
CATTATAAAAGAAACAATGGAATTAAAACTTGTCGCCAAATGTTCTAAATGTGCATTTTAGGCAGTAAGAACAGATTCCGAGTTTCAGAGCTCTAACTTGATGGGAAGTTGGTTAAATTAACGATGAATGATGACACTACACACACCAAATGAAAGAAATACATCAGACTTTAAAATACTAAAATAGCAATGTCTTGAAAATAATTAAAAATAAAAAAGTAGGATACTTAAAAAGTTTTCAGATTTATTACTAATTATATTTAACATTTTCCTTTTCAATAAATGAACAATTTACATATAATTTCGTTACTGCGTTTAGTTCCTCATCATGATTAAATTTTATATATATATATATATATATATATATATATATATATATATATATATATATATATATCATCACACTACGTTCTAATATTTTAAAAAAAGGTTAACTAAGTTTTAAGAAATTTCATTGAATGATTTTCATTAAAAACAGTTTTATCAAAGAAAATAATGGCAATACGTAATAGCAAATTATTCCTAAATTAATAGCAAATGTTAATTTAAGAGAAAAAAAATTAATGAACCTAACAAGGCAACTCTCCCCTTATTCAAAAATCCCACATTCTTGGCGCACAGGAAAATTCCTTTTTAATATATCTGCAGTTCTAACAATGTTCCATAAATCTTTATAATAGAGTGGAAGTGTACAACGGCTGTTCCTTTTAAAATCGGCTCATGTTTACATCAATCAATTGAACTTAAAAAGTATTTTTCAACATTAATCTATTTTATTTTATATGACATTAATGAGAGGCAGTTGAAGGCAAACTGTTTACAATTTCGATAATTAGCTTGTGATTTATTACAAGTACAAATTATGCAAAATTTACGATGCTTCGAAGTAAATCACTCAGTTTAGAGCTAACACAGCCTCGTCAAAACACTGCATAAAACGATAGTGCTGATTGAGCTATTTTGATACACACCTGTTAGAACGGTGACAGATGCCATTCGTTTAAATTAAACTGAGTCTAATTATTAATGCTCATGATTTATCAAATGGTTGGAAAAAATTTCATCGAATTCCTAAGCATTTAAATTATTTTTTAGTTATTCGCATTCCAAAGAATAGCTGGATAATACTGTTTCAATCGCATTAAAAAAAAAAAAAAAGTTTTTTTATGCACGGAAGAACAACGCCAGTGATAACACATTTTCAGTTCAGAAAAGTGTTTTTTTTGATGACTTAAAACATACGAAATTGGCGGAAGAAATTATAACTGATGAAACGCAAATTCGGAGGAAGTGTGTTACGTTAAAAGAAAACCATTGCATGATAAATGAAATATTATAACTGAAAATGTTATAACAAAGAAAAAAAATTTAAACACAATTTAGAAAACTTATTTTACCACACGTAAAAAATAAACGCATATTTATCAAATAAAATCTGTATCAACTCCTAATAACTAAATTCAAAACTTCAGAAATAAATAAAAAGTGTAAATAAATTATGATTAACTAGTTTTCTTTTTGTTTCAGTTTGGTAGTATCCATTTTCAATGATTTATTCACATACACAAAATCGCTATGGAATTTCGACTTCTAACTTGATTTTTAGAGTTCCTTATTTATACAGGTTAAAATCGTTTGCATTTAAATGTAAATAATTATTTATAACAAAAGTCACTTGCAATTTTTGCATACAACCATCTATCAACGACACGATTTCTGGCAACAAGTATAACGATTTATTCTCACTCACTTCAAATATTACAAAATACTATTCTTTGTAATAATTAAACAATTTTAAACAATAAAAACATCAAATGACATAATCTATTATCCCTTTCAAATTGTGGAAAAGATTTTATAGAATATCAAATCATAGTTCATTTAGCGAATCAATGATTTTTTTATTTTTACTAAACAATTTTAAATAGCTAAAAATATGCTGTTTTTTTTTTTTTTTATTTGGAAAAAAATACTTCCTTTTGGAATTGAGAAAAATGTCGAATGACACACACACATATATTCAGTAGTACCTCCCAATAAGGAACACTTACCGGACAAACATTTCGTTCCTTAAATAAAGGTACTCCAATGTATCCACACACACACACATGTATGTGTATGCATATAAATACTCCCCTCCCCCCCAATTGTGAAAAAGACTTCAGATATCTAAAACGAATCTATGCGAATTAATTTCAGAGAATAAAATGGTGATTTCGTAATTACTAAAACTATTGCTAAATATGTAAACTAATTAAATGCGTAATAGTGCAACTAAGCATTTTAGACATGTAAAAAAAAACATAGGGATATAACAAAGGAAGTCTTTCTTTCCTCCATAATTCCCAAACCGCAATTTTCTGATTTTGGCGATACAGGATAACGTATGATAAAGCTCGCGCACACACATTTTGTTTCCTCGGTTTTTTAGAAGTTCTCCCTTTTCAGAGCTTTGGGTCATATATATATATATATATCAGCGATATTTTTGAACGCAAATGTTTTGTTACATGCGATAGCAGAGACAGAAATAGGAATAAATAACTCTTGCAATTTATAAGAACTATGTATTCGGAAAGAAAATTTTTCATCAATTTTCATGCGCAAGTACAATCACACGTCAATTTAAATATATTCACTTATTTTATTTAATTAAGAATAGCAGTAGAACATAAATATCAAATTCAGACAGTTGTCACCAAGGGTGTCAAACTCTTTTCCAGCAACGGGTTAATTTCTGATAAATACAAGTTTATACGAGCAGCACTATATGTGGTTGTGTTGATAATTTTCTTGGTTTACTTTCTTAGAAGGATTCATTACTCAAAATTACGAGCCTAGCCAATAGCCCTCGTGTTGCATCTAGTGCGACGTTATAAAGACCTAATCCCAATCTTAGAAGGAGTGATGTGATTTGCATTATTTGATTGATTGTTTATTAACGTCGCACTTAGAAGCAGCATGAGGGCTAATGGCGTAGTAATTTTGTACCTCAGTCAAATGACGAAGACGACACTTGAGCGGACACCTACCTTTCAAACTTCAACACCACGCAAAGGGAGGACTTGGGACCTTGACAAATTTAACATGTATCAGCCCGCTACACCGGCGGATCTATAATGGAATTAGGACTCGAAACCCCAGACTCGACGGAAATAACACCGGCCATGAGTCCGTGACCATGACCACTTGGCTACCGCGGCCTCCGGGTTCGTTTTAAACCACCAATAGCATTATTATGGAGAGAGTAATTTTATTTTTTACCCACTTTTCTTGGAAAATACCGATGATCGTCAACCTTATTCGTTTAATTTTCCTACCACTTAATTTCGATAAAGACAGACTGAATACAATCGATGAATAATCAACACAAAATGATAAAATTTCATAAAAATCCATGTTCTTCAAGAACATTATTTTGGAACACACAGAATAAAATCTGCAACTTAATCAGCGTAATGTAAATGAATGTAATGTTCTAGTTTTTCGAAAGCGGAATATTTAATATTAGGCTAGCAAGGTAGTAAAAGCGTACTTAATCATAATCACAGTTATTGGTAGGGAAAATGGTGTTCGATTCAACGAGAGTAAAAGTTCATTGGCTAAGTTTGTGATTCATTATCAATAATTAGGTACAAATAAAAAAAAATTTAAACTGTATTTTTTTGTAAAATTTCTGTGACAGGCATTTTTTTTTTTACTGGGCTACAAAGGTATTAAAGGGCCACATGCGGGTTCCCTAGTCTAACATGCTTGTCTACATCCTTTCAACCCGCTATTCAGTTTAACCGGCTATTTGGCTAAAGAAGTGGTTCATAATGCACTTAACTGCAACACATCGGCCTATGTTGATTCTATAGTTTTGTTAAGCGTTCTGTTTTAATGACAAATGTACGTATGATTGTTTGAGAGAAACCTGTATTTACTGTACTAGCGATGGGCTTTTACGATTTTCCCTTTACGTTAATTTTCGTGCTCAATCTTTTTCCAGTTGCTTTCACGCCCTTATATTTATGAACCCTATATTTCAGGAAGTGTGAAAAAAGGTTCTCGTTTTAAACTTTGCGTTCATTTGTTACCTTTATTTTTAGCACGTACAACTCTATCCTTCAAAATGTAATTGCTATAAACATAGTTAACCAAGCGGTTCAAACAGTAAATAATATCTATTAGTAATTTAAATCAATTCATGTAATCCAAATAATGGGATTTGATTCGAATTTATGTCGTACTTAGAAGCAATACAGGGCTATCGACGACAAGCCAAAGTCAAGAGGCGAGAGTGAGTGAATGTAAAGTTTATTGGCGCAAGGGCCAGATATGGCTATGCTGCGCCAAACAAGATTAAACTGTGGTCTAGACGTGAAGTTGAAAAAAAGTTAAAAAGGGGTTGACCAGAAGGAGGGTCGAAAATATAGAAGGATCGTTAGGGTATCCCGGGAGTGCGTCACCCGTGTTTACCAAAGACAGTAAACCCCATGGGAAAGAAAAAGATCACTTGGGTTCTTCGGGGTCATGATGCCCGTATTTACCAAGGAAGGCAAGTCCCTGAGGTCCCCTGATATAATCCCCAGGGGCAGGGTGCCCGGCTATACATACCCCCAGACGCTGGATACCCATTTTAGTCGCCTCTTACGACATGCACGAGGAAACTGGACTGCAGCTACAGTGGGACTATTCTGTCATTCCCGGTCACCACACGGATCGTCAAGAGGCGGGAATGACATTCGACACACACACACATTCAATGGTATCTCACTCTCTCTCGATTTCCACACCGTGCTTCGGAATCACTCATCGACAGAATCATGCACATCAGAACACATGCTATACTAACAATATGAAAATACTATCAAAACAGAAAAATATAAAATATTTAAAGCTGTATTTTAGATCAAGTTATATAAAAGCGGTTTAGAAAATATTTACATCAAGCGTTATATTACGCTTTTTAAGTACCTAACGGATTATACGAAAAGATGATAAATGTCGTGTACAAAAAAGGCACAAATAAATAACAGACATGTTACATATTTTAAAAGTTCTACTGCCTGTGCAAGATAATGAAAAAGATGAGGAAAATTCGATTGAATATTATCACCGAAAATAAAATTCACGTTTGGATTCTCCGCTCAACGTACAACTAGTTATCTCGCATCCATCTTTTACAAGATGCGAATCTTCTATAAATGGGTTTTTCCCTGAAAAGCTAGAATCTCAAGTGCTTGTCTTTACCAAATTTTCTATTTTTTTAAGCGTGAAGGATATCTTACCTCGAGTTTAAAAAAAGAAAGAAGAAAAGAAAATGGTTTGTGTCTTCGAAGTATTTTTTTATCAGCCGCCTTTCAGATAAGTCGTTGCAGAGGACATTGACGGCTAACATCTCTCTCCAGAAAGGTTTGAAGAGAGCTACCGGAAAACAGATAACACTCCCCTCTCTTCTGTCGAGGGCCACTTTGGGACCACGCCCCCAAAAAAACCCCGTACCATGTGTTTACGTTAGGGGCCCCTCTCAAAGAGCTTTCTGTTCGGCTCACTCTGGAGTATTATTGTTGGTGTGTCCGTTCTCAGGAAACTTCCTTCAAGTATTTTTTTTTTCTTTATTTTTTAAGAGCTTGAATGTGGATCGCTTGTCGATAGACGAACATCTGGCGTTCGAAGCACTTTCGAACGTTTGCAATAACAAAAATAAAGCTCTCTGCAGTTCCACAGCAGAATCTTCTCATTTTTTTTCGGTTAAGTAGTTTTCTATTGAAGTATTATTTTAACATTTGACCTAAGGTACTATAATGTGCTACCGTAATCTCATAAATTCCACTACTCCCCTATACGGCTGTCTTCATCAAACTCGGATCACATCTGCAAATAGAAAAATGTTCCAATTTTTACCGATCTGTGATGTCGTGACACATGCGCATGGTTATAAAACTGCGTCTTCAAAATTGAGAAATAATGCCATATCTACGCAGTATTTCAGCTCTCTTGGGCTAGTCAAGTTTCGACCATTTAGAATTACAATATAGGACACGAAATACGGAACACATTTTATGCGAGTGAAAAATGGATTATGATGAATATAATAAATTATTCTGCTCTCTATCGGATAGCGAAGTCAGAATGTAATATTATTTGCTGATTCATTTTTCGATCTAAAAAAATGTTCCAAATCTAAGCTCTATTCTTTTTAACATTATGCGAAAGAAACCTGAAGCCAAGGTAGCTTGTAATTCGAGTTCAATTTGCATTGAAGGCAGATCTCTCAAAAAATTTCAAATTCCAAGAGATTAAAACTAAAAAAAAAAATTATTTTATAACACTAATGTTATTCCTGGTTGTTTTTCATTAAGTTTCAATGCTAACTTACTGACTCATGTTATTTTGTTGTCTTAGATTCATTCAATTCAGTGCTCTTAGCACTGAAAATTTTTTGGGAGTCCTAGTACTTGCTTCATGCTCCAAGTTAATCTTATGTAATCAAATTAATTAATAGAGGAGATTGTGAAAATCAGAATATTAGGGCAGGGATTAAAAGTTTTTCAATCTTTTAAATATGCTCTAATGATTTCCATGTTGCTCTTGACGAATAAGACCGTTCGCCTTGTTGGGTTATAAAATTTTTCATAGGTCTTTGCGTTTTGAACAGTTTAAAATGAAATAGCTTGATTCTACTACTCTACAAACCGAATAAAAGGGAGAATCTATTAGTTTAAAGTTGAAATATTAATAACGTAAAGGTAACTTAATAGATCGAATTTAACTGATAAGAACTTTTAAATGTCTATTGCTCGCCGCTCGATTGTTCCAACTTTTTTAAATGTGATATACAATTAAAATTCATATATCTCAAACACTTTGTGCATTTCTCTTCATCAAAACGAAAAGTTGACTGACAAGAAGGAAGGTCGAAAATAGAGAATGATCGCTAAGGTATCTCGGGGACCAGTCCCATATGTTTACCAAAGACAGTAAACTTTATGGAACAGTAAACCTCATGAGTGTACTTTGGAGTCATGATGCTTGTACTTGCCTAAAGAAGGCAAGTCTCTGAGGGATATAACACGCGCTAATAATTGGTATAGCAAGCCTCTTCCAAAATCTTTGTCGTTTTAATGTTTCCTAAAATAATTAAAGGCTATTGCCAAAATATAATAAAAAAATTTAAAAAATTTGTTATAAAAACAAACTTTGAACAAAATTTGTTTTTGTTCATGAACAATGAACATTATAAAAACAAGTAAATATCAGATAAAATCAAATTTAAAATATAAATTTTGATAAAAAGGAACAATCCTATCCAATAGTTATTCGTTAATGAATTATTAATTACATTAACGAATAACTATTTTAATAATTTAAGCAATTTAAAAACAAATTTAATTTATAAATTGTCAGACAGTAACGTTTTCCTAGAATTAACCGTTTACAACATATGTATTTGAATCATTTATTGAACGCAAAGTTCTTAAAAAATATCTAAAAAGTTATCGACTCGTCCATTCATATTTATTGAAGGAAAAGAATTAAAGCATAGATTCTTAACTCGAAAAGTAAATAAGGCTATCAAGCAAAAATCTTAGAATGAATCCTCAATACACTGTAACATTAGACTTTATCGCGATTTTCCTTTCAAATAACCTCAGGAACGTTTCTGTTTGAACTGTTTAAAATAAAAGCTCGCCCAATGAGTGAAACATGATTCATGTAGATTGGATAGAAGCTGTGAAGTGTAATGAATGGATTGGATAAACTGCATTTATAAGCAGCGAAGCACTGAGTTAAAGGGAGTGATAGAATAAGCGAGAGTGAAGCATCGGAAAAGGCTATTTGTAATCTAAGGAGAGATATGAGGGATCCTAGATGACATAGGAAATGGGTTCAGGGATTGAATCCTCAAATATACAGGGTAACCCATTCAAAGGTATCTTATTTGAATGAGTCTGAGCACGAATGAGTGAGTGAGTGACTGTAGAGTTTAATGGCGCAAGAGCCAAAGTAGGCTATGCTGCGCCAAACACTTGTTTAAATCGATTAGAAAGAAATGGCCTTAAAAACACGAGACAAACACAAAAAGACATAAAAGATAAAAAGTTAAAATTCAAATGTGGTGTAAAAGGCCAATATGCCGTAAAAAGGCAAATTATGGTGGGGGGTTTCCCCCAACAAGTCAGATAGGTTTAAAACTGATGAATGAAAAAAAAGTCAGACGATGATGATCAAACACCGGACAGTTAATTAAAATGTGATGAATAGAGTAAGGGACGAGTCTGAGCACGAAATTATATGCATATAAATAAAAATAGAAACAAAGTAAAAGAGTAATTACCAAAATTTAATTTAGAAAAATCAGTACATTTCTTACATACATCCTTTCGTGTCATGGAGAATATCAAAGCAATAGTCAAATTCAAGCCAAACGTTATATAGATTTGTAGAAGTTATTGATGAAATTGCTGCTGTAATTCTAGTTTTCAATTCGCTTACCGAAAAAAAAAAATTAACTTATGTGGAAAAACGTATCTCTGACATAACCACATAAAAAAGCCAAGAGTAATCTCAGATGAACGAGAGGATGGGGTATGTAATGGACCTTCCATCTGTTTGGGAAAGTCACATTTAATGCTTCCCTGACGTATCAACTCCATTGAGATGGAACACCAACATGTTGAAAAATAATCAATGGATGCAAATGACGAAATTGTGGAAAGGCAACTTGTTCCAGCATACCGAGATGCAATTCCTCTGTTACTGTCTTTTCAACAAAAAAAGAAAACCGATATTTAGTCGCGTAATATGCCACACCAAACATTCACTTTTGGACAGTCAC
This sequence comes from Nephila pilipes, assembly GCA_019974015.1. Classification (NCBI taxonomy): domain Eukaryota; kingdom Metazoa; phylum Arthropoda; class Arachnida; order Araneae; family Nephilidae; genus Nephila; species Nephila pilipes. The sequence goes on along the minus strand of BMAW01049666.1, from coordinate 2,379,265 downwards.
AGAAAAACTCCATTACATGATGGGGATTCTCCGAGCTCCAAATTCGTGCATTACGTCCATTCGTTTTTTCGCAAACATGGAATGTAGCCTCACATCAGGATGGAGAATCCCGATTTAAAAATTTAGAATCATTCCCAATGCATAGCCAATTCCAATTTTTTTTGGCTGGTCATTGGATTGTAAAGTACTGCACAATTTGAGCTTTGTAATCATCATCGTCATATTCGACTCAACAGCCCATGGTGGGCCAAGGCCTTCTTTTGAAGATTCCTCCAAGATAGCTACAGCTGATTTGGTCTTTCCATTTTCCGACAAGTAAAGAGCTTTGCAACAAAAATCTTTTTTACTGGATTTTTCTCATTCATTTTGAGAAGCCCAGTTCATTCACGCGTTTTACTTCCAAGACAGTTCATGTTATCGGCTTATTAAAATTTTTATACATTTCAGAATTAAAACGCCGTCGTCAAAGGTCATTTTCTTTGACATCATCGATTCTTTCAAAATTGCAATTTTGTACTCATTATTTTTAGTTGGATTTTGAACAGATTTGTAAGCATGCAAACAAAATTTCCTGTGCAAAACACGATGCAACGTAGATTTAGAAATTTCCATTCCAGTGATTCCCGCTGGTTCAATTTCGGAGAACTGTTAATGAGCGTTGTGCATAGTTGCTTCCATTTATTTCGAAACATTTACGAGCACCGCCAAGTGATTTCAATACACTACCATCCGGAAATTTATCACGCCAAGCTCTCAACATTTTACCCTAAGGTGAAGCTTTGTGAAACTTCCTTCTGAACATCCGTTGTGTTGAAATCTCGGATTGGTACTCAGCAAACCACACAACAGCGTATGCATTTTCATGAGGAGACGCCATTTTTTAAAATTTCATTTTGGCCGAAAAGTAAAGATGTGTGTGTGTGTGCTCGAAATTACCGCTTCATGCTTTCATCGTAAAATATAGACATCAGGTCGCCATTTTAAGCGGTAAGGAAGTAATAGTAACATTAATTACCGATTTTTTTTTTACTAGTGAGCCCTTTTGAACGAGATAGTGCATAGTGGTTAAAGAATCGAGCTAGGTACATTCGATCGGGTGTGTAAAATTAGTTTAAAATAAACGCGTTAAAGCAGTTTAACCACAGATCAAATAATATTAACTATTAAACTTTAATGTTCAGAGACATTTTTAAGGTTAAACTTTAATGTTATCAAGAGAATTATACTCGACTAACTTTTAACTTGACTGTGTATATTTGTGATTAACTCATCAAGCTTAGCTATGACAAGTGGAAATAGTAAAGAGCGGGCATTACAACACTAACAACAAACGCTAAACAAGACAATATGGTTTCAATATTTTTTTTTTAAAAAAAATTTGTTTAATGCACAATAAAAGTTCAAAAAATTAAAATGTAATTCTTGGTGAAAACTTCATCCACTTAAACTGACATATTAGCACACACAGAATAGCTCTGCAGACATTCCGTAACAAATTATTTTTTGAGTGACATAATAACACTCTAAAAGCCTTCCCTGATTACTTCTTTATTTTTGGAACATTGGAAATTCAACAACATTCAGCGTCAAAAGATAAACCGAGAGAGTCAAGTGCCCATTCCAGGACTTTTTGCTTATAATCACGCAGTCTGCAACTCTAAGCCGAAAGCGATTTCATCAATGGCATTGACATAAAAGCGCTAAAACCAGATACAAAGTGTGGAAAAGCAGCTTCATTGCAAATGACCTACGACGCTTTTACTGATAACCAACTCACTGAAAGAGGAACAGGGCAGCGGAGGGCGGGAGCAGGACTAAATGGATCTAGTTGCTGCTACTGGAAGGAAAAAAACAACAAATCAAGACTTCAATCGACGCACCCTTCATACGTCACTAGTGACGAAAATATAATTTGAGTCATGCCATTTTTTTCACCATTTTCGAACATCGGCCTCCTAAGAGATAAAAAAAAAAATTAGGCAACCTCTTAAACAGCAGAAAATCGCCTCTCGGTATCGGTATTGGTTGATTCCGCAACGCATAAGAATCAGCAAGTGCTCCCAGAGACAGCATCAATCAGCGCGATCTTATCCAAGAAATGTGCTATCTTCGCCGATCATAATAGAGTCGATTGTCCGGCTACCCATCAAAGCATGACAAACATACAACCGAGGAATCCGGTCCTAAAAAAAAAAGATACCCAGAAATCAATTTTTTTTTCCTTACCCGACCCACGCAATAGAAGTTTGCCGTGGCAGGCGCCAGCGGATATTATTTACGATGAGCTCGGAATGAAAAAATTGTTCCTGCCACTACCGAGCCACACCGCAACCAGAAAAATCGTCAACCTTAATCGGCACTCATTTCAGGGCAAAAATGCTCCGAACGGGATGGATGGCCAGAATTCCTCATTGTTCTTCATTCGAGGAAATTGTTCCACGCCTACACATGACAGCTATCACCCCCTTCCCCTCCTTCGGGTTATATAATGCTACTATCCCATATTTTGGGTTCCTAGATTCGGCCGCCATACGTCATAACTCTGAAATCACTCGTTGTATTCTACAGTGATGATAAACGTCCAGCATTAAGACCACTCAAATTACAGAACACGATTAAATACGTAATTATTCACTTGAATGCTTTGCTTTCATTTTCCGTGTGAACTAGAGGATTTTTTTTTCTCGCTCCCATAATGGGAACTTTGAACATCGAGATGAGATAGTTAAAGTAATGATCACGAAAACACTAACTGGCAATTGGGAAAAAAATGTCCACTTAGAAGTAACGGGGGGAAAAAAAAAATTCTTTGAGAAATTTTGTATTCTAATACATAGATTTTGTATATGTGGTTTACGTAAAAATTCGTATAATTTATCACAACAAAAGTTCTTATATAGGGAGTAAAATGTCTTTCCAGTAGTTTCTAAGTATGCTTCCGAAATGACTTCCTAAATTCCAATTACCATTCTAAGAGGGTTTTTTTTTTTTTTAAAGATATGAATTTAATTATTCGATTTCAATAGATGTAAGAACAGAAGGACAATATAGCTTACCTTTCAATTGTAGTCGAGCTTTAATTAAAGTATCTACTTAAAACTTAACGGCAGTGTAAGTTTGGGTCTGGATATTTAAAAAAAAAAGGTGTTCGATTTTCATAAACATAATTCCTTTCTAACGATTATTTTTCTTCATCGAATTTTTTTTTAAAATTCAAATTCATATCACATCGTTCATTCAGATTGATATGCTTCTAACAAAGCAGTAATGCTTCGAACTGTTTAATTAACGAATATAAAATGAATTTAATTTATGGCATTATAATGCATATTATTATCAAAAAATTCGGAAAGAAGAGCACTTCTCATCCGACTTTACTTTTTTCTCAATATAGTAGAAGGTTTATTAACTGTTCAAATCCGGTAGGCAGCACAATTTATTTTGAAAAGGGGGGTTAAAAAACACCGCTGATTTAAAATTCCTTGACATGATGTAAATTTTAAAACGATGCTAATTTTAAATAAGCTACTTGGATAAAAAAAAAAGTTATTAGAAAGGTAAACTTTTTTTTACCAAACGTGTAACGACCCGTTGTTGCTTCTTTCTGTTGTTTTTTCAATACTTCAAATAGTTAGTTATCAACGGTCCAGTGAATAAAAAGTCATACAGTGATAATAAGTTATTTTATTTAGATATATGAATAATCACAGTTCGATTCCTAGTAAACTAAATTTGTGGATATGCACTATACGCGTCAGAATCTGTATAATTTTTAATACAATAACTTACTACTTATTTTACCAAACCAATCGGATTCGAGTCCTTAGAAGATTTGTGGAAGAAGATTCGAATCCTTGACCCTTTGTAGATAGATCTTTTGAAAATTCACTCTTAAATGTGCAGGTATGATACAGATGTGTTACAATGATAACTTTTCAGAATTCACATTCTTTACCATAAGCTACCGACTGACTTCAATATTAAATTCTCGCTGCTTATAAATCCAGTATTTCAAACCTATTCATTACATTTCATTAATTTTAATATACATAAGTCACGTTTCCTTTATTGCAAGAACCTTTCGATTCAAACTTCACATAAAATACTTCAAAGTGTAAGTTGAAGGAAAAAACCCGCGATTGAGTCATAAGAGGTCCGTAGGCATTTCTTTAGAGATAATTAAAATTAAAGGACCGCACAATTATGCTAACCGAAATCGTATCATATTCCAAGCATAAAGTGTAAATTAGAGCGCCCGGTAAGATATACCTCTATAAGGCCGCTAAGTCAACAAGAGAGACCAAGGCGCCAAAGCTATCAGATACGGTGGGTTCACAAGCTGTCTCTCAGAGATACTTTTGTGAAGTGAAAAAGATAAATATTTACATACAGATTTATTCCATTGTGTAAAATGGCTCATCGCACCCGAAAGCAGCATCAACAAGAATGTGCCCAAAGAAGATGCCGCTTCAGTTATTCGCAAGATCAAAGTTAAAATTCCGAGCAAGGGTGCGGTGAAGAATACAATTTCACAGTGGATATTACGTAACCTTTCAGTAAAAAGAGCGTTATCTTTCAACACAGAGCTGATTTTTTTTAAAAAAAAATTTGCAATAGAAATTTTGAATTCACATCATTGCACAAAAAATCAATGTAATGAAAATAACTCGTTCTTCGCAGCGAAACTTCGAAGAAGAACCTGAGAAATATATATATATATACAGAGAGAGAGAGAGAGAGAAATGTTTTAGGATATTCTTTTCTAATGGCTGTGATTGTTTTGTATTGCAGAGTATTTTTACGTCTGGAATAATTGTTGAAATTTGCAACCTAACCTAATGTCATCTTTAGCATCCAATCTGTGCTTTTGTCGCAGCGTACAAAGAGAAAGATTTTTCATATACATAGATTGAAACAAATGACATTAGAGGTTTCACAGTTCTTTTGGAAAATTCAGGATATTCTTTTCTACCGTCAGTCCAAATATGCATAATAATAATAATATCAACGTGACTAAATTTTAGTTTGAATTGAGTGTCGGTAGATATATCAATTTGCTGTTCTCGGTCATTTATTGGGAGTTCGGCGGTATCACAGTCTTGAGAAGGATTTTGGATGCAAAATAATTTTCTTTTTGTACAAGGAAATATTCAAAAAATGTTTTTTGCGGATCTGATGAATGTTTGACGAACTAATTTTTACATTTTTGTCACGATTAACTTTACCGTCTACTTAAAAATTCTGCAAAATACGAAAGCATTCAATATTATCTTCCGAAATGCAATCTGCCCAAGATTTCAATTTTAAAAAAGTGGCGTCAATTTTTTTTTCATACCTTGAAAATAGTGAAGTAAGTGGCCAAATATGCAGGAGATTCTTCACCTGAGCCAAATAATGAAGACTAATATGTGATATAGCATGTTTTTTTTTTCTTGTTGTTTTTGTTTACTGTAATATACTGTTTTATACTTCTGTAAGCCCTGTGTGATACTTAGTTGTACACAGGGACGTTGTTTGTTTTCAATAAATAAAAAATAAATAAATAAAAAGTGACCAAATGCGTCACGATTAATGTATTTGAAGCTCTTGACTTTTATAAAATTCAAGATTTTATTTTATCCATAAAATATTTATTTATATTTATTTTTACAAGCAAACTGCCTTTAAGAATTCAATCTTATAAAAATTAAAATATTTAGATAAAATTTTGACGCTTTGATTTAGCAAAAAGTGATCTCTTGCAAAAACCCTGTCAAAGTTCCAGGGAACCCATGTTGAAGACCTCTGTTCTAAAGGATGGGGAATTCAGATAATACTAAATTAATGTTCAAGCGCATTTTTTTCTTATAAAGTGTCCCAATTTCGGGGCCTATTCTTTAACATCACACGAAGAAAGCCTTAAGAATATGCTCCATGTATTTATTGTTCCAAATATCAAATCGAAAATATATTAGATATTTTAATATTAAATATGCATATATAGTTTAACGTTTCTGTTAGAAATTAAACATCATAGTGATACATTCAGAAGAATTTTTTTTAAAAAAATTATACTTTTGAAATCATAAGATATATTAATATAAGTATTCATTTGATTGCAAAATAAAAATTAAATTGTGAGTGTGCAATTTATTAAAAGTTATATATGATTTTCTACTAAAACTTTATCTATTTTGTATACTTACAAGAACCGAGAGAAAAGGGGGAAAAAATTTTTAAGTAGGTATTCAAAAAGTTAAATCATACTCATGACAAAATCCTTTCAATGGTTTAATTTATTTAACTTTTCATGAGCATGTGTTCAAATCATTAGATATTTAAATAAAAGTACTTAACTGTTATATCGCATATCAATACTGGAATTTTTTAAAGAAAAGAAATGCACCCTGACCTATTATCAAGTGATGCGTTTCAATTCGAAAGCAATAAATATTAAGAAATATTTTATGGATAATTAGATATTTTTCAAATACAATAAATCCATTTCCGAGGTATATGAATTTAAAGAAAAATTTCAAATACGGACGAAAACAACAAGGTCCATTATGAAAGAAACTGATAAAATCGAATTTCAATAGTTTTTCAACAAAATAAATATTGCATAAAAAACATACCATACAAACACTACAAAAGCATGACATGTAATAAATTCAGTTTTCATTAAAAAAAATGTATTGTTAAACATTTATTCATTTTGAAATAATTTAAACCAAATTACAAATACTATGTCATATGAATTCTGCGTTGCTAGAACTAAAAAGAAAAGAAGGGGGAGGGGGGGATATGAACTAAAACTCGATTTCGATGGCCATATCGTTACTGCTGCGTAGCCGATACATTGCTAATTAGTAGGTAACGTAAATTCCGATTTGAGCCCTTAGACTATATATATAATTTGCAATAATTTTTTAGCATTCTGAACTACAGCATAGTTGTACTTTAATTATTTAGACTAATTAATATTGGAAATAAATATAATTCACACTGTGATAACACACGCGCGAGAATATTTGCATGGAATACTTTGAATCCAATACTGCAAAAAAATATCTAGAAGCCACAACACAATGCACTCCTTTCCGACAGTAAACATTTTCCACTTTAGAAAACTTAATTTGAATTTCGTCACTATTTTTATAAAATACAGCACCCGCCACATTTTGTTTTTTATATACTTCGTTCATTATTAGTTGATACCTATTATCTATTGCATTCGATAAAGGACTTGACTGCAAGTTAATATTGTGTCATTAATTTGTTCACAAATCATGATTATTTCTAAGCGGCAACCAACAAAAGTTTATTTAAGGTAACAGAAAAGCTAAAATGCTTCAAAATCTGCAATTTCTTTTTCATTTTCCTGTTAAAAATTACGACGCTTTCCAGATTTCGCATGTGTATTTATTTATGAGTTTCGAAAATAGAGCGTTATAAAATTGAATTTTAAAACTGTTAACAAACGTTCCACGGAAGAGAAACTTATCTAATATTTACATTTTTCTCAAAATGTGGTTTTCCAGGATATTGGTACACATTTCTGAAAATTGTATCATAGTGCTGATATTTTCCACATTTTTAAATGTACTTATTTTCTATACAGTGAAAATAAATTGTTTACAATAAGCACTCGAAAATTTCAGGTATAGCATAATATTCTCACAAAAACTGTGAGAAATATGAATAATTAATTTAAATGAAACTTTATGCTTAGAACATAATTAGAATTCCAAAAATTTGATTTAATTGCACTATGTTTTTAAGTTCTCAGCACATTTTTAAAGTTATCAGCGCAGTAGATTTTTATGCAAGATGCATCTAAAGGTAAGTAAATGACTGAAAAAATGTAAATAAGACCAAATTCCGTTCCAATTAACTGGTCACAAGTAGGCGCTTTTATTTTTCAACAATATTTTCACTCAGACCGGATATAAAATCTGCCCAAAAATTTAATTCTATGCATATATAATTATTATACATGATGAAAAAAAAACATAATATTTATTCTATTATGCATAGTGTGAAGCAAAATAAAACTTGGGAAATTACGAAAAAAAAAAATTATTTTCTGTTTTTATTGAATTTTGTGCTCACAAGTCAATTTGGTTGCAACTTTAGAATGTGCAGTTACAATTACAGTGCACATATAAAATCCAAATAGAGGCAAAAGAATGCGAGTCATTCTGCAGTCTCAGCTACAAAATCATAGCGCAAAAACAATATGCTCTCAAACGGAAAAGGGGATCGTTCAACCCCGCGAGAGGGTGGGGATTTCCTGAAAGGGGAAATGACGGAAGTAAATTTGTAATCGAAAACCTCTACAAAAAGGGAGAGCAGGGCGACAAGGTCAGACGGCAAAGGGCGGTCTGGCACCACTCTCATTTCGCCCTGTCAATAGACCACACCCAGACGCTTGTGGTCATGGATGGAATGTTACTTTATTCCGATTAACGGTTCTGCGCTTCCGTGGAACAAGGCGGTCCCGACTGGGCGACGAAGTAATCCGAACACCCGTTCATTAAAAAAAAAAATGAATACATATTTCACAGCACTGTATCAAAAGGGTCGAGTTCTTGTAAGCAATGCCCAAATATAACCAAATTACAAAATTAAAACAAAAATATTCAAAAGAAAAAAACTTAACAATGACTCTTGCGCACCCCCCCTCCACAAAAAATTAAAGAAAATTTTTTAATGAGATTTGATGAAACTTACAACTTTTGGTATTTACATTTTAATCACAGAACGAAGTTTCTTTAAAATATACACATATTAACTCCCGCGCAACACTTGGTATTCATATAATGTTATATAAAGAAAACTGATGTTTTTTTTAAAAAAAATTTATTTTTGAAATCAGTTACTCGACAACTTTTTGCAAACTTAACATAAATTTACATTAAACAGAAACTTGAAAGAGTTGATGCAAAAAGTTCTCGAAAAAGAAAAAAAAAAATTACAGAACTGTTTCTTGCTTACCTTTTTTACATTATCTTATCATATAACACTAGTAAAAAGTTACTCATTTTTATAAAATAAAATCAATAAACACAATGTTTGTGCACACATGAAAAACGAAAACAATTATATAATAAGTTATTACATCAAGTTTATATATATTACTGTAAAATTTAGCTTTTCATACTTGACTATTTTTACGTATTTTTATAAGAATGTTATATAATTCTTAAGGGATTTTAAACTGCGATAGTATTTTATTAATTTAAATGTTTTTGAGTCTGCAGCAGTGGTGGATTTAGGAGGTGGGAAAAGGGGCCCAAGCCTTCCTTGTCATAATTTCGAGCACATACAAAATAACATATCTGGCACAGAAAATCCTAACCAAATTTAAAATTATTTATTTGTTGTTTTACTTCAAAGTTGTTTGATGTGTCCAAACATATGACCAACTATCTATCTATCGTGTAATGAGTTTTAATTCTCAACTCAGGAATCGAATTCAAATTGTCATTTAGTTTATTTTTAGACAAATGACTAAAAATAAAACGGATAATAACCGAAATATTAAAAAGAAAAAAACCACCGAGTTATGTACTTTTTAAAGAAAAAGACAATTTCGTGGCCCCACTTCTTCCGGTTTTTTTTTCTGGATCAGCCACTGCGCGTGACAATTTTTAGAATACTACTTCTGTCTGTAAAAATATATATATAATATATCAAATTAAATGGAATTATTTTATTAATTACAAATGAAAAAGAAATATAAAACTTTTTCTATGTTTCGAATCACCTTCAAGTAACAGTATTTTAAAAACTTAATTTACCTTCTTCATTACTTTAATAAATATTTAATAAATGCCCAAAGGAATTTTTTAAATAGCAGAGTTGAGGTGCAGCAAAGTATTTTGTTTTTCCTTTTTTTTTTCATTGCAATCTTAAGCCGCATTAAAATCTAAAAATACATTTCAACAAAACATTCTTTTCAATACACATTTTTTAAAAAAGATTTTGTGTTTTATTAGTGAAGGGGAAAAAAAAAAAAAAAAAAAGGAAAATATTAAATTCTATTAGAATGGAAAAAAATAAAATTCTATTAGTCTTACAATTTTTAAGATGTGCAAACATTTCTAGTTGCTGATACCTCCAACACAGTATTGCCATTTCCAATGATAAAAATATTGAACTATTAAAAAAAATAGCTAACAGAAGGGTATCATGGTTTTTAAAAAATTAACTGAAGTCTAAGCTATTAAGTTTAGTTACAAAGATAAATCTATATAAAATCCTTATCAGACCCATCACATAGTATGTTTGACAGTGCTGCCCACTAATAAAGACATATGAGGATCGACTTTTAACCTTCAAGAAACAACAAGAAAAAGAAAAGTTCTCCGAAAAGAAAAAAGAAAAATTCTCCGAAATATATATGGCCTCATCAAAGAGAATGACGAAAGAAGAATTTTTGTTTAACCGAGAAATATATAGAAAATATAGACAATCAAATATTGTCTGAGTTATATTAAATATTAAAGAATCAGATACTTTTAGATGCGAGAGCATAGACCCTATTAAAAAACGGCGTTCTACGCAAAAGTAATGGACAACAGAAAAAGAGGAAGGCCTCACACAAGATGGATAGACTGCGATGAAGCAGAACCGATTTGGTTTTAAAACTTCCACAACATACGACGTATACACTTGGTTTGATTAATTATTAACTAACGTCGCAGAAGCCACACAAGGTCTATTGGCGACCGTTTGATTAATTCGCACTGGAAGCAACACGAGGGCTATTGGCAGCGGACCTCGTAATTTTGAGCTTCGGTCAAGTGATGAGGAAGACTCATGAGCTGGCAACTCCCTCCCTAAACTTCCACACTATGTCACTGGGAGAACTTTAGCCTCGTGATCAGCCCAGGCTACACAGCGGGTCTTCAGTGACATCAAACTCGAACCCACGAATCGACGAAAATCGCGGGCGGCGACAAAGACAGCTCCGCTATCGCGGCCACTATTGGCGATGGAATTCGCAATTTTGAGCCACGGTCAAGTGTCTCATCTAACTTTCACACCACTCCAACATGAATACTTTTTGATCAAATTTAATGTGCAGCAGCACCTGTGAGCCAAAACGACTGCATTTAATGGATTGAGTACTCGTGCATGCCCCTGTTGCTAAGTTTGAGGTCTACATTATTACCACGACTTTTAAATCAAGAACGAGCTAAAAAACACTTGGGAAAAAAAAAATCATCGAAATATTGCATTTCAACAAATATTTCAAAATGTCTAAAGCAGAGGTCTTCAACCTGGGTTCGCGAAACCCTAGGGTTCTCTGAAACTTTTGACCAAGGTTTCTGGAAGAGATTATTATTTGTTTAAATCAAAGCACCAAAATTTTAGTAAATTTTTTTTTAAAGGTTGAATTTTTAAAGACAGTTTGCTTGTAAAAATAAATATAAATAAATATTTTATGGATAAAATAAAATCTTAAATTTCGTAAAAGTTAAGAGCTTCAAATACATTAATCGTGACGATATATTGAATGCTTCCCTAATTGCATAATATTTTAGTAGATGGTAGCGCTAATCCCATTTCTTGGATATTTCCTTCTTCAAAAAGAAGATTATTTTGGATCCAAAATCCTTCTCAAGACTGTGACACCTTAGAACTCCCAATAAAAGACCGAGAACAGCAAATTGATACAACACTCAATCAAAACTAAAATTTAGTCCGGTTGATATTATGCATATTTGGACTGACGGTAGAAAAGAATATCCTGAAATTTCCAAAAGAGCTGAGAAACATCTCATGTCATTTGTTTCAACCTATGTATGCGAATTTTTTTTCTCTTTGTACGCTGCGACAAAAGCACAAATTGGACGCTAAAGATGACATTACGTTGCGAATTTCAACAATTATTCCAGACGTAAAAATACTTTGCAATACAAAACAATCACAGTCATTAAAAAAGAAAATCCTGAAACATTTCTGAATGAAATATATATATATCTATTAGATACCGTATCATTCATTGTCTTATTAAGACGTTTCTATTGTAATAAAATAGAGATCAATAACAATTTAGTAAATTTGAGTAGGATAAAGCTTTCATTTCCTATTCTCTCTCTCCCCCCCTTCCGATCAAGAGGTTCCTACAAGAAAAGGGTAAGCTCAAAGGATTTCCCCAGGTTCAAAAGTTTGAATATCCCTGATCTAAAGCAAAACCAACCCGTATTAAAAGTACACCATAGCTTTGTTCCCAACACCTTTTTGATAAGTACATGAACAGGTCGCAGGTAACGCATCACAGTACGCGCGCGTATGTTTCAGCTTAATCAGAAAATTTGTAAATAAAAGTTCAGAAAAGTCACGACGAAATTAAATCACTGAACATTTTATTTCAGAACTAAATTCCCTAAAAATGAGACATTATTTCATAGTTCAAAATAGTCATCCATACACCGTGATCTAAATTGTAATTCATCCAAATTCTTACAATTTGCTTACTCTTTAACGTGCAAAATGTGACAAATAACTTCTTCGATCTACGATATGGACTATTTTGTGCATGAAAATGTTGTAGAGTAATGGGTCTACGATTAGAGAAACTACAACCACATTTGTCTGTCTCACAGAAGAAATGAATTTTTTCCAGAAGATGGATATTGAAAATAATTTTTTCACATGGGAACCTTTAATCGATTAACCCAAACTTTAAAAGGAAAAACATCTTTACGCCTTAAACGAAATTCTCTTTATAAAACCAATGCTACTAATAAGCATTATCAACATGCGCAAATAAACGTATCCATTTATGCATAAATTTACTTTATTGTAATTGGATTAGGATTCTTATTTAAATTAATACACAGGCATAAATATTGTCTGATTGAGTTGATTTAATTTTGGTGGGCCATTAGCGTCGGACCTTGTAATTGTCAACGAAAGCGACGAGGACAACACCTATGTTTTCTTATTCTCTTTATCGACTGCACCACTTGAGATTTTGAGATCAAAGATCAAAAAACGTGAAGCAGACTTTATTATTTCACACGAAGTGCCTTAGAAGATTAAGAAGGTGAACCCTAGGCTCGCCTTGAACATTGATGACCAAGATCATGATCATGAACATTAGGCGATGCCACGGCTCTAGTTACCAAATCAAAAGAGAGAATTATTATTATGCTTTTATCAATCAAATTCAACGCTAACATTTTCAAAATTGAAATGGATTAACAAAATGCCATTCGCACAAAAAATTTTAGTACTTTATAGTACCAAGCTTAAACACTCTCAAATGACATTTATGTAACCATGATCAAATTTGTAATCAATTTGAAAATCAAAGATAAATGTAGGAAAATGAATTCATTTTCAAGCTGTCTTTTATCTAATGTTCAAGAACAGGACTTTTAACTCGGAACGCTTCTTCATATTGTAAAATGGGTCCTAATATTAAAAAAGAACAAGAAATAATACGCTACTCATTTCTTCGAAAGTGGATCAAATTAAAAGACTAATGGCGGCAGATGGTTTTTATATATTTCGCATAGCAACCATTAATTATTTACAAATTAAATAATATATATCATTTTAATCATAAGTTAATTTATTTAGTCGCTAGTCTCGAAAGAAGTGGTCCAACATGGAATAGTGCACAAAAAGTGAAACTGCTCCATTGAAAGCAAAAACTGTTATCTGTTAGAAAAGTTATCGCTACTGAATTTTGAGAATTCATTGGGTGTTGTGTACATCGATTTTCTTCATGATCATCGCAATAACTACAGCAATTGCTATACAATTAATGTAATATACTACTCTGAACCTTTGGAGGAAAATGAAATATGTCGATTCAAATGACCTTTAACTTGCGATCCGCAATTTACTCCATCACCAAGACAATGCATAACCTCACACAGCTGGTGGTAAACTTCGTTGGCTAACACTCCAGCAACCTTCTATAGTTCGGGCTTCGGATTACCATATGTTTGGACCTATTAAAGCAGCATTAGGAGGCGAAATAATTTCATCGAATTAAGAAGGTAGGAGAATTTGCTAAGCAATTGCACACGTTCGACTTCTTTTTATCATACAAAAATTTATTAAAATTAAAAATTTAAAAAACTACCCATGCGTTGGAAAAAATATTGACGGTATTTTTGGAGGTTACAAGGAAAATTACCATTGGTGTAATTTGGTGAATATTATGTCAGAATGGATTTTTTAAAAAAAGGTTTCGCTTATTGTTTGATCCACTCACGTTTTGAATCTAGCAGTTTTTGGTTGAATAGAGCGTTGTATATATATATATATATATAAACATGAAAAATTTATTACAGAGTATTTCTAAAATTCAAGGTCATAGAAAGATATATCGGTATACGAGTCACAACCACACAAATGTATATTGCTATATGAGACATTTTTATTCCTAAAAATTACGTGTAACGACGCGTTTACTGCATGAATCAACAAATACTGTTATTTTATCATTTTAATAAAGCTATTCAATGTAAAAAAAATTATATAAATGAAATCCGGTACTTCAACGATACCCACTAAACTTTTTACTCAGAAAACTTTGAAAACCGCCTTTAAGCTGTAGATAGTATTAAGTTTCTATTTCTGTCATTCAACTAGTTGATAATTAATCTCTCAACACTTTAAAGCTAAGCTTGAATATTCAATATATCGATTTTATACATCACCGACTTGGACAAGATTAGATTAAAATGCCGAAAGAGGTCAGGAACTTATCAGATAATGGTACTTCAAAAATACAATTTTGAACTACATAATTTGAAAATAAATTTAAAATTCCTTAAAAAAAAAATTCAATTTTCGTTTAAAAACACATAACCACGTCTTATCAAAATAAAAACGTAAGAGAAGAAAAGTAATTCCACAGCTTGTTCTAATGCAGATATCGATTTAATTTTTGTAATATTCCTGATCGTATAGAATCGGTTCTATTAATATATATATAATGGACGGATTAAATCTAAATTAGCGCCCCAAGTGTCTTTTATCAATCAATATGATAACAATTACAGACAAATGTAGTAATGTAAATGTAGTAAAATGTAGTCTTATTTTAGGTAATGAAATTCAAAATAAAAAATAATAATAAGGATTCTAGATATTTGGTTTGCCTCAGAGCATATAACAAAAAAGTAGGCATAATAATAACTGTCGGGCACCATATTTTTTCAGGGTTCTTAAATTTCCGCAATATCAAAATCATATTAATATAAATTGTGTAATAAATGTTATCTAAGTATTATATTAAGCAACTAATATAAATAAGAATTTTTATAATATAATACTTTTGCACATGTAAATGGATCTATGTCTGAACATTAAATAATTCTGTTAAAAAAAAGCCAGAAAATTTTATCAAAATACGTAGTACCTCTAGTAAGGGTCAAATCTATTGGTACCGGCCCCTTTAAAATGCATTTACATCTTATTAAGGGACGAAATCCCTGGTTCCGTGAAGTGTCACTGATTAGGAGTTACTACAATAATTAATTTTCTTCAGCAGATTTCCTTCTTGGTCGGTAAAAAAAAAAAATCACACACCCAAAATCGCACACCCTTTTTTTTACGCTATCAAAATATTTTCTATATTATGTATATTTTAATTATAAATATATAAATACATTATTAATATATAAATACAAAAGATCATGAGATCCAAATCTGGATAGACAAAGCGGACCGCTCCTATAACAAACGTCTGTCTGGAACAAATATAGTCTCCACTTAGCAATGTTGAAACAAAATATAAACTCAACTATCTCAATCACCAATTGTTTAGTTTTAATATATTTCCAAAATATTTATTACACAAGTCTTCAGAAGTTCCGAAAAAGATTGTAATTTTTATTGCGCATTTTTATTTCTATATCATTCCTACGTCAAAGTGTAATCTAGCCACAACAACTATGCGAGAGAAATAATTTGATTATCTGTCATAAAAATGTCACTAACCAAGATGAAACAAGACGCTTAGTCTACCGAAATGAGATACGATCGCAACTAATATATTTCTTTTTTATCATTCAATGTTTTGCTTATTCGTTCGCATTCATATCTCAACAACTAAAATGAGATGTAAATGATACAATAAGGAAAATTGAATTCCTTTGGACCACACCTATTTTTTAAGCAACCTTCATACAGTAATTATTGACATATGTCAACAAGAAATATATTTCCAATAACATTCTCTTACATGTAAATCTTTGGAAATGTTAATGCGGTTTAATGAATTTGAAAGATAAAAGAAATGATAACATCAATCACGATTTGAAAAAAGTATTCTCCATAATTTAGAGTTTTCAACTACGATTAGAAATAATTTTATGGGGAAAAAAAACATAAATGATTTAAAACATTAATGGTTTCAATGATCTTGGTTAAAATTTACATAAATTGCAGTTTTCCAAAAATCTCTAGGAAAAAATATGAACATGTATTTTTTCTAAAAAATGTGCGAATTTCCAAAAAGTTCTTATGTTAAAAACAAATATTTTAAGAAAATGAATTTTGGATCTATTTAAAAGATACATAGAAAAACATTTAAATAAAAAAAATTGAAGGCATTTTATCTACATAGCAACGTTCCGATAATTATTAATATTCTGCTTTCTTTAACCTAAGGTGTGATCAATTAATTCTTAAAACAACAAAAATGCAACATTTTTAACAATAGGGAGATTAAATCCTGCAGTCGAAAGTTCCATTGGCATTTATTTGTTATAACTATAAATTATTAAATAATACATTAAACTATATCGATTAAATAATTTAACTATAAAATAAATAAAATGTATAATGCTAAAAATTATATGAACAAATACTACCTACACAAATTACTTAAGATAAAGCTGCTACTCTTTGTTTTAATATTAACACACAATTCTTTCGGGTTAATAGAATCATTTCATTCAACCTCCCCCCCCCAAAAAAAAATACAACTTATTAATATCAGTTAACAATAAATTCCTCATCAGTTTATTTAAATTTTCTTTCTTTTTTTCACTTAAAAAGGTTATTTGTTTAATATGATCTTAAGTATGATTTTTCATCAATTTAATCTCAGATTTAAATAAATTCTTTAATGGGGTTACACTAAAAATAACATAATTAGTAAGATTACAAAATAAAATTTGCGAATTAATAACATTTTAAAAAATAGATAGTTTGAATTTTAATACACAAGTTTCTTTCTTTCTTTTTTTTTTTTTTTAATTTGCAATTCATTTAAATGCATATCACTATAATGTTCAAAAAATAAACAAAAAAAAAATTCTTTTTGAAAATTTAATCAATATGATAGTAAATATATGACACAAGAATTTTTTTTTTCATTAGTATTAAAATTTCAGCAAAATGACACCTAAGTTCATTCAATAGCTCTCATAATTGAATTACAACCAAGGACAAGAATGACACCTGCCATGTTACCTCACCTTTTTGTTCCACATCATCATGTGCAGAAAATGGGACTCAGTTCTATTGCATGTGTAGTAACTTTAAAAATATTCCACATGATTAATCTTTAAGTAGAAAACTGGGGACAGAAATACTTCAAAAAAAAAAAAAAAAAAAAAAAAAATGATACAATTAAATGAATTTATGATTGCATATTTTCGTATCTATATTTAAATCCAAATTTTTGTATCATTTTCTTTAATCCTGCTTTCTGATAATAACTTATTCATGGAGAAAAAGCAATTTCTTTCATTATTACTATTATAGAGTTTTATTACTAGCATTCATAATTTATAAGAACTATGCTAACAGAAATATATCCTCTTTAATGAATTCCAATTAATATCAGTATTATGAGCAAAAATTAGTTGAATAAAATATCATTATTATGTACCAACTGAAACTATTCTGAATATTCTTACACAGAGATAACTAAAAAAGTCTTGGGTTATTTAAGTTTCACAATCATAAATTCATACAAAAAAAAAATGCAAAATACTGCAGTAGTATAGTGATAGAATGGCTAAGGCATCCCATTATAACAGTTATTTATTTCAAAGATTGTTACTGATAGACATGCATCTTAAAATTTGATTCTCAGTGGAAGTATTGAAAATTAAATACCAAATAAAATATCTGTATCATTTCAGTACGGTTGAAATTTTACAGAGTTCATTCCAATAACCTATACGAAGCTCCAGAGCCATTTTAATAAAATAAAATTAATTTGAATATTCAATTGATTGTTATAATATATATATATATATATATGCAATTTCTCCCATACACTAATAATAACGTTCAGTACTCCATTTAACCTTCTCTGTCAACAACTAATTATATCTCAACCACTAAATATAAAATAATCTGAACATTTTTTTAAAATTATAGATTGATATAATAATTTTTTAGAGGAAATATTATTACCACATCGATGAATGAACATATTCGAACAAAAACAACTAAATTGTCCTCTATCACAAAACAAAATGCTTCTCATCTTTTTTTTCCCCTTCAACATCCTTTTCTTTTGCAGAGGAAGAATGAAACCTCTGAATAAAAATTATACATTGAATTATATGAATAATTCTGAAATATTTAATTCATAATTATTTTACTTACTAAATCAAATAAATATCAAACATTTCATTACAGGCAAAAGACAACTAACTCAAAAGTTTGGGAAATATCGACAAATTTAATAAATAACTGCGTATATTATAATTAATTCATAAAAAATATTTTTTGTTTTAATTCAAAACAATTTTTTACAATAACATCAAATTTTCAGTGCTTAAAAAAAGTTTAAATTATTCAAATAAGCAAGTAGATTTAAGTAAATTAAGGGTAGTAAATTAAGTAAAAGCAAATTAAAGTTAGAAAAATATCAGATAATGAAATAGATCATACTAGCCAGATAATCTGAAACAACTATTTAGAGCTCATATTATTAAATTCAGATTTATTTTTTAATATCGAAAATAATGATTGCTTCCAAATTATATTTATACATCAGATTAAATCTGAAAATAATTCAAGCCCAAAGATTTGAATGCAACAAAATTTTCCATACTTTTCTGTCATTTTATTTAAATAGCTTTCTATACTATATTAGTGAAAAATTATTTCTCATTTTTATAACTATTTTTATAAATACCTTGAAAAAATAATTGCAAAAAAAATAAAGTATATAAGTGATGGATTCGGGTAATTCACTCAATTAACTCCTAATTTTTTTTTAAAAATTGTTCGTTAAAACAATTCCATTAATTAAAATTATCTTACATGTATTAAATTCTCTTTAAAAAATTTCCACATGACTCTCTTCATATGGCTAATTATTTATACATTACCACAAAACATATTCTACATAAATAAATATCTATTTCTTTTACATATTAAATACATAATTCTGGTGTTTTTAAAAGGTATTTATACACTTTTTACAGCAAAACAGCAGGATTAATTATTTCTTCTCATTAGTAGTGTTACTTTAAAGACAATGCAACTATTAAGGAAACAAGCAGACCCATGCAGCTATCATGGAAGAGATAAAAATAAATTTATCAAAGTTGAATTTCCTATTTCTACATTTAATTGTCTTTGTTTTTAAAAGTTATCTAAATCACACCAAAGTTAAGAAATATTGGTGCTTACCTATTATTGGTAACACATATACAGATACCAAACTAGGTGATAAGTTTTCACCAATATGTAAATTCCCAATTTTAAACAACCCTGTAATTGTATAGGAAAAGGGAAGAACACACTTTCTGTTCTATATGAACATATCAATTACTGTTGGGGAAATATATATTGAAACAAAATATTCTGTAGTCAATTAAGAAAATGTGTAAGACCCCCCTATAATTTTTATAAGCTTTGCTAATATTCATTTGAGCTCTTCTTTAAAAAAATACAAAAGGAATCTTAATTTGTAAGAATTTTATTGCTATTTTATTAAGAATAACATAAAAGTAAATAATAATGAAGATATTGTTTAATGTTCAAGCAATCTGATTTAAATAATTAATAGAACTTTCAAATAATAGTAATTCATAATATGGACTTGCTTATTATAACACAGAAAACTCAGAATATATTACCATTTCCAAAAAGGATTTCTTGATTATTAATACTCAATTGTTATTAAAATCTACTAATAAACAAAATACTCTTCTTTGAGGAGCATAGAATATTTTGTTTATTAGTAGAAATGCAACAGAAATTAATTTCAATTGTGTATCTATCAAATCATAATAAAATTATTAATAAGCTTTTGCTGTCACTTATGTACTTCAAAACAGTGGAAATTCTGATACATGTTTTATCTAAACTAACTTAAAAGAGTACTTACAGGATCAGACATGCTGAACTTGCCACGGAGAATGAGTTTGAAAATTTGTGCGTCTTGATCAGCATCAAATGGAAAGGCACCACACAAAACAATGTACGTAATGACACCAACAGCCCACATGTCAACTGCACAAGTATATGGTTTACGAGTGACAATTTCAGGAGCAATGTATTGTGGCGTACCACAAACCGTGTGCATGTATGGATTTCCTGATGGTTTACGAGTACTGGCAAAACTAAAGTCTGTAATCATTATTTTGGAATCTTTCCCTGGATGATAATACAACAAATTATCAGGTTTCAAGTCTCTGTGTGTTATGCCAAGAGCATGCAGATACTTAACACCATTAAGTACCATTTGCATAACATCCTTCGAATCATCATCAGTCAAATAACCACGTGTCTCAAGTCGATCTAAAAGACTACCACCAGTTGCCAATTCCATTACCATGTACACTTTGTGGTCCGACTCAAACACTTCAACTAATTTTATCACATTTGGATGATTTAGACGCCTCAGAACTGAAAGCTCTGCTTCAAATGCTTCACGTCCACCAGGTGCATCAATGGTTTTCAATGCATATGGTTGCTTAGATATACGATGTTCAACTCTCAAAACACGGCTGTAACTCCCTTTGCCAATAACTGCTTTGATATCATACTTAGCAGTAATTTTAGAGTCATATGCTGTCTTTGCAGTCCTTTCAGATTTTGGTCTTGGAGATTTATGACGATTATCTCCCTTCTTTCTGCAGTTGGGATCATTTCGTTTATGTCTCCGATTTCTAGAATTTCTCGATGAAATTCGGTTGCTTTTATGAGATTTTTTGTCAGGACTATTTAATTGCAGAACTGTCTGAATATTTACATCATTCACGTCTATTATCGGCGAATCTTTGATTTTTCGACTGTCGAGTTTACCAACAGAACAGCCCATATTTCAAATAAAAAATTTTCCAGAGTAGTAATTAAAGTAAACATCTCACCATGTGAGTAAGTAGTAAGACTAGAAAACAAACACACCACTTTTTAATAAATCATAAGCAAGTTATCGAGTCTGCCTCCTTCAGGATGGATTATGTTTCGAATAATTATAATGTTTCTAAATTCAGAAACTGCCACTTTGATTACTAATCTAGAAAGCAAACAAAAACTGTGCTTGACATCCATCAAAGCATGATTTATAAGTGCTCGACAGCGCGCTTGCGACATTCACCGTTTGTGTCCAGACGAACTTGCTTACTCCCACATCCTTCCAACTGCGCATGGTGACTACCCGCTCTCTCTCTCTCCGGCAAATGACGTAATCTCAGAAGAACAAAACTGAAAGGATGAGCGAAGTATTTATTGAGTTACTGCGCATGTCTATGATTAACTCAATTGCAAGTAACACAGTTTGGTGATTTTGATTACGTTAATATTTTTTTTTCGACAAGAAAAAAGTAATTTAGTTAATTTAATTTACTTATAACTAGACTGAAGAAATTTTTTGATTTTGTTCAAGTAAGAATTCCAGTAATTTAGAAGGAATATAAGCTTTCTGAAATTATCTTCAATGGAAGTTGGTCCAGAAAATGCAAAGCAATTAACCTGTACTTAAGAATAATAATAATAACAAAAAAAAAAAAAAAAAAACCTTCCTGACCTGTTATACTAAATAATTTCAAGGATAAAACACAGATAACTGAATTCGATAGTTGATGCGTTGAATCAACCTGTAGGGGTGAGGCATACCTAGCGACTCCCTCCTGATTTGGTTAGGCTTTATTGACGTAACACTAGAAGCAACACGAGGGCTACTGGTGATGGACCTTGAATTCCGAACTGGGGTCAAGTGACGAGGACGACACCTGAGCTTCCCCCTGGTTTTAATTTAGTTTTTATTAACGTCGCACTAGAAGCAACACGAGGGCTATTGGCGACGGACCTCGTAATTCTGAACCACAGTCAAGTGACGAGGACGACTCCTGAGTGGCACCCCCTCTCCAAACATCCACACCACGCCAACAGGAGGACCTCCCCCCTAGGATTCCCTCCGAAGGATTAAACTTTTACTGTTCATTACATTATTGTATATTATATGAAAAATAATTGGGTTTTTTGAAAAATCGATTCCCCCCCTACATTTGTTATGTATGGGCCCTTTGATAGTAAAAATATTATTTCATTTTACAAGGCTAAAATGTTGAAAAAGCTTTGAAGTTATGCTGCCGAGGAAGATAAGTGGTTTATTGAATATTTCTGAAAATTTGTTCCTGTAATTATTAAGGAGATACATATTTACAGCGGGAATTTCTATATATATATATTTGGTTTAGTTTCATTCTCATCATAAACTGAAAATTGGCTACTTAAATCTTGTCTTAGATTTTAAATATATAAGAATTTTAAATTAAATGTTCATCACTAGCTTAATTTTTTTTTATTTTTTAAACAAAATATACTTAATCAGATCCTCCCCAGGAGTAAAAGAACCTAATAAATGGCCCAATCGGGTCTTCCTCTTTAGTTTAGTTGTCGAATCTCAGATAGGCAGCTCAAACGTGCTCCAAAAACTTACTCATCAACAGCCACCGTCGTCGAATTCTATTTACTTTATTGAATAATGAACTAGAATTATATTAAGTTCTACCTTAAATCTATGAAGAACTTTGGTCAAATAAAAAATTTCTCCTCTTCATATAGTGCATAAAATTTTCTTTCCATATTAAAAATTTGGATGAATTATTTCACTAGTCAATTTTATTTCCACTCAATCTTCGATGTTCTTCTGATGGTAATTTAAGTACATTCAATCTAATATGTATTTGAACTTCCCTAACAATTCTCTGTATGGTGACAGCCGAAACTATTGCACCAGGTGACAGCTAGAGATACTACCGCTACTGTCCCTCTGCAACACAAATCCTTCACATCAAAATATCAATGATATGAAGCACAATATAATTATTGTACTTCATGAAAATTTTGAATTACTCCGTAAGGTACTCAATGCTTCGAATTATAAATGACAGGTGCATTTTCTATTATTCTAGTTTTAATATGCTTTATTAAGGCCACATTAGACCAAGTCCCATTATCAAAATTCCAATTCGTGAAATGCAAATATAAAGTTGCAGTGGAATTTTATAACTATTTTACTCATTTAGGCCAAATGTATTTTACTCTTAGTAAATTTCTTCTCGCGCCACAGTTTAATTATCAGGTTACGATAGTTCGTATCCCTGTTTTGAAAGGGAACTCTTTTATACATTTGAGTCTGATTCATACAATCACATTCTTCTAAGAAATACCTCTTGCGCCTCTACGTGCTATGGAGTTTATGCAAATGCAGTAGCATGTTTTCGGAGGAAGTTTATTTTTAGAATTTTTTTATTAGATTCATTAAAAAGAAAAACTATGATATACATATTAAAAATGAGTTGGCTGGTTGATTTTATTGGACGTATGGAACATATAGGGTCAGGCTGTGCACACCAAACATTTATTAATTTATTAGTAAATAATTATATTCAAAAAAAAAAAAAAAAAAAAACTCTATAAATACAGGTTAGTAAGAAGGGGGGATGGAATGACAAGGGCGAGTGAAAGTTGAGGTTCATGGTGCAAGAGCCAAATCAGGCTGTTCTACATGAAACATGTGTATCTGTGGTTCAGATGTTAGAAGAAATGGGAAAAAAGACAAAAATAGGTTGATAAGAAAAAATGTTGAAAATAGAGGAGGATTGCTAAGTGTAAGGTGTGTCACACGTGTTTTTCAAAACAGTAAACTCTATGAGAAAAAGATCACCAGGATGTTTGTCTTAGGTTCATGATTCCAGTATCTCCATAAAGAAGGTAAGCCTCTGAGGAGCAGAATGACGAGAATAGAAAATAAATAAAAATTCCTAGAACAACCTTGGGAGTGATTTACTCATGTTTACTTATTGATTATTTATTAGCATAGCACTAAGAAGCAACATGAGGCCTATTGGTGACAGACTTTGTAATTTTAAACTTTGGTCAGGTACCTAGGACGACACCTGAACTGGTGTGAGTGAGTGAGTGAATATAAAGTTTATTGGCGCAAGAGCCAGATATGGCTATGCTGCGCCAAACAAGATTAAACTGTGGTCTAGACGTGAAGTTGAAAAAAAGGTAAAAATGCTTGACAAGAAGGAGGGTCGAAAATAGA
This sequence comes from Nephila pilipes, assembly GCA_019974015.1. Lineage (NCBI taxonomy): Eukaryota > Metazoa > Arthropoda > Arachnida > Araneae > Nephilidae > Nephila > Nephila pilipes. Next base: position 2,354,775 of record BMAW01049666.1, on the reverse strand, counting down.
GAAGGATCGCTAGGGTATCCCGGGAGTGCGTCACCCGTGTTTACCAAAGACAGTAAACCCCATGGGAAAGAAAAAGATCACTTGGGTTCTTCGGGGTCATGATGCCCGTATTTACCAAGGAAGGCAAGTCCCTGAGGTCCCCTGATATCCCCAGAGGCAAGGTGCCCGGCTATACATACCCCCAGACGCTGGGTACCCATTTTAGTCGCCTTTTACGACATGCATGAGCTACAGTGAGACTATTCTGTCATCCTCGGTCGACACCTGAACTGGCACCCCACTCACTAAACTTCCACACCACGCCGACAGATTTAAAATGCATCAGCTCCTGTCACAGGGATGAGGGTATTTAGTGGCATCAGAACTAGAACTCTCAAAGAGATGGAAATAAAGCTGCCCGCGAGCTCGTAATTATGACCACTCAGTTGCTACCGCCACCTATATTTACCAAAGGCAGCAAATCCATGGTGGATAAAAAAAGACCACTACTACTCAGGCATCCCGGGTCAAATAAATTCCGTTTAGAAAGAAGTTAAGCGTCGGAATGGTTTTTACTATTCGGGAGCTGACCATTTAGCAACAAATATGAAAAAGTGCAAAAATAACTTGATAACAATCCATTTAAAGTAATCGTCTAATTTATAAAGATACAATTCCTGCTGTGCAAATGCTGCAATTAATGAACACTTTGATTCTTTTTTATTCTGACATACCATCCTTTAATCTTCAAAAATAAATTCAAGGCACACATGTAGCTAACTTACGCTCTGTGATTGTTCACATCAAAATGTGCGTGATGGTAGAGTTTAATGGCACAAGAACCATAATGGCTTATGCAGCACCAAACAAGATTCGAAGCATGGGTACCCCACAAGCACAGTGAAGGGAATAAAGTGACAGTGGAGGTTTATGGCGCAAGAGTCCAGATAGGCTATGCTGCACCAATCTTCGATTTCAATTTCACTGCGAGCCAAAGCCCGAATATAAGGGAATAAAGAGTGCATGCTAATAGCAAAAAGTCTGTTCTCACGGAAAAAAATAGAGCCTTTTTTAGGCAGGATTTTATCAGATGAAAAATGCGTTACCTAGCCAATATCGTTCGCAAAAGACAATGGATTGGTAAGGATCAATCACCCTTTTAGATCCGAAAGCAAACATCCATTGAAAAAAAAAAAAAAAAATTATTGTGTGTATTGCGAGATTGTCGAGGTATAATTCATTACGAAATGTTGAAGTCAAATTTCACAATAATTACGCGCGATTATGATGGTTTATTAACGTAGCACTGAGAAGCAACACGAGAGTTATTAGCGACGAACCTCGTAATTTTGAATCTCTTTAAGTACTCATGGAAATATATCTTTGAGTTATTACACTCTTTGCACACATAGATAAAAACATAGTAATAGTGAAATAATGCATAAATTATATTTCTGAATTTTGGGAAAAGGGAAAGAACAAATTTACTCTTTGAATAAGGGTAATTAAGATTCAAGCATTGCCAAAAAAAAACCAGTCAATTTTTTTCACTAGCTTTACTGTAGTATTATGCCCGCTCCAATGACTTACTGAACATTTTTTATAATACCATTGCTATATAATCAATAAACCAATTTTGTTTATGCAGTAGGTTCAATCATTAATTTTTAAACCAATTTAAATTTCCAGTAAAATTGTGATATAAAAATGGAAATTTTAATTTGTGATTACAAATGCATTTCTTGAATGAAATTTTAAAAAAAAAATTCTCCTTTTTTTATGATTAGGTTTAAACAATGAGAGAGAGGAATTTATGCATAGCTAAATGTTTTACTTTAACCTCCTCAGTCCAAGCGTCGCTTGTAGGCGACACTAAACAACACTTTCAAAAAATGCCAAGTTAAATAAAAAGTGCCATTGGTACTCAAAATAAGTTAATTTTCTCGTTAACAGCTGGTAGTACAGGGGGAAAAAAGATTTTTAGTGAACATTTTTTATTCGTAGCTTATTTATGGTAAAATGAAAATGGGGTTTTCTGAAAGAAAGAAAATTACATGCTTGCTTATCGCTAAGTGTTCATATTTTTTATTATTTGTAAAATAAAAAATCATTAAACACACTGTTGAATTCTTTAAACTTGCTGTTTATATTTAACATTATTAATTTCTCACTCAAAACTTCCCACTTCTGATTTAGAACACTGTTATTTCAGTGTCACCTGTAGGAGGCATTGGGTCAAAGGCTATCAAAATTACTTGATTTGAAACTATAATTATGGTACATATTTCAGCTCCGGATGATATTTTTTATTTGTTAATTGAATTCATCAAATGTAGATATTTAAGGGATACAGGAAATAATCTGTATCTGTCAGAAAATGAAATGAAACAGCTCTTAGTGTTCACTGTAATTATGTCCAATTTAAAGTTTCCCATAATTCGAATGTATTGGGCAGAAAAACTGCAACTCCCTTTCTCGCAGATAACATTTCTTGGAAATCGCGAGTTTTCGATCAGAAACAACTTAAATTAATAAATTGTTTAATAGTGTAAGATGAAGAGAGAGAGTAAAAACGTATGATACATTTTAGAAAGTAAGGCCTCTTATACAAACAGTTCGGACAGGAATATTTTGTGATTCAAATTTTATATTAGGCTCAGTTTACATTATGCTCATTATTATGAACTACTCATTAAATTAAGATTATTGAAAGATTTTAAATAAACATAATGATGTCGTTTTGTCCCGATGTCTCCTCCAGGAGACATTTAATTTCTTAAAAATAAAATAATTTTTTAACATTTTTTTCAATACTTTTTCCTGTATTTAGAACAAATTGATACAAATTATTATAAAATTTATGATTCAAAGTTGACCTTGGATCTGAGGAGGTTATGTATATATAAATTATTTTTCAATTAACATTTTTATGGTTATACTACTATATAAAACACGTTTCTGTTTATTTATTAAATCTGATGTCCATGGATGGTAAAATAACTTATAATATCAAGTTTTATTTTATTACCACATTGAAGTAATAGTATGAAAGAAAGAAATACTCAACTTCTCTGACTGAACTTAGTGATAAGAAAAGTTTTAGAAGCTATTTTTCAGGAATTACAAAACAGAAGAATCAAACAATGTCAGAAATATAAAAAAGAAAGCAAGATACATAGATGTTTGAAGGTAAATCAAAGCCATTTCTAAAGAGAAAAACTTTCTCATTAAGTTTCCAACTCTGTTTTTATGTAGATTAAAAAAAATCCCTTCCGCTCCCAAAATATTAAGCAGAGAATATTTTATTTCAGTGTTGCCATTTTAATTTCCGTCTCCTTAATACTTAAGGAGTCCTTTTAAAGTGCCACCTTTCATACTTTTATGTGGAATTTTACTTCACCGTTATAGTTAAACTACTTATAATGGAAGTCAAGGCAATAAAGAAAGAGAGGGAAAAAAAAAACATTTAAAAAATGGACCAACTTTATTAAGCACTCATAGATAGCTGACTGTACTAAAAAATCCCGGACAAAGACACATTAAAAGAGCATATGTGCAACAGATACAGTAAATTTTTTTTATTAATTAAAAAATATATTCATTTTTGAATTTATATTTGAGAATTAAAAATTTTTTATGAGCTGTTACCAAAGTATCCCTTGGTATATGGTAGCCCCTCTACCACCACTACTGGTATATATATAGTTTAGAAATAAAAAAAAATTTTTGTCTTAATATATATACATTTTGGAAATAATTAATTTTGCATAAAATTTAGAAAAATTTAACAAGAGAACATATTATTTTTTTAAAACTTGAAAACAGATTATGACTAATTATTTTCCATACATTATCCCCTTTGCGACCAACATCTTGCCTGAGCAATGCAACGATTTAACTCTTACCAGCCCAGCATCACTTCTACATGAAGAGCTCTGATTATTATCATGGACCCAATGTCATATCAATTAGGAAACAGAGCATTTTATTTGAAATTTTAAATGCTAAGAGATAGCACCAAATTGCAACGGTTTTCACATCAGTCAAATCTTGCAACATTTGACTCTCATATAAAGGTATTAGTTTGTGCTCTGCACTTTTTTATATTTGACAGATTTATTGATATAAACAAATTAAGAATCATGGCTGTTTAAAAGTGCACATGGTAGTTAAAGGGACACCAGCATTCTTATTAATTTATTTCCTCTTCTTGTTAGGACAAAATTGGGAAGTGCATCCAGCTGACTATTTACAGGGGTAAGGGTGAAATATTTATGGGTATATTTTGCAAAAGTTTCAGAATATGTGGTGGGGTTATAAACAGTTTCATTTCGTTAGCCATGGGTAAGAGAGGGAGATACCTATCTCAGAGTGAAATATATAAAATTATAAATGAAAGTGATTAATATCAATAGATAGAAAATACCTAAAGACTGGAAACGACATTTTGAAGCCACTCTGCATTGTAGAATACAATCAAAATATGGGAGGTATTGACACTGGCAATTCTGTCATTCATTATCACCCAGCATTAAGAAAAACAGTGAAATGGTAAAAAAGCTGTTTTTTGGATTGTTAGGTATGGCACTTCTAAATGAAAATGTAATATATTCTAAAGTAAGAGGCAAAAAAATATCTGCTTTGGAATTCAGATCCAGAATTATTCATCAAATAATAAAAAAGTTCACAAAACCAAGAAACTTAAAAATTAGCAGCAGAGTATTTATATATTGCAGCCATTATATTAAATGCTAATTTCATAGGAATTTTTTTGTAAGATTAGACTTAACTGCTTTAAATGCTTGGGCCGGCGGTGAAGCTCAGTTTCAGAGTGTTCAATCCAGAAAGTGTGCTTCATTCTAGGTGTGCCTGTCCTCAAAGGGTTATATCATACCTGGCAAATTTATTAGAACAAATATTTTTAAATATGTTCCTATATTTTCGTGGTTTCATAATGTAACAATAAATGAAAACATCTTTAAATGATTTTACAAAACATTTATTGTTTTCTAGATTTGTAAATTTAAATTTTCAAAAATTAAGAAGCAAAAACTGAAAAATAATTCAACCATACTGAGAGTAGTTTGAATATTTTTCTAAGTTGGGATTCATGAAATACTTAAATAACAACAAAAACTTTATAATAAATTTCAAAAAATTCTTTCATCTCACATTACAAAGAATTCAATCAAACTAAAACAATCCAAGTTGTTGATTAAAAATTTTGAATCACTGCATTATATAAATTGAGTCTTTAACATTATTCACAGAAAAAAAAAGTATTAACAATACAATTTAATCAAACTTAACAAAAGAGATTAATTGTAAAATCTTAAATTTAAAATCACTGATAATATTGATATTTGTATGCAACAAGACAATTTTTAAACAATTATTCTCTACGAAAATTTTAAAATTTTCAATTTCTTGGCACATTAAATTTAAAAATATTTCCTTCAATTCCAAAATGTTAGATCAATGTATTTTTCTTCTTCTAGTGCTTCAAGACAGATTTGTAAAGTAAAACAATAGGTAATCTCTATGGCACTACAATCTCAACTACACAAGTTCAAATAAGTTGAATATATTACAATGATATATACAAGAATCTACCAATTTTGACACAATATGTACAAAAGCAAACAAAATTGTAAGTTTCATGATACTACACAAAGATCTCGAGAATAACTTTGCTCAGGTGCACATTTGAGAAGGTGATTCATGACAGCACGTGCAAGGTAACTGGCAGTTATAGTGGTGGGGGAATCAAAGAATTGAGTCATATCTCCTTCATGATCTCCACCATTGTCCTTTTGATACATAATGAAAGCTTCTTCTACAAGCTAAAAAAAGGTTTTAAATATGTTTTTTTCAGATTATAGATTAAATATTATAGATACAAATAACACTTTAATAAATGAAAGAAAATTAAAAATACACATAAAACACATTTATTAGTTAAATATATTTTATAAATTCATATAATGTCTGACAAATCAATATATATTAAAACTCAGCCTCCAAAAATAAAATATTTCAGATTTTTTTTTTTTCCAATTTTGCGATTCATACATTTATTTAAATGTATTTAGATACTATCTAAATGACAAATTTTTATTTAGAGGACCAGTTAAGATTTTAAAATTTAAAGCCCATGTATGATGAGCATTTGATCATTATGCGCAGTATACTTTTAAACAAGCAAAAAACGATAATTATATAAACGTATTAGGCAATACATTTATGTCTGAAATTAATTACAAATTATGCATTCTATTTAAAAAAAAAATCAAAAGTATAATTATTGATAATGATATATTTAAAATATGAGCTCAGTTACAAAATATGATCAGAAAAAGTTTTATCATTAAAACAAATTATTACTTAATTAGGGTTTCCTTTTATTTTTTAGCTATGAAAAAGACAATGTTAATGTTAGCAAAAATACATTCAAGCAATTTCAGAATAGTGCATATTTAATGATAATTTATCCAGGTAAGGGATTTTAACAAATGCTATAAACAAAAATTACCATACATAAAAAAATAATATATAATAATTTATAGATTATCATTATTTTATTATATATTCAATTATCTGATCTTATACAGTTATGACTCTCAATTAAAAAAAAATATCTAGTACAAATTCCGAGATTTTTCTATTCTCTCCCTTTCCTCCCAGTTTGTTACATAGAATTTAAAAAAAATTAATAAAAGCATTTAATAAAACTGTAAAACATAATTATTAAATAGATAAATAAAGCTACTTTTTTTAAATCTTAAATAGATATATTAGTCTAGCAACACAACTATCACAATTAGCTAAATATTTTACTAAGTTTTAAAATACTAACAAAACTTTAAAAAAAAAATTAATAAAATTTCTTGATTAATTATAAAAACATATCTGAAAAACAACAAGACATTTCATCTAGTTTGTAAATCATGTTCTATCTCTTCAATTATTTCCATGGCATAAATGATTAAAATAAAGCAAACACAGATTAATATAAAGTACATACCTTATTCATGTCAATGGTAGCATTAAAAGATAATTCAGGATTTCTTTCAAGGATTAGATAAACAACCATTATGAGCTATGAAGCAAAATCATAAATTATGAAAAGTTTGAATTAAAATTTAAAAAACAAAACAATGAAAATGAATTTTTTCAAATTATGCCAGTAGAGACATAACAATCATAGTGTGCTTACAATCATATGCTTGTGGTTATTTCTTTTTTAAAAAAAATCACTAAAACATACAAATATTTGAATAACATTTAATTTTTTAATCCATATTTTAAGGGAATTCATGACGTTGAAACTAATATATTCTTTTTCAGTTTAAAATAATACAATTTAAGTCTTGAAAACATTGAGCTAAGTGACTCCACAAATACAATTGACTACTACAAGTATTCCCAAATATATGTATATACTGCAAATTTATTTCAGTAAATTTTACGATGTTAGAAAGTCTGAGGATAAAAGAAGACGATTCAAATTTTTTTTTTAATCAACCTTTTGAAATTTCTATTCAAAGTGCTTAATTAATTTCTCACACTTGATATGAATTTAGTAAACATAACTAAGAAGAAATATAATTACATTTATATATTGCATTCATATTTAATATGAAAATATACAATTAAATAAAACTAATTCATAAATCATTCTTGACACAACTTTTTATCCCAAAGTATAATTGAAGTATATTCTTTAACAGTAGCAATAAAAACTGAGAAAATATTAAATTAATTGTAATCTTTGTAATAATTGGTTGTCAACAATACAATCATTGAATTCTATCTTACAAATAATATTTACATTAATAAAGGGCTTACTAAAAATAAAACTTACTTCAACAAGAATTTGACGATATTCAGGAAGTACCACTCTACTTAAAAACATTTCAACTTCAGTAGCAAATTTTAAATCATAAACAGTCATTTCAGTTAAAGTTGGTTGCTGTAGACAAAATTATAAGTTTAATGTTCATTCATAAAAATAACACTTGTAGAAAAATATTGTTTACAAGTCAAATTTAAAACAATTGTTTTCAAGCAAAGTTAAAAGAGCAAACATAGTTCAATTAAGTTATTGAAATTAATTTTAAAGTGAAATTGAATTTGAAAGACATCCAACATTTAGTTGCGAAAATTAAATTTGTTTTTCAAAACTGTTTAGAAAATAAATAAATAAAAAAAAAGTATGAATTTATAACAATATTTTGAATAATTGATAATTTAATATTATTCAACCATCACAAATAAAAATCAGTTGTAAAATTTCAGCTATTTACAGGAAAGCAATTTACCTGTGGTAAATGATGCCCTTCAACAATTATACCTTCAGAGGTTCTAGTCATTATATCCCAAACACGATCATAAAAATTCTTTGGAACCCTACATAAAGCACCCTCAATTTGTCGTCTTTGATGAATAGATAATCTAAACCAATGAATATTATAATGTATTAAATTGTTTTATAAAAAAAGTTATTTCATCAAATATACTTCAAAATACATTATAATCAGATTTTATTTACATTAACAATCAAGTCATTGTCTTCAGAATAAATAATTAGTTAACCCTTTCTAATAACAATAAATCATTTAAATTTATTTTAGAACAAAACATGACATATAAAATATTAAACAAATTTATTAAAATCTACTTAAACAACAATTTAACTTACTGTGAATTTGTACCATTATCTGATAACGTTAAAACACGATATAAGACTTTTCTCAGTTCACTAGGAGATAAACTTTCCAAAGCCTAAAAAAAAAAAAAAAAGTTCAATCATTCATTCTTCAGTAGGTTAGCAAATAAAGTTTAGTAGAACTAACATAATTAATTGTATGTAACTCATAACTAACTTCCCAAAAATATTTTCATCTTTAACAAACATAAAAATAGATTTCATTTTTTAAAAAGTGTTACATTTCTATTTTAGTTCAAACTTAAAAGCTATTATAATTATTAATTAAAACTAGAGTAAATTTCAAGTTACCTTTACAACAAATTCCCATTTCAAAATTCTTACATCAAATGATTAAATATGAAAAATAATTAATAACACATATTCAATACAACAGATATCTTAACTTTTCTGCAATATATATAATTTCATACCCCCATTATCTTAAAAATCATACTCTGAAGCCATACATAAGATAAAAAGATATCATATTTACTGTTAGTCATTTGAAAGTTAGAATCATTATCAGTAATTCATCTCTTAGCATTATACTTTACTCGGATTCTAAAGCTTATTGCATCTTGTTCTCAGGTAAGTTTAATTTTTATATAAACTGATGCACTCATCTGTTTATAAACAAATAATACATATGAGGACAATATTTTTGATTATCTATAATATTAAAAAAATTACACATACTGGAGGAGATGATGACAGGAATTTCATATGCAATATCATAGCTTGAAGAACCCATCTGTAAAAAATAAATGAAATATAGCTATAACAATGTTAGTTCACTAAACATTAAAAATGAACAAAATACTTTAATTCAGACATAGTAATCATGAAATTATTAAAAACATTCAAAACACATTATAGCAATTTTTTATTAATAAAACCCTTTATTAAGTCAAAAAAAGAAAAAAATGCAAATAATTATTGAAGTTGGATTAAAAAAAGAATGTTATTAATATATATAAAAGAAAATAACTGAATTAGTTTATATCTCTTAATTACAAGTGAATTATTAATACTGCTAAACTTTATTACAAATCATAGAATTTTTGCATGATGCATTAATAAAATTGTTTATGATGCGGCTACACAGAATTTAAAAATTCAATACCATCAGGCAATACTGAGAACTTTTTATAAATGCATCCTTAAGCCTTTATTTATTGTTTAATCCCCAACACTTACCCAATTCTAATTTTTAAAATGCCTTGAAAGAGCTGAGGTGTAGTTGATATAAGACGACCAACATACAGAATAATCTCCTGTTGTAATACAGCTTGATAAATGTCATGTACTTGACATTTTGAATAAATTATTCCTTCAACCTCCTTAGGAGTTAATGGTTTATCAATCACAACTTCTTCATGGCTAAAAACTCCAACTGTTATCTAATTATAAACAAAGATATGCATTAAACTTCACTGAATAAGTTTACATTACGAATAAAAAACGAATTTTTAATTAATAGTTCAGTTCATATGATATGTACAACTTCACAGATATTATAATTCTTACTTATTATTTCACAAATGAATTTTCATGAAAAGTGCAGAATACATTATAACTTTTCAGAAAGTTAATTATTCATACATAATTTTTCTCACTTTTTTGACACATAATGAGGTTCTTAAAAATTTAACATAATTCACTGGTAGACATTTCTTTTCCCCACATTGACAGTTTTTGAAATGAGTTCATTAAGGACTGAAAACAAACAAAGTTGAAAAAGAGGTATTTAATTTTAAAAAGCACAATTTTGTTTAATGGAAAAGAAACATGTTTCATTTGTGCATTAATTTCTCACTCAAAAATAGTTCTACTAACTAACAACTAAAACTTGAAAATCCTTTTATAATTAATGGCTAACATAAATAAGCAGAAGGCACATGAGGTGCTTGTAGAGATCTAAAAGGCTGTTAAATACAAACAGGCCTACAAAACATTTAAAGAAAAAACACTAATTGATGTACAAAAAAATAGTCCTTCCTGATTAAAAAAATTCATTGAAAATAAAGATAATTATTTATTAACAGTGATGCTCAGAATTCAAGTTAAGAGAAATTCTTATTTAAAAGTATGAGAAAAAACAGATACCTGCTTGCCACACACAAGTATTGATGTAATATTTGGACTGATGCTATCTACTAATTTTCGGAGCACACTAGAACAGTATCTTACAACTGACCTAAAAATACAAAAAGTTCAGCAATTTAGTTTTTCAATGTTGCCAACATGTATTAATGACATTTTTTTAAAATAAGAAAATTATTTACCAATGTCTTAAGGCCCCAGCTTGCCTGGTTAATCGCTCAAGTCTTTCTTTCACAGTACCTACGAAAAAAAAATATTACAGTTAAAAATTCTTAATTTCATGAACAAATTAGTAATTATAAATGTAGAACATATAAAATATTATTCATTGATATTTTGCTAATATTAACTGGATGTTCTTTAAAATCCTAATAGATGTTTTACACAAAATAACTATGATAAGACAATTAAATAGAATCTCTACAGATACTTAACACTGTAATATTAAATGAATCTAACACATCTACATTTCAGAAACAAGATAAGTATAGACATGTATCTATATATACTTATTTATAAAATTCTTTTTCTGATATACAGAACAGAAACATCACAAACTTTTAAAATTTGTATAATTTCACATCACTAAATATATACTTCTAAAAAAAAAAAGTGTGATTATATTTCAATATTATCATTATTCTTTACATTATACATGACCTCTCTCTTTATTACACAAAATTTGCAACATGATTTAAAGGGGGGGATGAAAATCAGCTACGATTATTATTGTTAAAGAAGCATAAAATTTTATTACACCTGAAATTGTTTTTTTTTTTTTTTTTTTTTTTAAAAACCCATTTAGAATAAAACTGAAACATTCAAAACTGGAATATCTAGTACATCAAATTTTAGTTCTCAATACAGATATTTAGTACTAAATAGCAAAATATACTTAAAATATTTCAGAGAGAAAAATTAATTAATCTCATTCTTTACACACATAACTTAAATTTAAAATTAATTTAATTCATACTCTATCCATTACCATTTTCAGTCCAAAAATTTGGACCTTCTCTAAAATAAAGAATTCCTAGAAGTTGACTCTGTCCATGTAGAGTATCTGTGCGACTTAATGCTTCAAGTACATCTCTTGAAGAACGATTATGGAATTCCTAAAATGTAAAATGGGGGGAATGACACAATAAATCAACATTTCTAATACCGAAAATCAACTACAACTCTAGTTAGAAAGCATTCAAAGAAAATTAAAATTTTGATTACTATCAAATAAAATGTAAGCACTTAAAAATTTTTCTTATTAAAAATTGTATTTTTTTTTATAAAAAAAAATAAGATACTTTTGAGGTTTAAATAATGTATTACAACTCATACTTAAATTTGAAATTCTATGCTTCCTTTTTATTTCATTATTCCTATTATGCAAAAAGATATTATACAGATATATCAAGAATATTGTTAGCAATATATAAAAATATGAAGCCAAAACATGAAAATAAAGTTTGCTCAATATTTTTTACTGTGGTGCAATTATATTAATATTTGAAGCAACTTTTGAACTTTAAAAACACCCAAGTTTTGAAAAATTTAAAGCTTCATCATGACATACCTTTCTTAATTTTATTTTTCAAAATCTTAAGTATTAAGATTAAATAAAATTAAATAATAATAATTAAATAAAATTAAATAATAATAAGTAATTAAAATTAAATAATAATAATAAAGTTTTTCAGCTTCTATATAAACTAAATATTTTAAAATGAATGAAGATTAATCACCTTAAAATCATAAGTAGGTTCATTATAAATAATAGCTTTAGGAATATCTGTCAGGCTTTGGTAACCAAGTGATGCATGCTCTAACTGCTGAAATGCTTCTATGTTGGGTAAGTCATCAGGTGAAAGTAAATGAAGGAAATCCAAATGTTCAATACACGAGGATGAAATTAAATTCTGCAAAAGATAAAATATATAATAAATCAGTCAAAAGCAAAAAGTATAGATGCAGGTAATTGAGATAAAAAAATTTCAAACTGAATAAATTAAAAATTCAAATACTAAACAAAAGAATTAAAATTTTTGTAAGTTTCTCACATAACTTTCTTGATTCACAACAAATTCAAAATTTTTGTATTACTTTTTTAATTTCAAAACAAACAATGCAAAAAAAGGTGAATTCCCATAAACATTTCGATAATTTTTAATTTTTCTTCCCTTATTTTTTCATAAACCCTATCAGTAAACTTCTATTTTTTTAAGCAATTTCAAGAACTTAAAATAATTTTATATTTATTCACTAAAAAATAAATATATATACATAAAAAGAACAAAAGATATTATATACTTTATCTTGTTAATGATCAGTTTAAAGTTTTAGAGTTAAAATTTAAAACAAAGTTATAAGTTGATACTTTATCTAATAACTTATTGCAATAACTCATATTTCTTTTCTGGTTAATTTAAATAGTATATGCTTTACCAATATGTTCATAGTTATTAAAAGTAAGATAATTTAATGCTCATTACCTAAAAGTTAAATAACAGTTTTATACCTTAAAAACAATCAGTAGTTTAACACAACATAAATTACCTAGCTCCATTCATGTCATGTATATAATTATGAATTTTTACAAGTGAAATAAATAAGGATAGCACATTACACTGAAACAAAGAGTAATAACCAAGAAACCACAACATATTTAAGAAAACAAACACCTGCCCTAAAATTTAATAAATAAACACATACTATTACTACAATTCTCTAAAGGTATTGTGTACCTGCAGTCTTCCTGTTCTAATCTTTAAGCCATCACAATCACCTTTCTTGAGCATAGCTAGCAAATCTAACATTTCTTTGAAATGCACATCTCTAGAAAAAAAAATAAAACTTCTTTTGTAATCTTAAAATATATTAAGTTGTAAGCAAAATTGACATTAAAAATAAAAAAAATTTTCCAGAACAAAGATTAAATATTTTAAGTTCTACATGTTTTTTTTTTTTTTTTTAAAAATATTTTTTTTTTTTAAAAATTTATAATAAAAAATAAAATTTTTTTTTTAATAAAAAATATTAAATTTTTTTATTTTTATTTTTTTTTTTTTTTTTTCAAAGTTACTTTGTACATTTGCCAATGGGTAATAAAACATACAATTTTAATACCATAAGAAAATTCCATAATCAACAAACTTAATTTACATTTATTCATAAAAATAATTATGACTTAAAAAACAATATTTTCTATGCAAAATATAAATGAAAGATTTTTAATTTACACAGAAAGTGAGAACCAAACAATGAAAAAAAAATCAGAAATTTTCCTTAAACAAATAAAAAAATTTCAAATAACAAGTAATTAAAATTAAAAAAAAAAAAAAAAAAAAATCACATATTTTTTAGGAAATAAAAGGACTTTTTGGAATTAGAAAGTAAAATTGTATTTTATAAAACCTATTTATAATTCTTTTTATTGTTCATCTGATCAATTTATATAAAAGATTCCAATAAAAACATTATATAAACTGCAATACTAATTACCTCATATGCTCTTCTCTAATTAAAATACAAACTGTAGGTCTGCCAGACATTCTCCAATATTTTCCAACGAAATGTAGTTCATTCTATTAAAAAATATAATTTTATATAAACATGGCGACAAAAGACACTTATAAAAGATAGAGAGAAAAAACACTATATACCTTGATATCATCAATTAAAAGAGCCATATCATGAGAAAGATAAAAGTCACTGACTTCAAATATCAATGGATAACAAATGACAGTTTGGCCACAGATTCGATAGAGCTGTACAAATGGGAAGAAACCAATTGTAATTTATTTCCAGCAATAAATTTCCATAACAAAAAAAAACCCCACTTTTTTTTAAAAAAATTTAGCATTTTTTTTCTTCTATATTCATAAGAGCATAAAATAAATTATCAACATGACAAGTTTAAATATATTTAGCAGCAAAAAATAAAAATATTTTGAAATTTCATATAAAAATAGTACTCAAGCAATACATTATTCTTTGCAAAGATTCATAAGCAAAACATCATTTTTTTTTAATGATGTAAAACAAAATTACCCACCTTACTAGTTCCCAGTGCTCCAATGGGTCTAGGTGGTCTTCCTTTGAGACCAAGTTTCTTGCTGACACCAAGATATTCATAAATCTAAGAATGTATTAGAATTACAATGTGGAACAAAAAACAAAATATTTCAATTAAAATTTTAGTACAACAAAGCTTTGTTTTAAGATGTAGTTAAGTTACTACTCGTAAATTAGCATAATTTTAAGACATTTATTTTAACTCATAGTATCTTCTTTGTCATTTCTTAGTTTAAAATTTATTTTAGATTTAATTTATATGTTTGCAATTTAAAAAACAAAACATAAAAAAAGAATGGAACAGCAATTTTATGTTATACAATTTAGTAAAACAATAAAAATCCTTAAATATTACATAATATTTCTGAATTCAATCCAAGTTATACTTAAATTCATATATTAAATCTATTCATACATAGCAAGGAAAATTATGTCTGATTTATTGATTTCAATACATTGAAAAAAAAATTAAAAAGTATCCAAAATCATAAATCAATATTTAAAATACACATATTTGAAAAAATAAATAAAGGCATTTCAAACAAATATTTCGGCATAATGTAGTTGGATAACTATACAGGATATAATTTGAGTACATTTAAAAAAATAATAACAATCAAGTTTATAATCTGAAAATTTATTTTAATTGATTTCTAAAAAATATCGTACAGTTAGTAGATATTGATATACTTTTATTAAATCAGCATTATTTTTTAAGTAATTATTTTATGCATCAAAAATCTTTATATCGAAAAAAACTAAAGTTTGAATATTTTGTATAATTGCAAACAAGCTAGCAGAAATCGCCAATGTTTAAGGCATGCCAAAATTCAGAAAACAAGATGTCAGTTCTTTACAGAAACCTTGCTCACGATTATTAGTATTATTTTGGCAATCTGTGTTGCCATTTTAATTAACATGTAGTTTTCTGCATTTGAAACACACTCCAAAAAGCAGGGAGTATAATTTGATTCTTGGTTTGCTAATTATAAAGAAGTTGAAAAAGCTAGACTTATGATTGAACAGTTAATCACATGAATACTTTCTTAATCACATGTATACTTTCCAGGAAATACTCCCACACAATATGTCAAAAGAATGAGACCAGTAAAATAGAGCGATGAAAATCAAAGTGGAATGGCCTCATACCATATTGAATTATATTGACGAATTTATAAGATTCTAAGATCAAGAAACCAAACGAAATATCTGTTTTGATTCTATTCTTTAATCTTGTACAATGATGAATTTCAATCCGAAGAAAAAACACAGAAACCCCATTAAATTTATAAAAAATAATAAAAACCTAAATTATATCTGTACAAGCATGTATGAATGTAATACTTTTTGCTGAGTAAATAGACCTTCATCTTCTATAAAAAAAGTTATCAAACTCTGCCTACATATTTGAAATAATATATAAGTATTGATTATTTAATATATTTTTAAAACACTAACTTTTTAATTAAAAAAATTAAACATTAAGGTTTTTAAAATAAGTAATATGCAAATACTTCAAAAGGTTGAAAAGGTCAAAATAGGATACTTATTCATCAATATTGATGTATCATGTTAAAACAAAAAACAATTAAAATACAATGTAAAAATCTGGCAGATCACTTCCAGTAATACAAATAAGCTTCCCAGTACTAATGCAAAATATTAGAATTCTACCACTCTAAACGACTATCATATAAAAAGGATTTGCTATATCTCACTCATAAGAAATATCCATTATTTTCTGAAATATTATTAATATAAAAAGATGAAAATGTACATTTTACAGTCAATGGCAGAAATATTGATTTATAATTTTTTTTAAATGTGCATATGACATTTTTTTCTACATGCCTTAACTAATTGGCTTGGAGACCATATCTGAACAGGTTCTACTTCATGTGGTGTTTGTGTATGAATACCATAAGTTGCCATCATGGCTTGTAGCCTCATGCTTTCTGCTATAAGAACAACTTGAACAACAAGATCACTTGCTGTTCCCTAGAATAGAATAGAATAGATAACACATCTGAAATACTCATGAACATAAAGAAAGATTTTCCTTGAAAAGCAGAAAATAATCACTAATAGGATATAATTTTTTAGTAGCTATACCATTAATGAAATGTTTAACAGCACAGTGAAAAATATTTAAAAAATCATGTAAGATGTGTAAAAGTTTAACTATTTGCAATGATACTGGGCATTTTGAGCTATTTTCATTACAATCAGAAGCTATGTTGCATGCACTTGCATTTAATTTAATGATATAATATTGTTTAATATATAAGGACTGCAATTATAACATTTATTATTTAACTGGCTACTAATTTTTTAGATCTTAAGTTAAAAAACACTATTATTAATAATTTAAAAACACATAAATATAAATTAAATCATACAACACTCATTTCAGTTAGAAATTTTCAGCAATTATTTCAATAACAAATATATAAATGCAAAATTGAAATTAGTTTAATAGGTGCATATCTATGAAATGAAGATTTTGCTATCAGATGATGCCACACATACACTATTACATGTAGCGATTTGACATAAATAGAACAGGTGTATTCAGATTGATTCATCTGATTTCGAAATTCCATATTTTCATCATGAAGCAACACAGAATGATAAGTAATACATGACAGCAAAGGGAAAATATGGAAGCCTTTTTTTACAAGTGTTCCATATAACTTCCTGAAGTTACACATACAATGTAAATTGGATGTATAAATTACAGCCAAACACATTGTTAAGTGTCAGTCGTAACTGACTAAACAGTAGTAGAAAAATTTGTTGTTTAAGTTCAAATAGATTAGTGTGCAATGGTGGCACATACACTTTGCCTTTTACAAACCACTGAAAGAATAAATCATATGGAGCCATATCAGGTGACTCAGGTGGCCAGCTATATAACATCAAGTCATCTGGTCCATTGAGAGGTAGCTCTGTGAAGGCTTCTAAAATAGCTATCGCTTTATGAAGAACACGAGGGCCATCTGTTATTCACAATATAAAACTTTTACATTTTTCCTTTGTATTCATGGATTACTTATCATTCTGGGTCATTTATTTTTGAGAATTTTGAAATCTGACATAAAATTTTGAATAACTCTTTATTCTGTTTGATTATTCCTAACTTTCAAAATGTCGAATTTTATACAAAAAAAGACGATTAGTAAGAGGTTTTGATTCATTACTTCATTTTGAAGAACACTGCTGCTCAAACTTTTTGAATAGTGGTATAAAGTTACAGCTGATAAGTAAATTTCAAGACATTTGTAAATGTAGTTTCAATAGATTCAAAACAGGTGATTTTGATGCGAAAACAAGGTTATGGGGGGAAAAACCCTAAAATTAGAAGATGCAGTGTTGCAAGCATTGTTGAATGAACACTCCACTAAAACTCAGCTACAATTGAAGAAGTAATATACATGATTCAAAAAGTATTAGCACGTATTTACACATAATGAGAAAAATTAAAAAAGAAGGAAAAGGGTATCACATGATTAGACTAAAAGACAAATGGAGAATCAGAAAGTTACCAAAGTTTCAGATGAAAAGACAACAATGTAAGAGTTTCTTGTATAGAATCACCAAAGGTGATGGAAAATTGATTTATTCTGATAATAACAAACGAAGAAAATAATGGATTGATCCATGCAAACCATCAACATTGATAGCAAGACCAAATTTATTTGAAAAAAAGACAAATGCTCTGTGCTGGGATCAAAGGGATGTTATAGATCCTGAGCTTCTAAAAGCTGGTGAAACAGTTAATGCTGCCAGTTACTGAAAACAAATTATCAATGTGGACCAAACATTGATCACTGAATATGGGAACAAAGGCATGGAAAAGTGATTTAGCTACGTGACACACAATGCACTGGCCCACACTAAAAAAGTTATCAATGAAACTTTAAAAGAATTGAATTCAAATGTGTTACCTCACCTGCCATATTTGCTGGGCATAGCTTCTTTGGACCATCACTTGTTCCAATTGATGGTGTATAGATTGCCTAAACAGCAATTTTCTAATTTCAAAGAAATGGAAAAAAGGATCAATTCATGGTATTCATTGAAAAAAATTTCTGGTAGTGGAATCCATCTTTTGCCAAAAAGATGGAGAAAAGTTGTAGTGTTGATATTGGCATATACTTCATATAAATAGTTTTATCCCTTCATTTCAAATTAAGATGAGTTTTTCCTTTAAAAAAATCAACATTCCATAGGTATACACCTAGCTGAGATGCAAGTCACTGACAACTACACATTTTGTTTTTCCAGGCAATAGTTGAAAGCCTTCATTAAAATTTTTTAGTATATATTTGATCACATATCTATTCATATCAACAAAAAACATTCTTTTAGAAAAAATTTAAAAATAGCTGACTTAGTATAGTTGCAAGGATAAAATTTATAAAGCTTCCTGAAAAATGCAAGGGCATGCATGCATGTCACTCAATCTCTCATCAATAGCAGATCAAGACTAATATTAGTACTCATCAATAGCAGATCAAGTTACAAGATCATCTGGGGGAAGGGGGGGATAAACAAATATGCCAAGGAAATTTTGTACTAATTAGAATTTTTTTCATTGATTAAAACATTAAATTACAATATGCAATTTTTTAAAAACAGCAATTTATAGACATGTCAAAAAACAAAGTTTTACAATTAACAATTCTGTATTTAAAATTATTTAATTATAATTACTTCAGTGCCTTTATGCAGAATATAGGCATAGTTCTAACATATGTTGAAAACAGTTTTTGAACAAACATAACACAAAATAAAGCATAATATTTCATTTCTTATTAATAATGCAATTAAAGAGAAAGCAATGGAGGGAAAAGCTGTACAAGCATTTGACAAAATTAGCACATTAAAGAAAGACAAATAGGCAAAAGAATTTGAAAAAGAGTTTGCATGCTTATTGAGCAAAAGATAGAATCCAACTATAAAGAAGAAAATGACAAGATTAAACTATGTAAAAAGAGAATAAAAAATTTCTAAAAAATGAAACTGATGTTATTACATTAATATAACAAGATTAATAAAAATAATATTAGTAGCATTATGAGAATGGAAAGAAAATTAAAATGTTATGCGAAAGTTATAAAGCGATGAAATCTAGGGGGAACAATTTGTATTATTTTAGTGGATTTAATTAAAATATTTTGGGTAATCCATGCACAATTAGTACTTTGATTGAAGACAGGAAATTTGGAAACTAGCATTGCAAGGTGTGGTAATAAATAGGTAAGGAACATTAATACTTACAGCTGCTTTTCCCTATATAAAATAGAAACAAAAAAACATTAGAATTTTAGAAGTGCATGGATTACAACAAATTATTACGAATTAGTAAAAAATTAATTTGTCAGTAAAAACATAGTATGTGAATGTCATATTAATTCGGATTTTACATGAATTAAATTAAAAAAGAACAGTTTTAATATTTAATTCTTCTTTTCTTAAGAACGAGCCAACAAAATTTTAAATAAAAATTATTTGAAAAGTATAAATTTTTAAAAGATGCAACAATAAAATGAAGGTTTTAGAAATAAATGCCTTCACCTCTGCACAATAGAATCAACAGCAAGAGAAAAAGAGCCTTATGCAACATACATGGATAGAAAGTTTCAATTTAAAATGAACAATCTCCTATTGCTAAATTTAAACAAAAAGAATTATAGTTTTTTTCTTTTTGATTTTTACACCTTGATTAATATTTTCTAAAATACTTCTCAAAAGATATGTACATAAATATTTCAATAATCTAAAAACAAATGAAAACTCATGTTATCAACTTTCATGATGGAAACATTTTATTTCTAAGAAAAAATATAACTTTAAAAACTAGTAATAACTAAAGTCAATTTTTTAAACACAAAATTTTGCATCTTAAAAATGAAACAGTTGAGGTAAACTGTGCAATATTTTTTATAAAATTTTGTATCACTAGTTGGATTCTAAGTTTTACTTTATACATATATATATATATATGCAAAGAATAGATATGTTAAGTAAATTACATTTATAGTATGATGATAATATATAGTCATGCATTTATAATCCATTCTGTTCCAGTTGCCATACACTTGAAAATTCTATCATAACTTCTGATTTTTTTAAAAAAAGATTGACAACTTATAAAAATTATTAAAAAATAATGATGAATAAATAAAGCACATTATTGAAAATAACTTCATAAAAGCATTGAAAAAATATTTTTTCATAAGAAAGCAAATACAAGACTAAATTATATTGATGCAATACATTTATAAATTACCCAGTCAAAAATGTAAATCACAGAAAATGTTTCATTAATATTTAAATAATTTGTTAAATTTAGTTTAAAAATAAATAGTACATCAAATATATATTTATTCTTGTATACATCACATTATTTATTCATTGTAGCATGTATAATATATACATGAGGTGCTTTTTATTATTAACGAAAAGATATGCAAAAGTAGTTTATTTATAAATTCTACAAAAGTTAAAAAATATATATAATTATAAATTTATACAGTTTGATGAAGTCCAGATGTAATAGAGATTTTAAAATAATTTAATAACAAAATAATATATATTTTTCAAAAAATTTTAATTTCTTCCCGACATGAGAATACATTTTTTGTAAAAATTTGCATATGCATTACTTAAGAAAAACAAAACACACACACATACAATCCCAGAATAAATTAGAAATAATAATTTCAAATGCTGTTTGTAGGATTTATATGAGATAATTATTGTGAAGTTAAAAAAGCTTAGTATTTTTTTCATAATTTTTTTAAGCTACATTAAAACAAAAAGCTTTACATAATATACTTAAATTGTTTTGAAATTGATTAAGTTCTAAATAAGCTTCATTAATTCCTATCATTGTGAATAAAATATTAAAAGTTACAATCCCACCTGAAATGCTGAATAACGCCCAGTCTTACGAGGTCTATTATAAGAAGGCAAGTAACGTCTTATGGGATCTAATTCATTGATATGTAGAAGTCCATCCACTAAAAATAATAATTATCTTTATTTTGACATGTACATCAGATGTACATTTAAGTACAAATTTTATTACGTTTGCAAATATTAAATCATGTAATTAATATTTGTGCAGGAAAAAATATTTTATATAGATAATTTTTTGGTTAAATTAAAAACTGAATTAAACATTTACATTTTGTACATAATCGTCTTTTTTTTTTTTTTTTTAAAAATCAAAATACAGAGTACTCTCAAAAATGAATCTGAAATGAAATTTAAAAATGATTAATTTTTAACATAATATTTTTATTTTTAGATTCATATATTTATTTATAAAATAAACATATATAAAAGATATTAATTTTGTTTCTCATTTATAAGTAGATAAAAATATAAGAATACAAAATTAAATGCACAACAATAAAATAAAGCATTTTAGTAAATCACCTATTATTTCAATGACGAATATTTAAACAATATTTCAGACATGCCAATACAAAACCATTCTAATTCACTTAAAGTCATATAAAAGTTTTAAGTCATTGCATTAATCAGAAATCAGATACATAAGAAGTATTTAAGGCACAAAGAAGAGTAAATTTTGTAGTTTAAAAAATGATAACTATTTTTCAAAATTTAAAAATTTCCAACACATTACAAATTAAAATTTTAGTATTCAGTACCTAACAATTCAGACATTATATATAAAGCCTGTCCATGTAAATAAAGGTTATCTGCATCTCCTTCTTCACTAGGAATACGTTTCTGTGAACCTGGTTCTCTTCGTTCTGCTTCAATACACAAAGTTGGGACATAAAAATACTTAGGTACAACAGCATCTTAAAGAAAAAGAATCAGAAAACAATTAATATAAATATGATTTAAATAAATGTATAGTCTTTACAATTATTACAAACATGTTAAAGAATTTTGATCACAACACATAATGACCAAGAGATAATTATCACAACCAAATAATTTTGGGGAAAAAAACAGCAATTTAAAAAGTATTTGGGATTAATAAATATATTTTTATAAACACGTAAAATTTAAAGCAATATCAATATAAGTTATGACATTAGGTAAGTGTTTAAATAAAGAGAAGAAACCCTATAAAAATTGTTTTCATAAACCTGAGAAATAAGTTTGCAATTCATCAGAAAGTTTTTATATGCCTTAGTTATTAATAGTCATTTATAATAGAAAGCATACTTCCAAGTAAGGCAACTCGTAATTTTATTTTTTGATTCAAATTTAATGAACTATATTTAGGAAAAGATTAGCAGGTATGTAGATTTAAAGATATAAAATCCTGTACCTTTGATAAATAATTACATATATATATATGTCTTGTGAAAATTTCACAACTAAAACTTTGATATTATTGTCATCAATTTGATTCAAAGCTACATATTATACCTACCAAACCAAATATATATGGTTTAAAAGCTATATTTGTTTTGAATTATTACAGCAATGTGTTGCATAAGTTAAAGATAATCATTAATATCTATGAATTTTAAAGAAATTAAAAACTTCAATAAATACTACAAAAATAAGCATAATATGTTACTTCCATGTCTGTCAACCTTTAGCCTTGGATGCAGAAGATGACGATACTTTTTTATTTGCTCATCATTGCCTTTAAATATACCTGAAAAATATTTGAGTTCATTGAAAATTGTTTATTCTACAATTGGAGCATTACACACATATATTCATAATGCTCCAAGTAATTAGTTGAGTGGAATGGCTTGAATACATAAAATATGTTAAACCACACATTTCTGTCCACAGCCAGAAATAGCATTTTTGACTCCTTTATCTTCTTAATGGTTTTCTTGAACTCTTCAATTTTGAAGTTTTTAATTATCTGTTTATTTACTAAGAATTACTTTTGCAATATATATGTAATATATTAATCGCCTATTTATATGACCTCTTTTTAATATTTGTTAATTAAAATTTTTTTTATTAGCTATAATTTGTAACGTATTATGAATATATATATAAGTTAAAAATTATGTTTACTTAACAATAATAATTATATAATCATTTATATACATACATTAAAGACTGAATACATGCAGCAAAAAACAGCTGTAATAAATATGACGTTAAAAAACAATTTTTAAACACAGCATCGTTCTATTTTGAAAATGTAAATATGTTTGTACAACAATAAATATCATGAAAATTTTAATTCAAAAATATTTAATACCAGAAGCTATTTCAATAGGTTTTTTTTTTAAAAAATAAAAATAAATTTTCATGTAAAAAATTCAACCTTTTAATGACAAAACCTATATACTAAAAAAGAAATGGAATTTAATGACAAACAGCGTACCGTCTAAGATCATGTAAATAAAGAAGAGAGGCCATTCACATTCAATGTTTTCAAATTCCTAAAAAAAAAATACAGATTAAAAAACAACTAAAGAAAAATCAAACAGAAAAAATGAGAGTAGATGTGGTTCCCTAAATAACAAAAATAAGATTATAATAACACATGAATAACTATGAATGCAAGACAAAAAGTAATATAAGATATTGGTAACTTATACAATTTTCAAATCCAGTTATTAAATATTTGGGTAAAGAGATATGAAACAATGAATGCGTGTTTAAGAGCTAACACTGAACATTATTTTGCTATGTTTGGGATTACCTACATAAAAAAAAAAAAAAAAAAAAAAAAAAAAAATTCATTTAAGTCAAAAGAAAAGCGGTTGACGAAAATCTGAAATTTGATGGGATCATTATGAAAAATTTAAAGCCCTTCTGAAAACCATACTAAGTATTCAGCATATATGATCTAGATAATTCTATGTTATCTTTGTTTCTCTGGTTTATGTTTAAAGAATGAAGAGGATACAATACTAAACTTTTTGAATATATAAAAATTAAATATCCCCTCCTTAACAAATATTGATCAGTAATTAAAAAGTTATAAAAATTTTCATATATTTCTTATTAAGAATAATAAATTATGATTTTATTAAAATATAAAAAACATTTAAAAATAGAATTTGCAAGTAATTTTTTTCAAAATGCATACTTTCTCAAAGCATCTTAATTGCAAATCACTATCTTCCAGTTTTTATTACATAATATTTTCAGTTTATCTATAGCAGTGATCTTAAGACTGTGTTTACTGAACCACAGGGTTTCTGCAAGTCAAAATAAAAATTCTAAAAGAAAATTATAAAACATAATAGTTGACTAAGCCAAAAAAATATAAACATACTTAAAGTTGTCTATGAAAATTATTTAGAAACTTCTTATGGGGGCTGCCAACATTTTGCAAAAGTAGTTATCGATTTTCAATTGACGTGTATTCAAAAAAGTTCATGCTTGTTGAAGTATGTATGACCATAAGTACTTAAAGACAACCCTTGGATAACATCGATACAGTTACATTTTGACAGTATGAGTTAATGTTTAATAATATTACTCATGCTCCATGATTTTATATTACATAAATATTACGTTAAAATATTTAAATAAAAACTACAATAAACTCTTTAAAAATTGCTTTTACATTAAGTATCTATAACATATTGATATATTTTAAATATTGTTTTAACATACATATTCCTGAGATAGGGTTCCCTAAAAAAACCCAATAGTTCTAAAGGTTCCATGTGTCGACAAAGTTTGAAAACCACTGATTTACAGGTTATTTAACCATTGCAATGCTACAGGAAAAATACTCTAATTGATTCTATCATGTAATGATCAAGCACATTATGGACAAAAATACATGTCGATAGAACAATTTTAATTCTGAAGAAACTGGTAATTAAATAAAAACAGTATTGCCCCATTTTCTTCAGCTGATAATTTAATTTATTAGAATTTAATTAACACATCTGCTTATGCATATATATATATATATATATACACACACACATATGGCATAAGATTTATTAAATTGTTAAAGAACTTAAATGTAAATGATTTTCCTAGACCTATAACTTTTTCATCTTTAGTATACAAAATAGTTTATAAACTAAATTTAAGCTACAACATTATACATATCAATAAATTTTAAAATATTGATAACAGTTTTTAATTATTTTTAAAAATCAAATTTACATAATTAATTTAAATCTACTTAACTGGAAAACTGGAAACTTTTGATAACTGGAAAAACTTAATTAATGTCAGTATATGTATCCTATAATTAAAGCTAGGCAGATGAAACATAAGTAATAAATGAATGAAAGTAACATTTTAATGATTAGAAATTTATGAGACATTTTAAAAACAAATGACAGATTCAAAACTAACTTGAAATCAAAAGTTTTACTTGAGTAAAATTAAAAATTTTGCTGAAATTTTCATAAAAGTACCAGTTATTAACAAATATTTTGTAACAATTATTACATTACTGGAAATATTAAATCCAAAATATAAAGATCTCAACATGTGAATACATGTATAAAAAAGTGATTACTAGATGTTACTTTTAACAATAATCAATGGGATAAAAGGCAGATGAAACAAAGATTTATAATTAAGTACAGAATGATACATCAAAATTCATTTAAGACCTTTGTTTCTCCTTGTTCATAGTATGGTCTTGTTGTATCTTCAACAGCAGTGCCATACCCATCCCTCAGATACCTTTTAAATCCATAAGTTCCTTGAAGTTTACGAACAATCTTGTCCTTGGTGCGATTATACAGATGCTCATCATGGGTTGCAAAACATGGAAAGCTTATCGTAGGAAGCAGAGCAGAATCTGTATTCTAGAAAGAAATATATCAAAGAACCTGATTTTAATAATGTTATCTATTAGTTTCATTTTTAGATACAGTAAAACACATTAATGTTTCACATTTGCATTAAGTGTTAACAGCATAAAAAATATAGATACATTCATATTACCATAATGATGCATATATATAAAGATTTTAAATAAATTTTCCTTGCAACTAAGATAAAAATTTATACAGCATTAACTATTGAACTCAAGGCTGATTATCTACCATGTGATCAATTTTTAATTTCAGCAATTTAATTTACTATAAAGTTTTGAATAATCATTATACGTATATTATCCAATACCTTTAACTTCAATTTATAATACTATTTAAACTGATATTAATTTATCTAATTGCAAAATGTATTCCAATTGAATAATAATTTTTAAAAATTTTTAAAAAAAATTAATAATTATAATTTAAAGTGAAATATCAAATATAATAAGATGGAATGTGTTTTACAGAATTCACTGAAATATTTAAATAATCTGTATGTAAAATGTATTCAAGCCTTTTATAATTTCAAAGTACAACTGACCTTAGAACTGGATTCTCTAGGTAACAAAGTTTCAAAAATACTCCTATTTCTACTGTGAGCATCAATATCCACATACACAACAGACCAAGAAGCACCTTTATCTCCAAAAAGATTACAACCATTAATTGCTTCCAAAGCTGATTTGGCCATCCCAATAGAACTAAAATTAAATAAATCGAACTTTATTTGTATATTTTATTAACTACAAGAGCATTTATTTATTAAGATATATTTTAAATCAAAAATAAACTTAATAGATGCTACTTTGAAAATTGGATGATGTATAAACATAAGCACCTAGCATGTATTTCAGGGGTATTATCGTTATATTTACTTCCTCTTTCCCACATGCCAAAGTCAGGAGTACGATAAGCTCTTTCGACATAATACACAAGGTTTTGTACAAAACTCACTTCATCCATTGTATAAATAATCTGAAAGAATAAATGCATAAAAAGGTAATATATAATATTAAAACATAAATTACTAATCAATTAAAACACTTTAATTTAACCATATTAAATTAATAGTTGAAGCAAGTCCAAAAATGAAATAAAATAACGAAATTCCAAATTAATCACAAATGAGTTTCTAAGCTTTCGAAATTTCAGAGTAACAATTTACTTAATTCCAACCCCATTTATACAGTATGAGAATTAATAATAAAAAAAGTTCTGAATTTTTCTTATTTCATTTATATTATCAAATTATTTAAGTAAAAAAAAAAAAAATTCCTGGTATTTTGATTTTCTTTTTTTAGTATACAAGAGTCAAAAAGAAATTGAAAGACAATATATTATATGATTTTACACAACATTTTACCTAAACATGCATTGAAGTTAAAAAAAAAAAAGTGAATGTAAATGGTTAATACTTTTCAAAATCACAGTTCATGTGAATTACAATTAAATAATTATTTTATATAAACCAAAATATACTTTTTTGTCACAAAATTTCTTAGAAAAAGAAACCATAAATTATAATTATACATATAGAAAATTAAAATTAGGATATTTAGGCAAATCTAATGTATGTTAGATAAATATAATAATTTTAAAAATTGCAATTGAAATATTTGTCCTAAACAACATACCTGTAAGCCCGACATTATCATCTGCACTAAAAACAGCAAGTACAAAGAAACAACATCAAGCTAAAGTAATTAAAAAATAAAAAATTAATTAAATATACAACATTCAAAATAACCTTCAATTATTAATCTTAAATGTTATTTACTTGTAAATGACCATAATCATCAAAATCATTGTTTCCTTCGAATGGCTGTCCAGTTTCCAAATGAAACCTACTGTGAAGTGCAAATTCAGGACATTGGTTCATTTTGTAGTTTTCCAACTATAAAAGAAAAGGAAAATAAATTTTTTTAAAGGGAAAAATATACTAAAAATAAATGTGCATATTATATAAATACTTGAGTAAAAATTTAATTGATATTTTGAAAATTAAATAGAAAATTACAATTTTTATCTCAAAATAATTCCTTTTAATACAAGCACATTTTAATATTACAAAATAGATAATCATATTTCCTTCAACAATGTTACTTCTTGCATGGCAAATAATCCTAAGATGAGATTTGAACCCAAAATTAACAAATACATCAATACATTAATTAATAATATTGTTGCGATTTATTGTGAAATACTAACAAAATAATGTAATGTTTATTTACATTTTTTCCTAAGATTAATAAATAGATTTTCTCAGAGATAAAAAAAAAATTGAATTAAGTACACATAATGCGACAGTTCTAGTATAAATATTTTTATTACTTTAATAAATAACAAGGTATATACTGAATAAAAATCATTACAGAAGAAATAAAATATCTTGATAAATAGTAACAAATAATACATTGGAAAAAATTTCAAAAACAAAAGAAAATTTCAAGACAGTAAGACAGTTTAAAGTTAGAATATGGTTTAGCTCACACCCTCGAAGACAAAAATATTTTTTGGAGATAAATTGCCAAATGGTGGCATGTATTAGTGCCGTGTTTAAGTATGAGAATGCCATGTTTAGCACGGCACTCATACATTGCAACTCTAAAAATTTTCCTTCTTCCATTAGTAGTCAAGTGCTCATCATTGGTTTGGGGATAAAAACACATGCTCAGACTTTGTAAGAGTTTATTTGACCAATCAGAGGAGTCTTTTTTTTCTTTTGCACTTGCATCTGGAATCTGCCTAAAGCTTTTAATGATTAAGAAAATTATGTGGACATCGCAATTTGATGTGCCTTTTTTCTGATATTTTTAATGCGTTTTCTCATATGAATGGCACTGCTAAAAAAAAAAAAGGTAATCTCCAAAAGATAGATTTGTGCAAGGTGCTCAATAATAACCATCAACTCGATGAACATGGAGAAGGGAGAAGATGCAACTAAATTCAAGAAAATGACAATAATGATGTTTTAGAAACATTTCTGGGGTCCATTCAAAAAATAGATTAGTAAAACTTTTTTTTTCCATATAATTTCATTTAGCACTCTGTAAAGTTCCAATGTACTGTTTTAAGGCAAATCACTATGTTTTATTATAAATGGTAAATCCTTCTTATTTAAACCTTTGAGGTTTTTAAAATAAATTACAATATGTAATTATATTTTTATTGTGAATTTTACTAAGTTTATTTTGAAAAGCTGCAGATGGAATTTTAAGAGATCTTAGACACCAATACAATCAAAACATTAAGTATAATTAAAATTCACATATTAAAATCCTGTCATGCTTTTGATTCTTGTAGAGGACTAAAGAATATTTTTAAAACTCCTTAAGATGTGATTCAATCAACAGAAGGATTTATTTTATGAGAATATGTAATCGAAATAATGTGAAGTCTAATTTGATTTGCCAGAAATTTATATAAAAGAAATAACATTTTTGTCTTCTTATATCTATTTTTATTATTTGTGAAAGTAAATGAAACTAAATTTGTGAAAATGGCGATTATAAAGTTTTTAAAAAAATTTATCGGATCAACAGGCAAAATAGGTTAATAAAATTTTTATCATGTTGTTTCATTTAGTGCTCTGCAGAATTCATGCAATTGGAAAGATTTCAAAAATTGCCAAATTAGGAATTTTTAAAATAATGCCATGGGTGTAGCTAACACAGAATAGTCATTTGGTTTATTATATAGGTCTCACAATAGAATAATCTAGCTTGATGAGCCCCTCTCCTGGTGCACAAAACAAACTGTAGAAAAATGACTTGCTTATCAAGTGACATTTTGCATAACAGCAATGATGAGGAGAAAAGAAGTTCCAGATTATGCATACATTACTCCAGTCCATGTTTAACACTTATTCTGCCAGCATCTTAATTGTTGCTTGAGATCCCACATTTTTTCTAAACATATTCAGAGTATTATTTGTGTGAAAAGTTCAATAACTGTTGAAACACTGATAAAATGGAATTCAATAACTAATGAATATTTCTAAACCTCGAAACTCTTATAATGTAGAAAGTTATAACTCGATAAACTCTAAATACTTTCTAACACTATTTTATTTACTCTATTCACATTTTTAAATGCATCTTACTACAACCATAGAACATTCTGTTGCTCAACTCAAAATATAAAATCGTATAGCAACTACTATTTTTCGAGGAACTTAACCCACCCTCTCGGGCTTCTATCCCCCTGTGAAATGGCTATTATTTGTGGTGAGACTGAATTTTGGTTTTACACTTGCCCAGAATTTAAGGATTTAATATTGATAAAATAAATTAATGTTACAGTGCAATAGCTTTGAAATTAAATTAAAGTTTAGAAAAATGCTTTATAAATTAAAATTATTGCTGTTTAAATGATTATTATATTTATAGTATCACTAGTTATTATTACTAGTTGTTGAAAACAAATTAGAAGATGAAGTACTTGAAGTAGGATTAGGTTATTGCAGCAGTTGTCTATTGGGTTCCTGCTTGCTTGCTCGGTCTGGTCGCAGTGAGAGCGCGGTCTGTGATTGGTCAATGGTGAAGTGTGTTAAATCTGTATATATAGGTGGGTGTGTAGGGGTGGTTTGGCTTGTGTTATCGAAGTTTGTGTATGAAAAGTGATATTTAAAGTGATTTATAAAATTAGAATTTCTCTTGGTCTGTGTAATTGTGGGTTATTTCGGAGTGAGGTGTAATTTTCTATTTCTTGAATGGTTCTGTTGTTTGAAGTATCTATTTAATGGAAGAAATTTTCTGATAATTTTTAATGAAATTTTTAAGTGTTGGGAGTTTAATTGAGTATCTTATATCTATATTTCTCATATACCAATATGCTTTTACAATCATTCTGATGGTAGAATTTTGTGATTTTTCTATTAGTTCTAATGTTGTGTTAGCACAGTGTGACCAGACCGGGCTAGCATAGGTCAGGATGGGTCTTAGTATCAGGGTGTAGATAAAAATATAAAATATAACACATTGTTACCAGATTCAGAATAACAAAATTACAAGGGAAAAAATTGCACACATACAAAATTTAAGTCAGCTTTCTCACAATAACTCTAGCAAAAATTTTCCCCAAAAGAAGTAGTCACACAACACCCATAAGAGAAGAAAAATTCCATTGAAATGAAATGCAAAATCATTGAAAAGTGAGAATTATCTCACTAGCACATACATAAAATCTACATTGATTACTTGCACAATTTTCAAGAACAGCACTATTTTCAAGAACAAGGACATGATTAAAAAGATAGATGCTTCAAAGGGAATAACTAGAATATCCAAGTAACAGCCTCCCAATTGAGATCTCTTCTGGAAAAAAAATGTCAAAATGAACTCAAACAACAGAATAATATATTGTCCGGCTCCAAGCTGATGAAAGATAATCTCACACTGCTATTTTATGCCAATGTAAATAAAAATAAGCAACTTGAAAATTAAACTGCAGCTTGATTATCATTCAGAAACTTCACAAGCTTTAAAAAAATGTTAAGTCCAACCACATCGGGTTACTCATGACCATTTTACTGATCCGATCAATGAAATACTTTCTCCTTCAGTGAAAAAATATTTGCTTGTGATGAATCAACTACTCCATGTCTTGCTTGTTATGGGCCACGCTGTTGGCCCTCCAGACCTACAAGATGAACTCCTTGAAGAATAAATTCCTCAAGATCCAGTTTCTGCCTCTCAACATTCCATTATTCCAGCATCTAGACCAATAGGTCTAGTTAAAAAACTCTACACTAAACCAATCTTTAAAAAACTCTACACTAAACCAATCTTTGAGTTTTATTTTGAGGTGACTGAAGAGACTAATCTCACACTCACAGAGTTTTACAAATATCACTTCCTCACTGTTGCCTGCCGCAAGATGATAAATAATCGTAGAAAGAAGGAATCAAGAAAGTTCTCACTTCTGCTTAGAAGAAGTTTTGGTTAGAGCACATTGACAAATAGAATTTTGAGGTGTTTAAGACAGCCTGAAATCAACAAGATTAAATCTTTGACCATGATCATAGGACTGGAGGTAGATAATGATATATAATGAGCTTCTGGAAATACAGCTGAAAGCTGACCATTGAAGAGCTAATAAAGTTAGTTACATTGTGTTTCACAGCAAAAAATTGTGAAGGAGAGCATATCAAAGGATGAGGTAACAGGAAAGCTTCTGAAAATCTGCAAGAAATGCTGAACAATCTTCTGACACAATGCATGAACTGCTGCAAGCTTGGAAAATTGTTACACCATATCGAAATTGAGAAACATCACCTTAATAAAGCACTGGCTATAGAACTACAAATTATTCAATGATAAATCAAATGCAAAAACAAATATCTCAAGACAACTTTTAAGTAAAAAAGAATTAATAATCAATTATGAATTACTTATTTTGATTCTTTTTTCCTCTGAAAATCAAATTCACATTTCAGGTTCATTGATTCCATGATAAAAGATAAGAAAATTAATGCTTCTTAAAATCAATGTATAAATTTCTTAAAATAAACATTACACATACACATTTTAAAGAATATTTATTGTCATGGAACACATGTTTTACATTAATTAGATAATAATGTAAAACATTGCACATTAATTTGTAAGGGGAAAATTGTCTCACTTAATGAATGTTTTATTTTATCGGTAAAATTCTGGAAAAAACTTTACTCATTACATGTGGGCTTTTTTGTAATTTTATATACATAAAATTTGATTTCAATGATTAAAAAAAGTATTTGTGTATGTAAATTGCAAGATATTTTTACATATAAAAATTTAATAATTTCATAATTTAAATTCCAAATATATCATAATCAGGCAAATGAAAATAAATACATTGGAGTTTCTTTACATCTCTACTTATCCCCATCCTTACTAGCAACATGTAACTCAGGCACTAGCAAAAGGTAAAATTCCCTTCTTATTTATTAACAAAATTTCACTTATGTTAATAAATGGGTAATATATTAAAACCTTACTTTTTCCTCAGCTTGTCTCATCCAACAGAAAAGAATTCCTCTCATACACTTCACAGCACTTTGCCCAAGCTCATATGCTTTTCCTCGATCATCATCGATTCTCCTATGTGCAATAAAAACAATTAGCTAGGTTTTTTTTTTAAATAAAATAATTTTTTTTGTTTCAAGAATAAAAAGTATGTTTATAAATAAAAAGTTGTAAGTAACATCATTAACAAACAAAATAATTACTCTCATTCTCATTATTGTAGGACTTATACATTTCAAAAATATAAAAATTAATAAATACATACATTAAAATATGAATCAAAAATTAAAATTATGAGAAATATGTTATTTTTAACAAACAATGCATACATACACAAGTACGATGTAATACCGAAATTTATATAATAAATACAGAAAGCATAGAGAGAAAAAATATTAAGAATTACTCAATACGATTTTGCTTAACGAAAAAAATTAATTGAGAACACTTAATTGATAATTTAACTCAAATCAATCTTTTAAAAATAAAATAGATGAGCTTGAAATAAAATTGGATACCGTTGCAATGTTGTGCTTTATTGATCATTCTGGCTAAAAGTATTTGACTAATATACATCTTTCTCTCAATCCATGCTCACAAACTAGGTTCAGATTTATTTTTTTTTAAATTAGCTATTGTGCCATTTTATATTGTTAAATTATTTAATCATTTGTGAATATTTCTGGTTAGCTTTTACTTTCAATTGTATGAAGAAAGAACCTTTTAATCTGAATCCTGTTTAAACAGAAGAATGAGAAATTTGAATTCTCATTTTTTTATGAATGAGAAATTCGAACACATCTTTCCATACTTTAACAACTGGGAAATTGCACAGTTGGCCAAAATCATTTGTTGTTCATTTAGTTATTTTAAATGGAGGATTATGCAAGTACTCAATTTTATAGATGTGTATTTTTGACTATTACAGCCCTTTTTCAGCTATTGTACAAATTAAAATTCAAGATTATCATGCACTCCCCAACTTCATTTCAGAAATTTTTTTACATTACAATCACATTTTGCCTTTTAGTCCATTAAAGCTTATAATTTTCAAGTTGTGTTTTTTTTTTTTTTTTTTTTATTCAATGCCACCCTTATTGGAGTATGAATAATGA
This sequence comes from Nephila pilipes, assembly GCA_019974015.1. Lineage (NCBI taxonomy): Eukaryota > Metazoa > Arthropoda > Arachnida > Araneae > Nephilidae > Nephila > Nephila pilipes. The sequence goes on along the minus strand of BMAW01049666.1, from coordinate 2,320,022 downwards.
TTATAAAAACTATTTCTAGAAAAGAGACCAAACCAAAATGCCCCAATTTGCAAAGCTTTTATGGAAAAGAACCTAAATACTATTAATATTCATTATTTTTAATATTATTTATTAAATAACCTTGTTTTCAAGTAAACCCAAAATAAGCTTTTGACAAATTTGGAAATGAAAATAGAAAGTCTGAAAATCAGGATCTTGGCGACCTCTTTTGATCACCAATAGGAGACAATACTATAGCTACCCTAAAACAGAAAACCAAGAATACTTAAGCCAGTAAAACAATACTAATCACATATTTGTATAAAAGTTGGTAATATCAAAATTATCTTGAAATACATTTCTTCTAAAAACAATGTTATAAGCACTGGAAAAGAAATTATCTTATAATTCATACAAACTTAAGATAAAATTACAATACAATCTTTAAAAATTATATAAAGCAAATATAATCAACTTCAATATAAAATATACCAAACTTTATTAAATAAATATATATTAAAATTTAGTTTAATAATTAAGTAAAGAATAGATCATAGAGATTTAATGAATAATAGTTATTAAGAAACTATTAAAGATGGGTACTACTAAATAATATTAAGCAACCCTACAGTTAAATATTCTACAGAATAAAAATAATTCATAAGATTTACTAATTAAAAAACAATTATCTTACTTGTACGCTTGATATAAACTCCAAATTGAAACTGCACAATATATGCTGTCTCTGATACTAGCTATTTCATTTTCTTGGGTCATCTGAGGAAATAACCCAGTGGTAGAGCTCTGATGATTGAGTATTTGTCTTTTGACTAAATAAAAACATTAAATTAATGATAAGAAGTGAGAATTAAAACAAATATTTTCAAATTATAATACATAAATACATTTTTTAATAATGTTATTCCATTCAAAAAGCAACTGAAAGAAAAAGAAATCTCTAGAGAGAAGAAATTATTAAATAATATAATTCTAATTCAAAATAAAATGATTGATTTTGTTCTAAGTACAGATACAATAATTTCAACAAATCTTTATAAAACAATATATTACATTTAATACATCAACAAGTAAAAAAAAAATCTTCCAATATATAGCTAAATAAAAGTTCAGCAAATTCATACTTAATATTTCTGACTGTCTCGGTGAAAATAATATATTTAACTCTACCTATAATATCAATAATTATTTAGTTCATTCTATCTTGATAAGTTTGAGTACATCTATGAAAACATAAAAAATGCTAATAAGCTGTCTTAGAATTAAAAAAATCACTAGTAAATATAATTAATATATTTTCTTGATAGCTTTGTTTAAATAATAGGTATTATGATATTTAATCAAAAAAGTGTCTTACAATTAAAGTTTCAGAATTGTTGTATCACAATCTTGGACACTATCCATGTATTACTTAATTACTTTAAATTATTTTTAAAATTTAGTTATTAACACAGATTTTATTTACAGAAATCAATATATATAAATTATTTTCTACAAAATAAACTGAAATTAAACATTAATCCTTAAAATAATAGTTAGAAAATATGATTTATTATGGGGGGGATCATATATTACACATATTTCTTCCTATATGGATATGATTCTTTCACGCAAGTAAGGGGGGTGAAACTAATTTATAAAGAATTATTGTTAAATTTTTGAAGAATATGATTTTTTTTAACATGCTTTTTGATTTGAGTTCAAAACAAACTTATACCTTGCCCATAGTAAGCATCAAGTTGCTTCACAGTGTCAGCATAATTGGCAATTTTTACTTGTTCAACATCATATTCAGTAAGACTTGCAAGTCTACTGCGATACTGAATTACAGCTGGAGAAGAGTTTTGTCGAGAAAAAACCCTATTAGGTCCTTCGAGTAAACTCTGAAATGCATCCAAATACATAATTTGGAAAAAAATTATTAAAAACAAAGTATTAATTTAAAATACAAATACAACTTTCATACATTTCTGACAAAAAATGTAAATATAAAGTACATTAATGTACTGAAACTCAATTATATTAGTTTATTTTGTACCTAAGATATTATAGAAAATTCCTGTTTAATTTTGGCATTTCCTTAATTAATTTTGAATTGAATTTCAAATGTTTGGCAGAAGACTTTCATTGCTGAAAATAATATATTATTCTTACCACTCGTCTTTCGACTTTACTAATTCGTCTAATTGTATCCATATTTAAATCATCAAGGTGTTCAACAAGGGGAAAAACGATACTCCTCGAAAGTAATAAAATTCGACAAAAAATGTACAAATAAATTATGCATTAAATATTCACAACAGTTGTTGATATGAATAAAAAAGCTGCAGTAAGTACAAGCGAGAAACAATTTCGAAAAAGAAAAACAAAAAACAAGACGTGCAAGAAACTTCACGCAGATCTCAAGGCCATGTTTATTTATAAAAAACGATAAGACATCATGATTCGCGGGTCCATCTATAATGACATCTAAGATAAGATAATTTTGATGCAAATATTCATATAGTCTTACCTCTTCTCCCTTCATTGTAATGAAAGGACGATCAATTTATGACTATCAATTGCATTTTTAATTTAAGGTGACCGCTAAATTCTCTGATAACTTTCGGTTTCAGTAACAATCGCAAACAGGATGCTACAGTTGTAGATACAATAAATACTGTGGTAAAATATAAAAAACCTTTAAAATGTTTTTAAAAATTATCAGAGCATTTTTTAAAACTTTTTTGCATAATCAATTCTGCACTGAATGTTAAATGTATTATTTTTATTTATGGCAAGATGAAATCCAACTCATCTCGACAAACTATGTTGAGTTGAATACTTTTCGTAGAGGTATTTCTTTGATAAAATAATTCTTGGGTAAATTTTCACTTTTATAACTATGTAAATGTTCATTTTAAAGGTGTCATTTTATTCCAGTATCTCAATTGAATACCAAGTTAAAATAATTTTACTTCAATAGGAGGAAATGACATTAATATATCTCCATGATTTTTTTTTTTTCTTTTTCCGTCTGCTGAAATCGAAACTTTAACATTCTACTTCCTCTTCGATATAAAATTTGAAATTCTATAAATTTTATTTATGAATCAAGAAAAGTAGGAAAAAAAAACTTTTAATCAATTTTAATTTTATTCTTTTATTTTTAAACTAAAATGATTATTTTTGCAAGTTTTCATTTCATTATTACAGAAGCCATCATAAACATTCGGACACTTAATATTAAAAAAATACTTGCATTTAGAATGGTAATGGTATCAGTGACTGTTTTTGAATATTCTGTTTGTCTTTTTTAAAAGCTACTTGATACTAAGAACAAACATTCTAAGCATTTTTCTTTAAAAAAGTATGTTACACTCGAAAACGAGTGACCAAAAATTTTCAGGCATTTATATTTTACTCACTTAGTTTAGTGATTTTAAAGTACTTTGAAAAAATCTTCAACCCCTTCCCCCATAGTAAAGTTTCCCATATAACTATCATCAGTTAAAAAATAATAAATTGTCAGCAGATGTTTTTGGAGTGTCGAATTTCAAGCAAGTAGGGATATGCAATATAACCGCAGTTATGTTGGTAATCTGGTGTTGAAATAATGTAAAATAGATTAAAGTTTTGAAATGTTTCAAAAATCTTTGATGTAAAAAGTAGGTAGCTGCCTTTGAAGTGATAAAACGCAGATACTTTCTTGAATACTTTGTAGGAGAATTATCAGTAGAATAGTTAATGAGGATAGAATCTAGATATATCAAGTTTACTCTGGAAAAAAAAAAAAAAAAAAAAGAATCCAAGCATAAGTGCAGTAAAATTTGTCGAATGAATGACATGATCGATTTGGAATATTCGTTGGGAGACAAATGATCAAATTATATGGGTACAATTGATTAAGTGGATAGAAAAAACTCCTACGTAATCCGAAATTTCTTTGCAAAGTCAATAATAAGTTAAACATATCATTTTGAAATAATGTAATATTTTCTAACGAATAAAAATGCAGCATCTTTAGTTGACGGATGAAACACCCCCAAACAAAAAGCTGTAACAAAAATAGTTATTACCTACTCATTCAAAACTTTTAAAAGAACTGAATAATAACGACAAAAAAAATTATATTTTGACTATGCTATCTTAAAGGGGGGGGGGGAAACGTATATTCCTAAGCCACTTAATGCTGCGTGAATCAACCAATTTTTTCGTTTAAAAAAGATTTTCATATTTAGTCTTTTGTACTTTAACATGGAAAATTAAATATCCACATTTTGCATTAAAAACCTGCGAACTTTTTAAGAACTTCAAAATTTTAAGAATTCTATTTAATGAACGATTATATGTGTTATAACCATAGTGTTGGAGAGATTCATCTGCTTGAAAATATGGTCGAAAGTTGAAGACGTTGACGGAGATGGTGGAATAATGGTTTCGGAGTATTTTGCTGTGCATGTTGTAAGCCGTGCTTCTGAAATTCTGGATGAAAATCTAAAATCAACTGCGTAAAACTTGGAATGAAAACTGATTTAATCGGTATAATAATCGCAAATAAACGACATTAAATGCTCGATTACGGCTATTGTATTCATCTTATAAATTCTTCAAACAAATTGCACAAAAGTTATCCTTCTTATAAATTCTTCATAATCTTCTGAGTTCTCGATTTCCGCAGAAAATGTTTGGAATGAATCGGTAAAAAGAAAAGGAAAACGCAGACATATTTCTTCCCGAGTCCAACTGATAGAAGAGTTGGCTAGAGAATGGAATAAAAGGATTTACTTTTTTTACAACAACAACAACAAAAATCTAGTTGAATCTATTCCAAAAAGAACCCAAAAAATGGTTTGACCAAGGGCCAATATATTTCTTTCATTTATGAGATAGTAATTCTGATTATATAATGTATTTTGACAATCCGCACACACAACTGGAACCTTATGTTTTAATTCGTTATAAGAGAATATTTATTATAAAGCAATAAATGAGTAACTGTGATTTTCCTTTTTTTTTTTTTTTTTTTTTGATATTTGTAAATTTGAATGGAATAAATATTATTCTCCTTAATTGTTAAAGAATTTACTCGTTATCTCATTTTTTTTTCTATGTCTCAGATAAACCTTTTTTATTAGCTTTTGAATATGTTGCATAATAATTTCAGAAGCCATTGCGAATAAGTCTCCTTTTTATCAATATTTCTTTGCATAAACTTTGATTTAAAAACAAAATTCTTCTTCACATTTCAATATTTATTAACAACACTGAAAAAACTACAAATTCATAATAACTGTAACTATTACTTCTGCTATTTAGAATTGTTCGAGATGCAGGCTTGAAAAGAATGCCATTTTTTTGTGAATTTTATGTATGTGCTTTCTTTTTATTTGAAATATCTAAACTTCGACCAAAGCATAAAAATATTACAATCAAGATACTATTACCTACAAAAAGAAAATCGACAAGTGGACTAACAGTCAATTGGCTTAATAAGCAATAGATAAAATTAGAAACATCAAATCCAAGCAGCATTAAGTTCAAATGTAATTTTGATAAGGATGATACGCTTTATGAAATTGACATAAAAAAATGTAGACCAGCTATCTTAAAAAATATAAATAAACCATTATTGTATCTTAACGGTAGAACAATTTTAAAAGAAACATACAAAGACATGGTGAATTTATAAGAGTCTATACCTCCAATAAAACAGGACTTTTACAGGAACAACACGTGAAGATCAAAATTTAGATTTAGATAATTCACAAGATGTTTGTTATGATGAAAAATCATAAAACTTATTACAACAAATATTGTTGTATTATTAAAACGTTTTTATGTATTTCACTTGGTGTGTGTGTCATCAAATTTTCGATCATTAATTTAACCAACTTCCCATCAAGCTAGAGCTCTGAAACTTTGGGAATCGTTCTTACTCGCCTAACAAAGCAATATTTAGACATTTGTGACAAATTTAACTAATATTTTCTTTAATAATGCAGTTTAACCCAACCACTTGGCGCGATTTCAAAAGGCATCAAACTTGGCGATTATTTTTGGCTGAACGTTAAGTCCGTAAAACGGACCAGGGTAGCCACATTTGGCAAAATATTGCCAAATAATTCTTATCGCTAAGGGTGGTTGGGTTAAACTGCATTCCAACCAGTTAATTTACCGGATGAATTAATTAATTTTAGTTACTTTTAATGTTTTTATGTATTTCACTTGGTATGTGTCTGTCTGTATGTGTATCAGTGTGTCATCAAATTTTCTATCATTAATTTAACCAACTTCCCATCAAACTAGAGCTCTGAAATTTTGAGAACCGTTCTTACTTGCCTAACAATGCAATATTTAGATATTTGTGACCAGCTTTAACTAATATTTCAATAATTTTTCTTATAAACTTTGCCACCATATAAAAACATTGTTTTTAAAAACGTTGGTTTTAATCTCGAATTATTTTTACATAAATTCTTATCTTTTTTGGCTTCCAAAGTGTTAGTGCTAGAGTTTTTAAGATGCTGCCATTGTAATCATAACAATCAAATAGTAGCGAGTGCCAGACCGGTGGATTCTTTACTCAATTTGATATAGAAGACTTTAATTTTTTTAAATTTAAAACAAACATTAAAAATGCGCTTCAATGCAAATTTGAATTAAAAACACGAATGAAAGGAAAAAGAGAGGAAAGAGGATAGGAAAGTGAATGTATTATTTACAATAAGGATGAGATTTTTTAAGAGATTTTAAAACTTTTTTTTTACTAATCTTAACGTAGGATAAGATTATATCCCATTTTATGTAATTTTTTAATATAATTGTTTTATCCCCCCCCCTCAATGCCTTGGATAGATTAATCTTCGGCAAGAGGAGAATATTATTTACATGATTTTTTTAGAATTTTATTTTTATTACTGTAAAATTAAGCAGTATATTTGTATCATTTAAACTTTTTTTTTTTTTTGAGAGAGAGAGAGAGAGAGAGAGATTATTCGAAAGCAGAAGGAGAAGGAAAGGAAAGGTAAAAATGGTTTTTATATGACTGGATGTACAGCAATAATAGGCTAATTGAAAAGTCCCCGTCCTGACACATAGATGGCGCTACTAGAATTAAATCTATATGTTTTTAGTTAGCCCTAACCCTCAAAAGATGCGTGTATAAATTTGACAGCTGTCGGATCATTAGTTTGTGAATTATAGCATTTTGAGTGAAGCAACTTTTGTTATTGTGAAAAAAATGGATAAAAAGGAATTTCGCGGGCTGATAAAATATTGCTTTTTGAAGGGAAAAAATACAGTTGAAGCAAAAACTTGGCTTGATGCCTAGTTTCCGGACACTGCCCCAGGAAAATCAATCACCAAGGATTGGTATGCTAAGTTTAGAAGTGGTGAAATGAGCACCGAAGACGGTGGACGCAGCGGACGCCCAAAAAAGGTTGTTACCTATGAAAACATTAAAAAAATCCACAAAATGATTTTGAATGACCGTAAATTGAAATTGAATGAAATAGCAGACACTCTAAAGATATCAACTGAACGTGTACATCATATCATTCACGAATATTTGGGTATGAGAAAGCTCTGTGCAAAGTGGGTGCCGCGCGAGCTCACTTTTGACCAAAAACAACGACGAGTTGATGATTCGGAGCAGTGTTTGAAGATGATCAAGCGTAATAAACCCGAGTTTTTGCGTCGATATGTGACAATTTATGAAACATGACTCCATCATTTTACTCCGAAGTCCAATCGACAGTCATCCGAGTGGACTGCACACGATGAATCCGCTCCAAAGCTTGGGAAAACGCAACAGTCGGCTGGCAAGGTTATGGCGTCTGTATTTTGGGATGCGCATGGAATAATTTTCATTGACTACCTTGAAAAAGGAAGGACTATCAACAGCGACTATTACATAGCGTTATTGGACCGTTTGAAGGACGAAATCGCCAAGAAAAAAGGTCGCATTTGAAGAAAAAGAAAGTGCTGCTTCACCAAGACAATGCACCGTGTCACAAGTCAGTGAAAACGATGGAGAAAATCCATGAATTGGGCTTCGAATTGCTTCCTCATCCACCGTATTCTCCAGATCTGGCCCCCAGCGACTATTTCCTGTTCTCAGATCTCAAAAGAATGCTCGCTGGGAAGAAATTTTCGTCGAATGAAGAGGTGATCGCCGAAACTGAGGCCTATTTTGAAGCAAAGGACAAATCGTACTACAAAAATGGTATCGAAAAATTGGAGGGTCGCTATAATCAGTGTATCACCCTTGAAGGGAATTATGTTGAATAAAAAAAACTAATTTTGCCAAAAAAATGTGTTTTACTATGGTAGGCCGGGGACATTTCAATTGACCTGTTAGTCAGCAAACTAGTTCAAGAGAGGGGAGGTAGGGATGGCGACAGGGAAAGTAAACAGCAGATGATCAGCTGAATAGATGCTGCTGGAGGTCTTGCAGTGAGATGGTTGACGGAACGAGGCTATTGAAGGAGGGAGGAAAGATTTAATTGAAGGGATCTGAGTTGGAATACAAAGTGTTATGGGGGGATTAAATGAAAATGATTTTTGGCTGCATGGTTGTGTTAGATTGAAATAAAAGATATGATACCTAGATACCTGTTTACACTATTTTAATACAATTTAGTTTAAAATACTAAGGTTGATAACAAGGTAAAGTGCTTGACGCACTTGCAATTCAAATGTAACATTTTGTGAGCACGTCGCACGGTGGCAATGTCTTCGGACACGGCGATCTAGTCGAACGTTTAATAGAGCTCTGATTGTCCCTTCTCCTCAGAAATTTTAAGTTGAATGGAATAACTATACCTCTTCCAAAACCAAGGGACACAATCCTTTGTTTTGGTTGGAAAACGGAAAATTATAAACTAGTTATTAGTCCTGAGCACTCCAACCGGGGCAGGAATAAGCATCTGATAAACTGGACACTGATGTGGGGGGTGTTCTTGGTTCCCAGGAGAATCAGACTCTACGTGGTCAAGGTTCATGTGAAACAGAAAGGTTGTTTGCCCTTTCTCACGAGTCCTGATGACTTTGATGAGGACCTTGTCTGGATATAAAGGGGACTACTAACGAACTTGCTAAGTGTGGTCACCGCAGATTATTGCAGGATTGGTAGGGTAGGGCATGGTTCCATTATTGTGAGCAAAAATTGGTAGGACCTTTATTATTGGTCATATGATTTGTTAGTCTATTATAGAATTTTCTAGAGAGATAGTTGATGTGCTTATTAATGAGAAGAATATTGAGATCTTTATGCGTGAAAGAAATTCTCACATACCACAATGAGTTAGTAATCATGCTGAGGATTTTATTTTGCAGGAACTGAGTTTTTTTAATGTGAGTAGGTGGGGCATGACCCCAAGTGGGGAAAGTATAAAGTAGATAGGGCGGATTACTTATTGTTTATAGAGAAGGTCTTAGTTAACAAGAGTTAGTAATGAATTTATGCTAATTAAAGGTATACAGCTATGAATTTTGGCCCAGCATTTATCTATTATTGATTGGATATGAAGTTTTAAGATGAGTTTGGAGTCCAGAATAACTTCTAGGTATTTGACCTTAGAGTCCCAAGAGATTTGATCATTAAAAATTTGAGTTTCTTTTTGGGAGGGGAGCGTGACCTTTTCTAAATATGAGAGCTTTCGTTTTATTAGTGTTTGCAGCAATTCTGTAGAATGTCATCCATTCCTCTATTTGTTTTAGGTGATTTTGTAATTTATCTATTACGTTGATTGGATTTTTTCCTTGGGTGAAGATTGTTGCATCATGCGTGACAAAACAGAGGCTATTGAGGGTACTCTAAGGGAAGTCATATGTGTACAAATTATAGCAAATTGTGAAATAACAGTCTTGAGATTGACAGGCGTGTATATGGTATATTGTAGAAAGAGTATTATTAAGCTTAACTTGAAATATTCTATTTTTAAGATAGTTAGTTAAGATGATCATTATGTAGCAAGTATTTAATTTGATTAGTTTGAAGAGCAATCCGTCGTACCAAGAGACAGTCGAAAGCTTTTTGTAAGTCGAGGAAGATATCCCCAGAGACTTGTCCGGAATTAAATTTTTCAGTGATGACATTCACAGCCCGAAGCAGTTGATGGACAGTGCTGTGGTTAGTACGGAAGCCGAATTGTGAATCTGGGAGAATATTATTATTGGAAATATGAGTGATTAATCTGGTTAATAGGATTATTTCAAGAATTTTTTTATATAGAATTAAAAATAGGCTGATAGGTCTATAATTGGAGGGAATGGAGTGGCTTTGTCCGGGTTTGGGAAAATGAATAATTGTTGCATGTTTCCATTTTTGTTGAAATGGGCAAACATGAGACAGTTATTAAAGGTTAAAGTATTGGTTGTTTTTGGTATTGATATGGATAATGGTATTTTCAGAAGTAGAGGTATTTTTAATGACCATATGATGATGAATTCTATTTTTAATTAATATTGCAATGTCTCCGCCACGTTGGGTTGATCTATCAGAACGGTATATATTGTAATTTGGAATTTTAAATTTTTAGAGTGTTTGAGGTGAATTTCGTAGACTCCTAGGATATCAGGGTTGTAATCATCTATGGAATTTTGGACTTTCTTATTTTTGATTAATGCCATTTGCATTCCAGCTTGCAATAAAGAGGGATGGGGGGTAGTTTATTTAGCATATTAAATTTTAGAACCAGAGGGACATCATACTGCAAATTATTTGTTATAATTTTGAATATAAATCAATTTTTGAATATAAATCAAGTTTATTATCAGCGAATATTTGTCCTATTGATTTAAATTGTTAGTGGATTTACATCATTTTATCAAACTTGATATCGTCCATATCAGAGATGAAATCATCATTGCTCTCGATGTCTGAATTTTCATCAGAGAGCTCAAAGTATCTGTTGTTCAGTGGAAGGTTAAATTCCTGTTTTTTTTTTTTTTTTTTTTTTTTTTATTTGGTTTTAGGGAGAGTTTAACTTTCTTTTATTTTTTACTCCGTGAAAATCGTTATCTTTACTTACATTAATGATGGTAGGAGTGGATTTTAACTTATCAGAGCCTTTTCAAATTGTTTGAGAAACTAGGTTTTTAGGCAGAGATTCAAATTTATCATTAGCTTCCTGTTGAAATTTTCCCATCTGAATGTTGGAGACAATATTATTTAGAATTTGATTTTTATCTTTAAGGCTCCCGTCTACCCGCCATTTTGATTTCGTGGACATAATGTTAATCCTATGGAATTTTGACTTTAATTCTCACATCTTTACTATTCGATCTATTTGAATGTAATAAAGTGCATTTGAAAGACCAAAAAAAATAATGAATGCTTCTGTGGAATTACTTTTTTTCTAAGATTTTTAATATTTTTATTCATATTTTAATTATTCGTTTTTGAGTTTCACGGTCTTTAAAGAATATTTTCAAATATTTTTAAAAACTGAAGAAAAAAAGTAATTCCACAGAAGCATTCATTATTTTTTGCTCTTTCAGATGCACTTTATTGCATTCAAATAGATCAAATAATAATGATGAGAGAATTTAAGTTGAAATTCCTTAGGATTAACATTAAGCTGATGAAATCAAAATGGCGGGTAGACGGGAGCCTTAAGATGATACATAATATAAGCTTGGGTGGTAATTCCTAATTCATTTGCTAATATTTTGAGAGTGTCAAAAACTTTGGGTTGGCAGTCCGAACATGGAACATTTTCTACAAAATTTAAAAAACATTTTAAGATGGGGAAAATTTCATAGAGAGTGCCTAAGTTATGATTGTAGAATAAATCTTTATAGGATTCTGGAGTAATCATCAAGTCACCGAAAATGGCACTTATCTCCTCTGGTTTCAGCTGTCCAGAAACAGTTGATTTTAACACCAGGTAGCTTGGCATAATGGTAATCCACTAGGTTTGATTTTTTTCTCAAATTAAAAAACAGTCCTAAAGATCACACAAGATTTAAATGGCTCTTAGCGCCCACTATCACGCTAGCCCACCAAAGGTGGTTAACATATGAAAGTCCAAAAAATAATCCGAATAGTCAATAAAAAAGGTAGGAGGGGAAGTCATACGAAGTTGCAAGAAAAAAGGTGCATGAAAAAGTTCATACGCGTATCGATGGGAACAGATTGTAGATGGTTCACAACACGTGGAAATTCACCGAGCGGGTTACCGTAGCTCTTTACCGGTAGGTATTGTCCTAATAAATACGCTTTTATTTATACATCAAGCGCATATCGTTTTGTTGCAGAGCCGACCCTTAGAAAAAAGGTTTTTTTTAAATACATTTTTGATCAAATAAGCTGTTTAAAGAGAAATTTAAATGAAGAACTTTATAACTAAATGTTCATATTTTTAAATCATTCAGAATTTTAAATATTTTAAAATTTAAATTAATTCCTATTGATAGATAATTGTATTTAATTCAACTATTTTTTTGTTAATGTTATTCATTTTGATGCAAGAATTTCGATTCACCTACATTGACTATTTCAAATTTCAAGTTGGAGCCTGTTTAGTTTTTATAGGAAACCTATAAAACTCATGTTACTAATAATAGTAAATTCAGAAACTAACGCATAAAAATTATAATGCTGTTTTTTCTTCATATAAAACGTATGGAACCTCTTCGCCTTTCTTTTTTACTACGTATGGTATAAGCAAAAAAATTATTATTAACTTTATTACACATATTCATCTGATAGTATTGATCGGACAGTATTTATTCTTTTGTTTATAACTTCAAAAAAGTGTTGGAAATATTTCCGAGAAATAATAAATTATTAATAATTCGCCCGATTTATAGAAACTAAGGAAAACCAGTAGATTTTAGGTAAGAACTTTTCGTGGGTAGATTTAATTGATTCTCAGAAATTGGGCCCCATCTCCTTTATCTAATTGAAGTAGAGGCATCTATTTTTAAAAAAATTAATTAAGGAGTAAGTTGAGTTTTCAAACTACCCATTGTTCCTTACCAGTTAATATATATTTTATTTCAAAAAATAATTCAGTTTAACCGCAATTTAATAATACGCATCACTCGTGATCATCGTTCACTGCCGAATGTACCAAAAAACTACGCATCACTTGAGAATGAGCTCATGGGTCGAACGATGCGTATTCGCATTTTAAGGTGGAACGTTTTCTAAATATCTCTAGATAGCACCCTGAGTCCATTACTTTTGAACCGAAGCTGTTGTGGGGGAGGAAGGAAAGCGTAATGTAAAGAAACTGAACTCGGCTCTTTGAACTTCCATGTGCTGTACATTCGTGTTTCTTGTTTTTCACGAATAATTTTTTATTAGTTTTGCTATGCATTTTTTATTTCTTTCTTTGTAGAGCTGTACCGTCAGTACTGTTTGACTTTACATTGATTTTGGATGTATTTCATTTACTTCCCTTTTTATTTCGGAAGGCCTTGACTCCTGTTTGTAATTGCGAGAAAGCGTTGTTTATCAGAAGAATATACTCACATGGTCGACGAGCCAATTAAGGATGAGAGTGTGATTAATTTTCCAAAAGGTTTGAAAAGAATATTTCTAGGGATTCTGATGACGGACAAAACAGGTCTTTGAGTTTCTCTGCGCTACGAGAATTACCACACTCGGTCTTCACATTAAGTTTTGTTACTTCTTGTAAATAGTCTTTATTGTATACTTTTTATTAATCATAAAGTTTATTGATGTTTTTGTCAATAAAATTTCGGAATAATCTCAATAGCGCCTCTGAAAATTATTTCTCAAAGTGAGCACTTCTTTATATACATTTTTCTATAAATTAAAGGAAAAAAGATTATTAAAAATGCTAATGTTAAAATACATAACAGTTTAATTAATATTCTAAAATTTTACCAAAAATTATAACATTAAGACGAAAACTTTTTTTTTTTTTTTTTTTTTTGCAAAAAGTTAGGCATAGCGAAGCAAAACCCCGGCAGGTGTGACAGTTCCCTTCGATTCTCCTCTGTCCCCAGGGAAGTCTTACGCCAAGGCATGCCACCTGAAAGGATTAAGGGTATTAAGATACGCGGAAGAAAATCAAATATTGAATTTAAGACTTTCCTTTTTGTGACATTAAGTTGTAGGAATCATTCGTATAGCTTAGTAATTTTGTATGCTTAATAATAATATTTTAATTATTTTATTGAAATATAGAAGTATTTTTTAGTGATGAAAGTATAAACACGAAAGGTAAGTTTAATGAACTTTCATATATTTGTAGCATTCTTATGGTGGCATAAATTCGAATTGTAAGACTTTTGGTTTCGCTTGATAAGTTACACTAGATCGACGCGAATGGACTTTCCGGATCTTACAATTCATGTAAAAGTTAGAAGATTAAAATGGCACTTTAATTTGAATATCAACCATAATTCTGTTGATGTATAGTAAATCCAATTTTTTGAGAAAGCCAGTCTTTGATAGTATTGAGCTCCCAGCTCGTTTTTTTTCAGTAAACCATTTTTAACTAGTATTTATGTATATGTCTTTTCAGTACACGTTTAAGGCACTGTGATAGATTTTGTTTAAAGGATCCTTATTTCGAACTGCAGTTTCAGAATCAATCTTAAATTGGAATAATAGAGACAATAGCTTTTCAAATTCTAACAATTGCTCTTAATTGCAAATGTTTTCGTTGAGAAAATTACCAATTCAGGAACCATCTTCGCATTTCGGTTTTTTAAGGTTCATTCTTAATTTTAATTTTTTCATGACGCATTAATTTGGACGTATTCCTCTTTTTCTTTGAGAAAAATGTTTAGAATAAAAGGTAATGTTTTTATTGATAGTAATTATAGGATGAATTCAGCCTTATTTCCGGAAAATTAATTCAACACTTCTTAATTTATGAGCAATTACTAGTAAAAAGTATACAATGATAGTAATTTTCTCATCGGCTACCTCTTTTCGTTTAATTCTTTGATCAGAACGTCCCATATTAAAAGAAAAACAATTAAAATATTATATTAAGTTTTCTTTTGTCTACCTGGATTTAGCATGATACATATAAAGAATGTCCCAAAATTAACACAAGATTTGAATTTGCCACCATTCGTGCAGTAAAGTGTTGGCAACTCTGTTAAAAATCATTTGACAGCTGATAGCTTAGGATTAGTAAAAATAGAGCATTACACGGTAGAATAACGTGTTTTCATTGTTGAAGAATATTTCAAAAATTATGAAAGTCTGGCGGCCACAGTTCGAAAATTTCGTACAAAATATGATCGAAATAGTGATTTGACTTTGTCAATTGTGAAGAGAGCAATTGAAAAATTCAGACAAACTGGATCAATTGGTGATGTTGAACACATTGGTCGTCCAAAAACAAGCCGTTCAAATGTCAACATCGAAACGGTGCGTGAGAATGTTGGTGAAAGTCAAGGAACTTTAATTTGGGGTCGAGGACAAGAATTGCAAATATCAAGAAACTCTCTACAGCGTATATTCATTGAAGATCTGTGTCTTCATGCTCACAAAGTTCAATTGACACAAGAACTGAAGCTTTAAGACCATACACGGAGAAGAGAGTTCGTTGAATGAATCACTGAACATCAACAAGTGAATGCCGAATTTTGGAATAAAATCATTTTCAGCGATGAGGTATATTTTCCCCTTGATGGTTTTGTTAATCGTCAAAATTGCCATATTTGGGGTTCAGAGAACTCACATGTGATTGTTGAAAAACAAATGCTTCCTCAACGTGTCTGTTTGGTTCGGAGTTTGGGCTGGAGGCATCATTGGATCATACTTTTTCGAAAATAAAGCTGGTCAAGCAGTGAATGTTACTGGTGCTTAAAATCGCGACATGATAACGGAGTTCTTTCTCGCTAAATTGGATGATATTGATGTGGACGACATGTGGGTTCAACAAGACGGTGCAACATGCCATACAGCCCATGACACAATTCAATTACAGCTCGAGACATTTCATGGCCGTGTACTCTCTCGTTTCGGTGATAAGAATTGGCTCCTAGATCGTGTGATTTGACACCATTGGATTTCTTTTTATGGGGTTATTTGAAGTCAAAATTCTGGACCAACAAACACGCGTTCGTTGAAGGAGGAAATTCAACTCTGCATCAATGAAATTCAGCCACATTTATGCAAAATGAACATGGAAAATTTCGATAAAAGAGTACGTATGTGCCAGTAAAGCTGTGGAAGCCATTTTCCCGTTGTATTACTTCATACATAATCTCATCCTATGTACTTGACGATCGAATAAAAAAAATAACGATTTAAAGGGAGAAAACTATGGGTTTTTTTTATTTAATTTATATTTTGCGTTAATTTTGGGACGTCCTATATAAATATATATATATATATATATATATATATATATATGTGTGTGTGTGTGTGTGTGTGTGTGTGTAATATCGAGGATATTCACAATGATGAGCACTTCAGTTTAATTTGAAGCTATTTATTCATATTTACAGCGATTTCTATACAGACAATTAAATGCAAATAATTAAGTTAAACGTAAGTAATATGTACAACACAAATATGCGAAGGCAGTTCATTGTAAGGGCTCTATGCACTTATTCGGCAAAAGTTTATATGATGGTAGCTCTATTACCTGACGTGAGACAACAGGCACCTCATGTGTCTACTCCCGTTCTGTAATGGTGTCTTCTCACTCAAAATGTCTTCTTTTTCCGGCTGAATATGGATCCGCCAGTAGCAGCCCTCCCTGGTGGGATAAATATTTTATATTTATAATAAAAAAATTTCTCTATCTATTTGTCTATCAATATATATGTAACGGAATAAAAATTCATCAGTAATTTTTTGTTCACAAAGGTGCATGAAGCAGGAAAAACCTAAATATTCTTTTAAACAGGAATCCTTTTAAATTGTTCTCCAAAATATCCTTTTAAATTATATGCATCTATTAAATAATATGTATCGAATTGTATATTTCTTATATATCAGTAACACAATACTAATAACTTCATGTAAAAATAATTATGACAGAATTCTTATAACTAAAAGTATAATATGATCATAACAGACAATTATAATGAATTTTTATTATTTGTTTCGAAATGCAAAAAAGTAAAGAAATAATATCATAAAAACTAAATGATAGAAAATAATGAAATAAATAAATAAAAAAAATTAAATATTTTTTAAAAACTATTCTATGATTATTCCACATTAGAATAAAGCAAATTATTACAGCTTTGTTTTATAATTATTTTTTTATAGGAATTAACAAAATGTTATTTCATGTGCGCAACTGAAGATACTTTTATTGAATTATAAAGAAATTGTTCATTGTTTTCTATCGGAAAATTTTAAATACAAAGTAATCAAAGTGCAAAATCGGTAATTAGACAAAATTCTTAAAATAAGAAGAGGGAAGAGGAATTGTTGCATGGTGTAAGTATTTGAATAAGATATGAGCAATATGCCCGAAACATTAAGAAGAATTTCAAATTCTATGCAAAGTTTTGCAAAGAACAGTTTTAGCCCCCCCCCAGGAGTGTTTTTTTTAATAATAATTATTAAATTACTCAATTAAATATAATAATTAAAGTAAACGATGAAATCAAGAAATGGACAGTAGTAAACTTTTCCAATATTAAAATTAAACAAAACGATATATTATTAAATTGAATATCTAAATGTAATTTAAATTGAAGCAAAAAATAAAAAATTGAAAAGTGATCTGGTACGCCAAAAGTGATCACACTAAAACAATAGCCCTTTGATTGGTAATAACCATTTTGTATAAAGTGGGGGAGTTTTTCAAACATTTTTTCTCTTGTACCCTATTGTAGGATTTTCCCTGCATCGAATATCACTGTAAAATTTATATATACGAGAAAGGACAAAAAAGTACCCAAGTTAAGGAATGGAAATTCAGGTAACAGGAATGGGAAATGATAATCAGATAACTCATTGTGTGCACTATTCTCCAGTTACGGTCCCCCCCCTTTTTTTAGTGGTATCAAGGCTCGAACCCAGGACTCGTTTTCGTCGAGTCATGGATTCTAGTCTTGATGCCCCTAAAGATCCGGCGTGCAGCCGGGGCTGATGTACATCAAACTTGTCGAGGCTGAATGTCCTCCCATTTGCGTGGAGTGGAAGTTTGGATAAGGAGGTGCCAGCTGAGATGTTGTCCTTGTCAATAGACCGAGGTTCAAAATTACGAGGTCCATCGCCACTAGCCCTCATGTTGATTTTAGTGTGGCGTTAATACGAGTAAATCCTTTTTTAAGAGGTTTATGAGTATGAAGCGCTTCGCATATCAAAATATCGTCCCCATAGCTTTTCTAGATGAAGAGACCATCTTGAACATATTCACCTTAAGCAATTCCCTTTTTTATTGTTGTTCAGCTTCCAGTGCATGACTATAAATCCAGATCCCATTGAGGTGACTATTGAATGCAAAATGACATTGACAACACGACGCAACAAAAGTGCAATTTTAATTTTGCAGAAAAGGGCTGCCAAACAGACGAATCAGTGTCAAATTCGTTTTGGTACCGCTTAACAGATGGTAGCACCAACTGTCCTCACCAACTGTCGTCAAAAAACAGGTACTTTTTGAGTCACCTATTGATTTATTTGACGTTGCTTATTTGGCGAAATTACCCTTTCAGTAAATCTCATATTAAAGTCCAAAGAAGCTAATACATCACTCAATAAATAATTTTTTAAGCTATCATATTCATCTTATTTATTAAAACTGATAATGAAAAGCTTGTTTGAGCAAATTTATAATAAGCATTGCACATGCATGGAAAATGAATTTAAAAATTCTGCAATGACCTCCTAAATCACTTATATACATACATGTGGCAGTAGATAAATAATCTTTATTTTTTGCAATATTAATGCAATGATATCTGACAATATATTAATAAACATGATTATTTAAATATATCTTACAAAAAATAAATGTTCAATAGATAATGATCGATTGCATTAATGACAGAAAATTTATATCATGATTCAGGCGTTTATCCCCCTTAATGTAATAATATGATCAATACAAATAATAAATTCAGAATGCTTAATTTAAAAATAAGAGTAAGCAGTAGTATTCTCTGGTATACACGAGACGGAAAAAACGTCACACTCCCCTCCCTCTTACTCTCATTGGGACGGATACCCGTTAAGGGACCCAAGTTTATTTTATGCTGAGTGGTTTGCCTCCTACTAGAATGTTATCTACTTACAGATAAGAAGTATCATAGCCTGCAACCCCTATCTTATAATTATGATTTTTCAGTGGATTGTTATTTTACGTACTGATAAGCTAGTTGTGTTTTTACAGAAATTAAATTAGAGGGAATGACTATATTTTGAATATCTTGAGTATAAACACAACTACAGCTTATAGGAAGACTAGAGCATAAATAACAATACAGTAAGAAATAATTAAGATAAGATAGGGGTAGTAGACCATGGGGATACATTGTTAACATTCCGGTAAGAGGCAACCGATTCAACATGGTAAGATAAACTTGGATCCCTTATCGAGTATCCGTCCCAAGGGGTAAGAGGAGAGGGGGAGTAAGGATCACTTCCATCTTGTGTAGACCGGGGCATACAACTGAAAGCCCTTCATTACATATTTTTTGTTTGTTTTCCTTACCTATTACCTGATTTTCTAAGTGCTTCTAACCCCTATCGAAATTTGAACAAAATTTATAAAGTTATGATGATGGTTTTTATCTTTGCTAATCTTGACAAGAATTAAAATGATTTTTAAAAATTTTTTGATGTGATTTTCTTGAAATTAAGCATATGTATATATATATATTGTCCCATTTACATTGCGATTACATAACTTATGCAAAAGCAAAATTTTTTTTTTTTTACTTTGTCAGATTACACTAAAATTAAAAAAAATAGAAGTCGGATCTAGATGAGACTGATTTGAAAACAATAAAATTGAATAAAAAGTAATTTAATGTAAAAATAGTCAGTTAAAAATGTTGGTTTTTGTTTCCATTAGATTCACACGGAAGCATAAAATTAATTTGCTTACCCTTTTTTCTGTGTTGAATCTAATACTGCATGGCTAGCATTGGAAGAACTGGAATAATCCATATAAGAGAGATCGGAAAGAACATATTTATTAAAGTTAACGTTTTTACTGTACCTCTACCCATCTGTTGGAAAAAAAAAAAAGACACTGTATTAATGGTGGGTAAACCTCAAAATACCATCTATTGACAAAAATTAGAACTGATTGATTATGTTTAAAATTTTTTTATTCACAACAAAAAATTGTACATTTTTAAAAGCCATTTAACTTTGAAATAAATGGGAAAATGAATTGTTAACACTTTTGGAAAAAAAAAAAACAGATAAAAATTACAACGCTGGAAATGTAACCTATATTGATTGCTTCATTTTAAATCGGCCAATATGTTAAAATAATATTTGGTATTCTAAAGTAGATAGAATCTTCCAACGCAAATCTAAAAATTGCATTCGTATACAATCTCATGATGTCCAAAAGAATTTTACCATTAACATTCGTAACTCTGATGAAAAATTAAATACGTACAGAGGGTATGAAAAAGTAATGGGACGAGATGAAGTTTATTGCAATAATGGAAATGGGTGGGGGGAATTAAAGTAATTGTCCTAACTCTTGGATGAATCACTCTGCTAACCGGTGCAGATGCTCCAAACACCGAAGTATTAAGAAAGTCACAAGTAAAATAATATCATCAAGATAAAGCCCAAGTCATTCCCAGGGAAGGACTTACAGCTATTGAAGCCAGGGACGGAAATCACCCTTCTCTCCTTATTGAAATGATCATCATACAATACGTCAACAAAAATATATAATTAACATATGTTTAATTAAAATTCCGTTTCATTTGGGTGGTAAGGAGTTGTAATTATAAGCAATTCAAATTACCAAAAATTCCCCAAGGGTAATGAAACGAAAATCGTAAATAACCTAACGTCACATCTCGACCTTGAAGATTACAAAAATTACAATACAGAATCGCCTCGATTTACGACCGTGTTCGTTCTAATTAACAGATCGTACGTCAGATTTATGTTTTTCAACATGTAACGCCTCCCTCTAATTTAACTCGACAAATATTATTTAAAAGTTCAATCATTCTAAAATGAATGAGTCAAAGTAAATTCACTCTCTGTAGATGAAACAGTCAAATTTAAGTCCAAACTTTTTATTTATTATTTTTTTCATCAAATTATGAGCATGCAATAATTGTTCTTCGTCTCGCAGTCTATTAATCCTGAACGCGTCCGTAATCTAGCTTGGAATTATATGCAAAGATATCGCTTACCCACTAGCTCGGGTGCGAGTGATTTAATCACAAACTCTGATAACTCGAGATGGTATATCCAGGGCAGGCCCTTCTGGAGGTGGATGATGTGTGGCGGATGCTGTGCATTAGGACACTGCGATTGAGGGAGTCTCAACATGATCAATAACTAAAATAATGTACTCTTGCACATGAAAATTTGACAATATCCCTATCGTTGTCAGTATAACGTAAAGTTCATTGTATCGTAAGCATTATTATAGTAGATCTATAAATTTCGACTATCTTCTCAAACTAATTCTTGATGATGCAAATGGTTAGATTTTGTTATTTGATTCGGGGAATTCCCGAATATCCACACTTAAACTGAACTTTTTATTCAAGTCCGTGTGCAAAACGCTTAAATGACTTACTATATTAAGTATCGAAAATGAAATTGCAAAAAATTGTAATTTTTTTGAAGTAATTATCGTATTAGAAAAAACAAAATCATGCATTAAATAAACATTCATTAGTAATACATGTTTGTGTTTGTAATTTTTTTTTTTACTTTACAAAAAACTTAGGGCCCCAAATGGTTTCTTGCACCCAGGCCTCTTTATAGAGAAGGCCGACCCTGAGTATAAAACGTCCTCTCACTTTGGAAGATTTTTCTAAGCAATTCTTCAACTATCGATGTAAATTCAAACACGCTGTAAAACCACATACCATTAACTTCCAACTTCTTACTTCTAACCTTCCAACCTCTTCTATGTTAAATTTGGCTTTGCATAATACATATACATATCTTCTATTCCATTCATTACATTTCTATGAATCTCTTATACATCTCTTCTATTCCATTCATTACATTTCTATGAATCTCTTATA